>OY755213.1:10876517-10905728 GCA_963576765.1 Draba incana | reverse complement strand
GTTCACGACAATGCCTCCACACGTGCGATTTGGCAACAAAGGCAAGGGTATTGCCTCCTCCTCCACTGATCGGAGATCCACCACTTATCCGTGGCCTCGCCCCGAGGACACTCCGTTCAATATTGACACCGCTGGGCTCTCGCCAAACTCAACAACCGTTTAGGACGAGATAAGTGCTTACAACTACAACAACCTCTTGGCCTTGAAGCTTGAACCGACTAGGTTCTTGTGCGAGCAAACCTTGACCGAACTAGGCCTTAAGGAGCAAGTGCGTAACATTCTTTTCAATGCGCGTTGCATGAGTTTTGCTCTGGAAGAGGATGTTCTCTACCCGGATATAACTAGGCAATGCCTCGCGACTGCCACTCTCACTTATGCAAATTTGGAGACACCATCCTTTGATGAGGCTATATTCTCGTTCTTTGCAGGAGGAACGAGATACGAGATTTTGATGAGCGAATTTTGCATCATCTACGGTTTTCACGCGACCGACAAGAAGCTGGAAGGCCCCAAGAGATCAAAGGAATTCAAGACATTCTGGAACGTCGTAGCCTCTGGAGCATACTAGAGCAACTCCGTGAGCCAAAATCGCCTCCGTTATCCCGCTCTCCGCATTGTTGCGCGACTCCTCAGCAACATGTTGTTTGACCGTGCTGCTGGTAACAAGGTACATAATGATGAGTTGATGTTGCTGTTTTTGGGTGTTGGTCCGATTTTAGGAAATGGAGACTCGGAGCAATATGAGCATTATCGCTATAACTTGGGCATCCGGTTTGCCGAGACGATATGCGCGACTAAGGGCCAACCAGCCTTGACCGCCAATGGACCTCGTGTTGATCGCATTGGAAGCTTGCTCACCTCACTATTCCACCATCTCAGAGTGGATCTATCCGAGGCTTCTTGCGTCGAAGAGCTGTCACGTGTGGATATGCAGCATCTGCTCAATTCGAAGATCATCGTTAAGCCAAGTGCTTATCAGTTCATAGCTGCAAACGGGGATTCAAACTTCATTATGCTTCTGTGCCCACACCTCACACAACTCAGCACGATGGATGACCTTGCGTTTCAGCCGCCTCCGGAGTATCTTGTGCCCAATCCGAGCCACTTTCCAAGGGTTGTTATCATAACCCGGCAGCAAGGGACGCTCAGCCAGTTCCCTCCAGCTCCACCTCGGGTTCGGGTCAGCCATTGGTACGAAATAAGAGGAGGACGCGTACCAATGGAGGTGACGAAACTTCTTCTCGGTGATATCTTTTCTCACCCTTCTATCATCATTGTATTATCCGTTTTATTTATCTTTTTCTTGTGTCACAAATCTCCTAAACTTTTCTTACACCGGAGACGGTGTGATTTAAGTCCGGGGGAGCGGTCTTGCTTTTGCGTTTGTACTTTTTATTTTCTGTTTTATCGAGTCAAAACTTTGTAGGGAATTAGGACTTTATCTTATGATGATATTTGAACTATCTGTGTTTAACCTTCTCTCTAGTGACCATTTTTACATAGCATGGGTACAAGGAACAACTGGGACACTTCGATGCTCTATTAACCAGGTTTCAGATTGACCAAATTTTCTCTCGTTATTGGCACTAGATTAGGGAAACGATTCATATTCAGGACTTCTTATTCCTTTTACCACTCTTGTTGATCTTGAATAGCTAGCTCATTTTCAGCTAGTACCCTCCTTAACCACTACCTCTTTTCAGACTCCTTGCCTTCTTGTTACTTCATTGTCACATGTGCAGCATATGCGCAAAAGGGCCGGAGAGAATCGAGTCGACACTGCATCTAAATCACTCTTTCTAAAGATTGAGCACCTGCTCGTAAGACATTGAGCACCTGCTCCCATTTTCAAAAGATGATTTTATACTAAGGAAGGAATAGCAATGATGAGCTCCACTTGGGTATGTGCAAACACTCCTATTTATATTCGTGTTTGAGAGACACATACTTGTAATATATGTCCCTCTTCATCATCATCTTAAATATATATATATATATATATATATATATATATATATATATATATATATATCAATGATGAAGAGTGGTGAATCTGTAAAATAGAAAAAGTGTCTCTCTACACAGCGAGTATACCCAAGGTGGATGATTAGCCGAATGAGACGTTAGAGAGTTTTGGAGAAGAAAGAGTGGTTTAGAGAATGTGGATATCAATGTACTCATTCTCTCTTGCAATTTTGTGCGATATCCTGCATCCTCTACGAAACATCGAGTAACCCTTAAACACTCTAAACACCTTGAACTCCACCTCCAAATGGCCTTAAACCCTTAGCGCCGTCTTCCCTAATAAGGTGCCTTTAGCGAGATCCTCACGCATACTTTGAGTGCGTTGAGTTTGTGTTTGGGAAATGGCTTGGTTGAGAAATGTGTTGAGATTGTTTTGGTAAAGCTTTGCTATTCGTAATTTGGATTATGTGGTCTGCAGATTGAAGGTTATTTGGTTCACTGAGGATAAAAGAGTTTCTGTGTTTTCAAACCTCTCTCCTTAACTTATTTCTGAATTTTGTTTGAGGACAAACAAAGATCTAAGTCAGGGGGAGTTGATATATTAGTATTTTGGTCTCTTTTACGTATTGTTTCTTTAGTCTTTTCGGTTCTTTCTAGTTCCTTTTGTGTCTTTTCAGGTTCTAGGAGGCTCTCAAGCATGGATTGAAGTCATTGGGAGTCATTGGAGCAAAAGGGACGAATCTGGAGAAAAATGGCGTTTTTCATAACTGAGCACCTGCTCGGTTTGGAGCGAGCACCTGCTCGACCGAGGACTCAAAGATTTGAAGCTCCCTGGAAACCGGACCGGTCGATCCAACCACAAGACCGACAGGTCCACACCCGAAGTCCCGAAGCCAAAGCCCCCTGGAATCCGGACCGACCGGTCCGGATGAGAAGACCGACCGGTCCCGACACTCGAAGACCCGAAAACCGTATCTGCTGGAAGACGGACCGACCGGTCCAGAACCAGACTGACCGGTCGGTCACCCAGAACCAAGTTGCCCTAATTGTTTTTATAAATTAGAGGCAGCCACTTTCCTAAAGGTTCATATTTTTCTGATATTTTTCCATTTTTCACGTTTTTGAGAGGCTGAGACTCAATTGTTCCAAGTTCTTGAGATCCTTCAAGTGTTCTTTATTCCTTGGATTTTGCTTGTAAGATTGGAGGATCATCCACAACTTTCTATTGAGAAGAATTCTTAAATCCTTATCTCTTTATTTTACCATGATGAATCCTTCTCATTTGATTGCTGCGTTTTTGTTCTCCATGGTCGAGTAGTCTCCTAGCTAGATTAGGGAATTTCAATGGTGAATTAGGATGATAGTGACTGAGCCAAATAGGAATGATATCATTTGTCTTCATCAATTGGGATTCGTATTGCTTAGGCTAATTTGATCACCTAGTATATGTTCTCAAGTTTAACTTATTCACGACAGTGCTCTAGGTTGCTAGATAAACCATTGATGAGCAATCGCTGTGTAACCAACGACAGTTGATTGTTACCCTCGATTGTGAACAAATCGAACCATCTTGTTAATGCTTATCAACATCTATGAATTCAAACGACAGTTTAGGCATTTAGGGTGTTAGATAAAGATATTGATGCATCACGACAGTGGGGCAATATTACATCTATGTTTGAGTTCTAGACCGCTCTTAATTTGAATCCTGAATTAATGCTCAGTCCTTAATCTGAAGTCACTGACGAATGATCCTAATCTAGTGCCTTTCTCTTATTGAATTTACATCGTTTTAATTGATGTTTCGTTCATTGTTTCATTGCGAACCAACCCCCATTTTGTCTTAGCTTTAAATATAAATCCATAGTTTCATAGAGTAACCTTGGTCTCTGTGGATTCGATACCCCTTATACTACTGCTTTTGTCTGTGCACTTACGGATTTTATTTGGGTTAAAACTTTATTTGCACCAAGTTTTTGGCGCCATTGCCGGGGCCCAATTGCGTTACCTTTGAAATTCGATTTCAATTTATAGTCTTAGACGTTTTTCTAATTTTGTTTTTTGTGTGTTTCAGGTGCATGAACATTAGAAGAACAAGAAGAAACATCACTGAATCGTTAATCCCTGTTTCGAACGAAGAGTTAGCCTGTCTTGAACGTAAAAACCGTCGGCAAAGGAACTCACCTAATTCGGACATTATGGCTGATCAGGAAGAGATGAACACTCAGTTATAATTGCTAAGGGATTAGATTGCGGTGTTGTAAAGAAATCAACCACGTGCTCCACCTTTACAACCGAGAATTGGGGATTCGGACAATTCCCATGCTTTTTACCAAAACCGCTCGGCTATAGTTTCGCCAGCAATTCAGAGGCAAGACTTTGAGATCAAGCCTCAGATGATCTCATTGGTGAAAAAACACTTGTTCCATGGATTACCGGTTGAGATACCGATGGACCACATCGAGAACTTTGAAGAAATCTGCAGTACTACGGGTTCTAATGGGGGTGCCGAATGAGTTTTTGAAATGCAAGCTATTCCCTTTCTCGCTCGCGGACAAAGCTCTTAGATGGTTGAAGTCCTTACCCGGTGGTTCTTTGAAGACATGGGATAAGGTTAGAGCTGCGTTCTTGGACCATTTCTACACTAAGTCCAAGACAGCATCGTTGAGGAACAAGATCTCATCTTTTCAACAACATTCTGGAGAAGCTTTCTGTGAAGCTTGGGAGAGACTTAAGGAATATCGTAGGGAGTGTCCTCATCACGGTTTCAAGGATGAGCAGATTCTGGGAATCTTCTACGATTGAGTAGAATGGGACTATCGTAATGCCCTTAACGCTGCAAGTAATGGGGACTTCATGACAAAGACTAGAGATGGTGCATTCGAGCTGATCGAGAACCTTGCTTCGAGCTCCAACAACAAAGATCCTAAATACGATAGGTCCAGAAAGGTTAATAGCATGGAAGCTCAGAAGATTGATGAGTTGACAGGAAAGGTTAATCTACTTATACGCGAGAATCAAAGATCGGTAAAGCTTGTAGAGGAGAATGAGGGTACGCTTATCCCTCAAGAGTTTGAGGATGATAAAGATGCTGGAGCTCAAGAGGTTAACTTCGTGAGTAGCCAAGGATATCAAAACCGTGGATTCAACCCCAACTATGGGAGTCACCCCAACCTCTCTTACCGAAGCACCAAAGTGGAGAACCCACAAGACCAAGTCTACCCGCAGCAAGGAGGTACGAATCAGAATGCACAAGGACAAAGATTTCAGAAATACTACTCCAGCAACTCTCAAAGGAAGCAGTTCATCCCGAATCAGAATTGGTTCCAAGGAGGAAACCAACAACAAGCCGCTCAATTCATCGCACCACAACAAGCTCCCTCCGCGTCTACTTCTCAAGAGGAGTTGAAGAGTCTCATGCAGCAGCTGATGGTTAACCAACAGAAGGCATCCACTGAGATTAATACCAAGGTAGATCACATGTACAATGACCTGAATGCTAAGTATGAGGCCGACACCGCACATGTGAAGAAGTTGGATACACAAGTGGCTCAAACCGCTGAGGCTATCAAGAGGCCAGCTGGGTCTCTTCCAAGACGTGGTAAGGCTAATCCGAGGAAGGAGTATGACGTTCATGCTATTGAATTGAGGAGTGGAAGGGAGTTGGTACCGCCTACGGTTACAAGCTCTCAAGTGAAATCCAAGGAGAAGTTACCCGAGCGCCAGGCTCATGAGGATGGTTTATCAGAAGAAGATAGGCTTAAAAAGGGTGGATCAAGCACAGGGACATCTCAGGTTTCTGTCCAAGTCGATGTTGCGAAAAAAAATTTCGAGCACCTGCTCACTCAGGATGCTCCCAAGAAAATTTCCGAAACTCCGTCCGAACGAGTTTACGTACCCAAGGTGCCTTACCCAGTACCTCCCAAGAAATCTAGGAAGGATTTGGAGAATGCTAAGTGTAAGGAAATGCTTAAGGATTTGACGGTAAAGCTTCCTTTAGCTGATGCCGTTCAAATGATTCCGTCACTCAAGAGGTACATGAAGGAGTTAGTTGCGGGAAAGGTCGTTGAAGACGAGAATGTGATGATGGTTTCTAAGGAATGTAGCGCCATACTTCAGAGTAAGGTGTTGACAAAGAAAGGTGATCCGGGAAGATTTGTGATTTCCGTGAAGATTGGGCCTTGCACGTTTGCATGCTCATTGTACGATTTAGGATCCTGCGTGAATTTAATGTCATATTCTGTGGCTAAGCGTTTGGGCTTCACGGAGTTTAAACCCACCAAGATCTCATTGGTTTTTGCGGATCAGTCTACAAAACTTCCGGTGGGTATCATAGAGAATTTGCACTTCTGAATTGGGGATGCTCTAATCCCAGCTGATTTCGTGGTTCTAGAGCTTGATGAAGAACCTAAGGATCCATTGATTTTGGGCAGAGATTTCTTACGCACAGCACGTGCCATTATCGATGTTGAAGAAGGCATAGTGGATCTGCGTCTAGGAGACATGATAGTCCGGTTCGAGATGAGCAAGCTTCTCAAGAAACCGATGATAGATGGGCACACGTTTGTTGTCCATGATAAATCAGAGATGTTAGAGGATGAGATTGAAGAGATTCTAGCAAAGGATCCGCTTGAAGTCGCATTGAATAAAGCCAAGGGGGAATATGGTTTTCTGAGTGAAGACACCCAAGGATTCACTAAGTTTCTGGATTCTAACACCCGAGTGGAAAAGGGAGATGAATATCTGAGTTTGGGAGAGGATACAAAAATCGAAAACAAGCGAGCACCTGCTCAGTCTACTGTTCACAGTTCTTGGAGCGAGCTGAAAGCTCTAAAACGGGAATTGAAGACCCTCCCAGCAGGGCTCAGGTATGCGTTTCTCGGTCCTAACTCTACTTATCCCGTTATAGTGAATGCTGAATTGAACAATGTTGAGATTACCATGCTTTGTGTGAATTGAGAATGTATAGGAAGGCTCTAGGATATTCACTTGATGATATTACTGGGATATCTCCTGACTTATGCATGCACAGAATACACCTAGAGGATGAATCGATGACTTCTGTCGAGCATCAGAGACGGTTAAATCTGAATCTCAAAAATATCATCGAGAAGGAGATAATGAAACTTTTAGATGCCGGGGTGATTTGTGCTATATCTAACAGTAAGTGGGTCAGTCCTGTGCATGTTGTGCCTAAGAAAAGAGGTATCACGGTAATTAAAAATGATAGGAACGAGTTGATACCGACTAGGACAGTAACCGGACATAGGGTGTGTATAGATTATTGGAAATTGAATGCTGCTACTCGCAAGAATCATTTTCCTTTACCATTTATCGATCAGATGCTTGAGCGTCTAGCTAACCATCCTTATTACTGTTTCTTAGATGGTTATTCAGGTTTCTTTCAGATCCCTATCCACCCAGAGGACCAAGAGAAGACGACGTTCACATGCCCTTATGGCACTTTCGCATACTGACGCATGCCTTTCGGTTTGTGTAATGCCCCAGCAATGTTTCAACGTTGTATGATGTCCATATTTACTGATCTTATTGAGGATATTATGGAAGTGTTTATGGATGACTTTTCTGTGTATGGGAGTTATTTATCTATGTGTTTGTCTAATTTGTGCAGGGTGTTGCAAAGGTGCGAGGAAAAGCATCTTGTTCTCAATTGGGAGAAGTTTCACTTCATGGTCCGAGATGGGATAGTGCTTGGGCACCGAATATCAGAAAAGGGGATCGAAGTAGACAAAGCTAAAATAGAGGTGATAATGAGTTTGTAACCGCCTACTACGGTTAAGGGAATCCGAAGCTTTCTAGGACATGCTGGGTTCTACCGTCGGTTCATCAAGGATTTCTCCAACATTGCTAGACCCCTCACTAGATTGTTGTGTCAAGAGGTGAAGTTTGACTTCAATAGTGACTATTTGGCGGCGTTTCACACCATTAAGGGTGCCTTGGTTAGTGCACCGATAGTACAACCGCCGGATTGGGAACTACCATTTGAAGTAATGACCGATGCGAGTGATTTTGCTATGGGAGCCGTTCTGGGTCAGAGGAAAGACAAGAAGCTCCATGTGATATATTATGCTAGTCGGACGATGGATGATGCTCAATGTCGGTATACTACTACCGAGAAGGAGTTATTGGCGATTGTTTTCGATTTTGAGAAGTTCAGGTCGTACCTCGTCGGGTCTAAGATAATTGTTTACACCGATCATGTCGCATTGAAGTATTTGCTGACCAAGAAGGATGCTAAGCCCAGATTGTTGAGGTGGATTTTGTTGCTTCAAGAGTTTGATCTTGAGATTCGGGATAAGAAAGGGGAAAATGGAGTTGCGGATCATTTGAGTAGGTTACACGTTGAAGATAAAACGCCTATGGATGATAGTCTACCAGATGAGCATATTTATTCGATCAAAATCTGCGATAATTTCCGAGCACCAGATCGAGCACCTGCTCAAATGAAACGGGCACCTGCTCAATTGATCTTTTGCGGAATGATTCAGAATGCTCAACCTCCGAGTTTCCCTTGGTTTGGTGATTTTGCTAACTTCTTGACTGCTGATAGGGTTCCTGAGAACCTAACAGGAAGCAAGCGTAGGAAGTTCTTCCGCAATGTTAGGCGGTATTTTTGGGATGAGCCGTATTTGTACAAGCATTATTCAAATGGGCTCTATAGGAGATGCGTATCAGAGGCAGAGATCCGTGGGATCTTACACCATTGTCATGGTTCATCTTATGCTGGGCATTTTGCCACATTCAAGACAGTTTCGAAAGTGTTACAAGCCGGTTTTTGGTGGCCAACGATGTTCTGGGATGCGAATAGATTTATGTCTTAGTGTGATGCCAGTCAGAGGAAAGGGAACATCAGCAAGCGTAATGAGATGCCTCAAAACTTCATTCTGGAAGTGGAGGTTTTTGATGTATGGGGGATTGACTTCATGGGACCTTTCCCATCCTCCTATTGACACGAGTACATCTTGGTGGCTGCTGATTACGTGTCCAAATGGGTTGAGGCAATTGCTTCCCCAACAAACGAGGCCGCTGTGGTTTTAAAGATGTTTAAAACCATAATATTCCCCCGGTTTGGAGTCCCTCGAGTGGTGATTAGCGACGGAGGAACTCATTTCATCAATAAGGTTTTTGAGAACCTTTTAAGGAAAAATGGTGTAAAGCATAAGGTTGCAACGGCATATCACCCACAGACTAGTAGTCAAGTTGAGGTTAGCAAAAGAGAAATCCAGAATATCCTAGAAAAAACCGTAGGTACCACTAGGAAAGACTGGGCCGCTAAGTTAGACGACGCTTTGTGGGCGTATAGAACCGCATATAAGACTCTGTTGGGTACAACGCCTTTTCATTTGGTGTATGGGAAGGCATGCCATCTTTCGGTGGAGTTGGAATACAAAGTGGCATGGGCTGTTAAGATGCTCAACTTTGACATCCTTAGTGCATCCCAGAGGAGGTATATGCAGCTGCACGAGTTGGAGGAAATTAGGCATCTCGCCTATGACAACTCGAGAATCTATAAGGAGCGGACCAAAGCTTATCATGACAAGAGGATTATTTCCCGTAACTTTGTTCCTAACGATCAAGTCTTGTTGTTTAATTGACGCCTCAGGTTGTTTCCGGGCAAGCTCAAGTCGAGATGGTCGGGGCCATTCACGATTAAAGAAGTGAAACCACATGGAGCTATAGTGTTGCTGGATACTCAAAGAGGAGAGTTTGTCGTAAATGGTCAGCGGGTCAAGCCGTATCTATTCCCCTCAGCAACCCTCCTCAAGCTTAAACGCTCTACAAAGTCGAGCTAACGACTTAAAACAAGCGCTTGATAGGAGGCAACCCATCGGTAAGGTTTTTTGTACATAATTTGGTTTACATTTCCTTTTATTACTAACACTTTATTTGTGCTTTCAATATTTGAATTCCAAAAAATAAAAAAAATAAAAAAAAAATGGGGTGAAGGAATCTTCTTTGAGCACGTGCTCAGTTTCGAAACAGACCCGAAAAACACCCCTGGAAATTAGACCGGTCGATCCTACCCCAGACCGGTCGATCCCCATCCAAGTTCCAGAACCGATTCTCCCTCTGGAAATCGGACCGACCGATCCAGTATCGGGACCGGTCGGTCCAGTGCACGAGGGCCCACTCCGATTTTCCTTTTTCCTTAAAATTTAAAAAAAAAAAAAAACCTAAAATTTCTATTTCTCACTAACTCTTTCTTCTTCATTTTCTTTTGCAGCGCCGCAGTTTCCCCCTCCCCCCCCCCCCACCTCCTTCAACATTCACGCCATCTCTCATCTCTCACTCTCCCCTCTGCTCAATCTCCCTCACATCACCCAATCTCTCTCTCTCTCCTTCAAAATCTCTGCCGCTCACCGTTCCTCTCTCGCTGCCGATTACAAACCTCCGCAGAATCACTCTCCTCCGCCGCACCACCACCGATTCCTCCTTCACCACAGCTGAGTCCTCTCCGCCGCTCAACCTTCTCTCATCTGCCGTTTCATCTCTTCACTTCACCGAGACTCCCACTCGTCGCTCATTCTCCTCTCTCCGCCGTCGTTCACAACAATGCCTCCACACGTGCGATTTGGCAACAAAGGCAAGGGTATTGCCTCCTCCTCCACTGCTCGGAGATCCAACACTTATCCATGGCCTCGCCCCGAGGACACTCCGTTCAATATTGACACCGCTGGGCTCTCGCCTAACTCAACAACCGTTTAGGACGAGATAAGTGCTTACAACTACAACAACCTCTTGGCCTTGAAGCTTGAACCGACTAGGTTCTTGTGCGAGCAAACCTTGACCGAACTAGACCTTAAGGAGCAATTGCGTAGCATTCTTTTCAACGCGCGTTGCATGAGTTTTGCTCTGGAAGAGGATGTTCTCTACCCGGATATAACTAGGCAATGCCTCGCGACTGCCACTCTCACTTATGCAAATTCGGAGACACCATCCTTTGATGAGGCTATATTCTCGTTCTTTGCTGGAGGAACGAGATACGAGATTTCGATGAGCGAATTTTGCATCATCTACGGTTTTCACGCGACCGACAAGAAGCTAGAAGGCCCCAAGAGATCAAAGGAATCCAAGACATTCTGGAACGTCATAGCCTCTGGAGCATACTCGAGCAACTCCGTGAGCCAAAACCGCCTCCGTCATCCTGCTCTCCGCATTGTTGCGCGACTCCTCAGCAACATGTTGTTTGACCGTGCTGCTGGTAACAAGGTACATAATGATGAGTTGATGTTGCTGTTTTTGGGTGTTGGTCCGATTTTAGGAAATGGAGACTCGGAGCAATATAAGCATTATCGCTATAACTTGGGCATCCGGTTTGCCGAGACGATATGCGCGACTAAGGGCCAACCAGCCTTGACCGCCAATGGACCTCGTGTTGATCGCATTGGAAGCTTGCTCACCTCACTATTCCACCATCTCAGAGTGGATCTATCCGAGGCTTCTTGCGTCGAAGAGCTGTCACGTGTGGATATGCAGCATCTGCTCAATTCGAAGATCATCGTTAAGCCAAGTGCTTATCAGTTCATAGCTGCAAACGGGGATTCAAACTTCATTATGCTTCTGTGCCCACACCTCACACAGCTCAGCACGATGGATGACCTTGCGTTTCAGCCGCCTCCGGAGTATCTTGTGCCCAATCCGAGCCGCGATTCTTCAGCCTCCAGACCGAGCACCTGCTCGCAACCCAACTTCGACGATGCTGGCCCTTCCATCCCATGCCTGACATACCACACCGTTCCTCTCCAAGGTGAGTTTGATCTCCCACACATCTCTAATGATGCTGATGGTGCTGAGTATAGGCAATGGATGATCCAATCAACGAAGAAGAACAACAGCCTCATGCAGAGGATTATGGAGACACTTTCCAAGGGTTGTTGTCATAACCCGGCAGCAAGGGACGCTCAGCCAGTTTCCTCCAGCTCCACCTCGGGTTCGGGTCAGCCATTGGTACGAAATAAGAGGAGGACGCGTACCAATGGAGGCGACGAAACTTCTTCTCGGTGATATCTTTTCTCACCCTTCTATCATCATTGTATTATCCGTTTTATTTATTTTTTTCTTGTGTCACAAATCTCCTAAACTTTTCTTACACCGGAGACGGTGTCCCTCTTCATCATCATCTTAAATATATATATCAATGATGAAGAGTGGTGAATCTGTAAAATAGAAAAAGTGTCTCTCTACACAGCGAGTATACCCAAGGTGGATGATTAGCCGAATGAGACGTTAGAGAGTTTTGGAGAAGAAAGAGTGGTTTAGAGAATGTGGATATCAACGTACTCATTCTCTCTTGCAATTTTGTGCGATATCCTGCATCCTCTACGAAACATCGAGTAACCCTTAAACACTCTAAACACCTTGAACTCCACCTCCAAACGGCCTTAAACCCTTAGCGCCGTCTTCCCTAATAAGGTGCCTTTAGCGAGATCCTCACGCATACTTTGAGTGCGTTGAGTTTGTGTTTGGGAAATGGCTTGGTTGAGAAATGTGTTGAGATTGTTTTGGTAAAGCTTTGCTATTCGTAATTTGGAATATGTGGTCTGCAGATTGAAGGTTATTTGGTTCACTGAGGATAAAAGAGTTTCTGTGTTTTCAAACCTCTCTCCTTAACTTATTTCTGAATTTTGTTTGAGGACAAACAAAGATCTAAGTCAGGGGGAGTTGATATATTAGTATTTTGGTCTCTTTTACGTATTGTTTCTTTAGTCTTTTCGGTTCTTTCTAGTTCCTTTTGTGTCTTTTCAGGTTCTAGGAGGCTCTCAAGCATGGATTGAAGTCATTGGGAGTCATTGGAGCAAAAGGGACGAATCTGGAGAAAAAATGGCGTTTTTCATAACCGAGCACCTGCTCTATTTGGAGCGAGCACCTGCTCGACCGAGGACTCAAAGATTTGAAGCTCCCTGGAAACCGGACCGGTCGATCCAACCACAAGACCGACCGGTCCACACCCGAAGTCCCGAAGCCGAAGCCCCCTGGAATCCGGACCGACCGGTCCGGATGAGAAGACCGACCGGTCCCGACACTCGAAGACCCGAAGACCGTATCTGCTGGAAGATGGACCAACCGGTCCATAACCAGACTGACCGGTCGGTCACCCAGAACCAAGTTGCCCTAATTTTTACTATAAATTAGAGGCATACACTTTCCTAAAGGTTCATATTTTTCTGATATTTTTCCATTTTTCACGTTTTTGAGAGGCTGAGACTCATTTGTTCCAAGTTCTTGAGATCCTTCAAGTGTTCTTTATTCCTTGGATTTTGCTTGTAAGATTGGAGGATCATCCACAACTTTCTATTGAGAAGAATTCTTAAATCCTTATCTCTTTATTTTACCATGATGAATCCTTCTCATTTGATTGCTGCGTTTTTGTTCTCCATGGTCGAGTAGTCTCCTAGCTAGATTAGGGAATTTCAATGGTGAATTAGGATGATAGTGACTGAGCCAAATAGGAATGATATCATTTGTCTTCATCAATTGGGATTCGTATTGCTTAGGCTAATTTGATCACCTAGTATATGTTCTCAAGTTTAACTTATTCACGACAGTGCTCTAGGTTGCTAGATAAACCATTGATGAGCAATCGCTGTGTAACCAACGACAGTTGATTGTTACCCTCGATTGTGAACAAATCGAACCATCTTGTTAATGCTTATCAACATCTCTGAATTCAAAAAACAGTTTAGGCATTTAGGGTGTTAGATAAAGATATTGATGCATCACGACAGTGGGGCAATATTACATCTATGTTTGAGTTCTAGACCGCTCTTAATTTGAATCCTGAATAGATGCTCAGCCCTTAATCTGAAGTCACCGACGAATGATCCTAATCTAGTGTCTTTCTCTTATTGAATTTACATCGTTTTAATTGTTGTTTCGTTCATTGTTTCATTGCGAACCAACCCCCATTTTGTCTTAGCTTTAAATATAAGTCCATAGTTTCATAGAGTAACCTTGGTCTTTGTGGATTCGATACCCCTTATACTACTTCTTTTGTCTGTGCACTTGCGGATTTTATTTGGGTTAAAACTTTATTTGCACCAGTGTTTTCGTTGAAATGTTTCAAAACGAGTTCATGAGTCAACAGTACGACTTTTTCGCTGATCCAACCGTGGAAATACGCTCCTTTATCGGAGATAACAAAATTGACGGCATCATCACTGACTTCCCAGCAACCGCTACAAGATACAGAAGTAAACAAAACTCTCCTCTTCTCTCTGGCTTCTTTACCTTTCATTGAGCTAGTCTGAGATTATATTTGATTGCAGAGAACCGATGCTACCGTAAAATCAAACAGGTTCCAACCAGCTATCTCTTAACTTTGGCGAATGCAATTCCTCCAGCTAAAGCTCCATATCCACCACTAGATGATTCAGATGTCATAGAGCCACCGTTGCCTGAAGTAAGTAGTCAGCCTTCTGCTTCTACGCCACTGAAGGCAGATGCAAAAGCAATGGAAGTTCCCTTTGCGGTTATATTCATGGCGATTCTTCTGACCTTCTTTATCTCAGTTTAGAGTATGTCCAGTTCTTATCTGCAAGTGTATCTGTGAAGAACAATGTTTGTTTAGTATAATCATTCTTGTTTTAAGATTTCTAGGAGATATCTAGAATTTTCAAATTTAGAAGAGGATATTAATAGGAATATGGAAATGGATAAACATATCTTTAAAATCCCACGAAAACCAATTATAGGCTTATTTGATCTTACCTCTCTTCCAATGGATTTCTTCACCAGGATTCACCATCCATTTATTTCTCTCTTTTTTTGTCAAGGAATCATAAAATAAACAATCAAACATAAGGAAGGATTCTTACTAGCAAAATTGATTTCTCATTTTTTTTTTGTTCCTTCTTCTTTTGAGGCCAAAAGAAACCAGATTCATTTTTGGTTTCTTCAAAGGCCAAAACCTTATTTGCTTATCTTCTCAGCAAACCCTTTTGCCATCTTACAAAAGAAAAGAACAAAAAAATCGGTTCTTCTGAGAATTATCTCTATCCCTTTTGAATTCAAGGTTCAAGAACATTCATGAACTTGGAGTAATCAAATCATCTTCTTGTAGTAATATTCCAGGAAGATACATATTTATATATATAGAATGAAGCTGCATTGCTTGTTATGTTGTATGTCCGAGAGACAATTTACCAGACGATCATCATCGAGACAAAGCATCAAAGACTGCATTGATGCAAAGAACAATCTAACTAGATTTGACAACATCTCTTTTAAAACAGGTCCCATTTTTTACCCTTTTCATTATATACATTCTCAAATTCCTTATCTAAAAGAAGCGAACATACCTGCAGATAGCAGTAGGCGGAGATACATATCCGAGGAGATAGCAAAACTCGGTAAAGGGAACATAAGTGCTCAAATCTTTACATTCAGAGAGCTTTGCGTTGCCACCAACAACTTTAACCCCGAAAACCAGCTCGGTGAAGGCGGTTTTGGAAGGGTTTACAAAGGCCAAATAGAAACCCCTGAAAAAGTACTTTCTACTTACCAACATTCTCTCAAACAAAATCTCTCCTTCATGTTCAACCGGTTTGATTCTGAATTATTGCGTATTTAGGTTGTCGCGGTTAAGCAGCTAGACAGAAATGGTTACCAAGGGAACAGAGAGTTCCTTGTGGAAGTCATGATGTTAAGTCTCTTACATCATCAAAACCTTGTCAATTTAGTTGGATATTGCGCGGATGGTGATCAACGGATTCTTGTCTATGAATATATGCAAAACGGCTCTTTAGAGGATCATCTTCTCGGTACATAACAAAACATCAAAAATCATCACACATCTATGCATTCTATAAAACAGAGTAAATGAACTTTTTGATTTCAGAGTTGGCGCGGAACAAGAAGAAACCGTTGGATTGGGACACAAGGATGAAAATCGCGGCAGGAGCAGCAAGAGGTCTCGAGTATCTACACGAAA
Organism: Draba incana; assembly: GCA_963576765.1. Classification (NCBI taxonomy): domain Eukaryota; kingdom Viridiplantae; phylum Streptophyta; class Magnoliopsida; order Brassicales; family Brassicaceae; genus Draba; species Draba incana. Next base: position 10,889,812 of record OY755213.1, on the reverse strand, counting down.
CAGCCGATCCTCCAGTCATCTACAGAGATTTCAAAGCATCAAACATATTACTCGACGAAGAATTCAACCCGAAGCTCTCGGATTTCGGTTTAGCCAAAGTCGGTCCAACCGGTGGAGAGACTCATGTCTCGACTAGAGTGATGGGAACATACGGCTATTGTGCGCCTGAGTATGCTCTCACAGGACAACTCACTGTAAAATCCGATGTGTACAGCTTCGGAGTCGTCTTCTTGGAGATGATTACAGGAAGAAGAGTCATTGACACAACGAAACCAACTCAAGAACAGAATTTAGTCACTTGGGTAATAATAATAAAGTCTTCAAATTTCTTTTCTTTAAGATCTGATAGAATCAAGAACCATTGATTGGTTTTGTTTTGCTAAAATGAGCAGGCGAGTCCATTGTTTAAAGATAGGAGAAAGTTTACGTTAATGGCGGATCCATTGCTTGAAGAGAAGTATCCGATAAAAGGATTGTATCAAGCACTTGCAGTTGCAGCAATGTGTCTTCAAGAAGAAGCAGGAACGAGACCGATGATGAGCGATGTAGTCACTGCGCTCGAGTACTTGGCTATGACCAATGGGGAAGAAGCAGATGGAGAAACTGTAGAAGACCAAGGAAGTGTTAACAACAATGGAGAAGAGGAAGAAGAAGAAGACGAAAGATCTAAGCTTTGAGCAATTTTTATTGTTTGTTTTTGTAATTTAATGATCGGTTTTTAGGAGATTTGAGGATTCTTGAAAATTCTTGAAGATGAAAAGAAAATTCAAGAAAGCAAGTTTGTTTACATGAGATTTTTTTTTTTTTTTGTTCATGATTGAGTTCCCTTAACCTTGGGCATTTAGGGATTTGCTGAGACTTATCTTTGTTTGTGTTAACACTAATAATTGACCCAAATGATGATTTGGGTTTCAGTAATCAGAATTCCTCTATTGATAAGTGATACATTTTGCACACACATATTTTTGTTAATAAAAACCCCAATATCCAAGGGTTATAATTTGCAAGATAACCAAAAAAAAAATATAATTAAGAGAATAGCCAATATTACCTTATATGGCATGATTCTTAGCCATTAAATTTAGGTTAATTGGTTACTTTTATATTATAAAATTTTTGTTGATTATTCATGCTAATTTCCCAATATCCAAATGGGTCAATTTGTATAATAGCCAAAGAAAATTAATAATTAAGCAAATAACAAAAAAAATACTATGTGGCTAAATAACAACTTTTAGATTTAGGGTAAATTGTTAAAAAGCAAGTTATAGTTTTTTTTAATGTGTTATACATGCTAATTCTCTTATCCAAATTAGCATTCCTTTTTTTTTTTTGGGTCGAATCCAATTTATGCATTCATAATTATTATTTTGAATGTCAATAACTGAAATAGACAACCCTCTAATTAAGAAATTAGAACATTATCTTATAATCAACTTTAGAATAAAGAAATTCCAAACTTTACGGAAAATGTCTTTTGGTAAATAAAGTTAATAATAATTATAATTAAGAAAACAAAAGAGGAAAAGGGTTTAAGGGTTGTGTGAATCGAGTAAAGGCAAACAGCTCAGCTCTGAGAAAGACTACAAAATCGCCACAAGCATAAACCCTTGTTTTATCATCTCTAAGAAGAAGACGCAATTCCTTCCAGAGACGGCCATGGGGGTTTCTCTTCGCCATTTTTCTCCTTCCTCTTTCTGGGTTTCGCGTTGTCCTCGTGTTTCTTCTTCCCTTTTCACGTTTCTCCTTCGGAGGTTTCTTCTACTTGTCTTCTTTCTCTCGAGTTCATCGACATTTAGCTTTATTATTATTTGCCAATTGCTCTGTTTTATGAGCTTCTTGTCAGTTTTTTAGTTGAAGAAGAAGCTGTGTTTGCTCAATTAGGCTAATTTGTTAATGTTCTTGAGTGTTGTTATAAGTTATTTTGAGTAGGGGCTTGTAGCTTCAAAGTGTTGATACTTGGTGCTTATGATTTGCAGGACAGTGGCTGTCACAAGGGGAAATGCTAGATACTGCACTACCACAGCTTCTGGTGGGTTTCAGCATTCGGGTCAGCAAACTGTTGAGTTTAACCAAGAGTGGAAACTTTGTTTAGGATCTAACACGGCCAGAATGGTTCCTCCAACTATGAAACAAGCTGGAGCTGTAAGTGCTTGGAGGAACGAGGAAATTAATAGGTTTAGAGAAAGAAATGAACAACTTGCTAAAAACCAGAATGATGCTGCTTCTGGTGAAGCAAGTTATTATTTCAAAGGCTTAGATGATGGAAACGGCAAGACCTTAGATTACAGCCTCAAGCCCAGAGGTGACGATGCTACACTTGCTAGAGAATTGAACAGCTTGATGCAACACAATGCTCTAAGAGGACCTCTCTTAGGATTACCAAGCAAGAATATTGGGGTCAGGGAAATGATAGATGAGCATGGAAAACAAGGGTCTCTTGTCAATTCTTTTGAGGATGCAAGCTATGAGAATACAGTAACCGTTTCCCAAGTGGATAAACGCACTGACCTGTCAAAAATCCGTGCAAATCTCAGGAAAATTTATAATAGGGTTCATGTTGTCGATAATGTGTCTACTGCAAAGGAAATTGTGGCTAAGCTCATGAATGAATATAGGCATCTTGTCCATGCTTGCGATACAGAGGTATGGGATCATGTGTGAGCTGTTACATTGTTATTTTTAAAGGCTTCAAATGCTAATGCACTTGACGTATAGACGATAATCATTATGCTTCTTTTGCTCTTCTTTAGGTGTCCAGGATTGATGTCAAGTCTGAAACACCTGTGGACCACGGGGAGTTGATATGTTTCAGTATATATTGTGGATCAGAAGCAGTTTTTGGAGATGGAAAATCATGCATCTGGGTGGATCTTCTTGGCGTAAATGGCAGGGATGTCTTGGCTGAGTTTAAGCCATTTTTCGAAGACTCTTCCATAAAAAAGGTGAGCTTAGACTTTTTATGAATCTTATTTCGCTCTTGTTCTGTGTTTTCCTAAAAAAGATGATTGGCCATTTCTTCCACCTTGACTTCTGAATCATGTTTTGTTTTAATTTTGTAAATCATTGGATGGTGGTGACCTTTTTCTTTTACTTATAGGTATGGCATAACTACAGCTTTGATAGCCACATTATTAGAAATTATGGAATCAAGCTTTCTGGTTTTCATGGTGATACAATGCACATGGCAAGATTGTGGGATTCATCTAGACGGACATCAGGTGGTTATTCACTCGAAGCACTTACAAGTGATCCACGAGTTCTTGGGGGAACCGAGACAAAGGAGGAAGCAGAATTATTTGGTAAAATATCAATGAAGACGATATTTGGCAAGAGAAAACTAAAAAAAGATGGATCAGAGGGGAAAATGGTGATCATTCCCCCTGTTGAAGAACTACAAAAAGAAGATCGAGAAGCTTGGATTTCGTACTCTGCGTTAGATTCGATAAGCACGCTAAAGCTTTACGAGAGCATGAAGAAACAACTGCAAGTGAAGAAATGGTTTCTTGATGGAAAGCTAATTTCAAATAAGAACATGTTTGACTTCTATCAAGAATATTGGCAACCTTTTGGTGAACTTCTTGCTACAATGGAATCGGAAGGGATGCTTGTAAATAGGGAATATCTGGCGCAGATTGAGATTGTAGCCAAAGCAGAACAAAAAACTGCTGTCACTAGGTTCCGAAGTTGGGCTTCGATGCATTGTCCTGATGCAAAGGATATGAATGTTGGCAGTGACACGCAATTGCGACAGCTCTTTTTTGGTGGCATTCCTAATTCTAACAGGTATGCTTCTTCTAAGTCGTCATCTGAACTGCCTTATTATCCATTTCTAGTGTCAAACTGAATATATCTTTTGATAAAACTGTGATACCTTGGTATTTAACATGTACCATATGACTTTATTACGAAGAGACCCAGTTTTTCTGGTACTAAGTTTTGTTAATTTCTGTTACAGTTGTAATGATGAGGCTCTTCCGTACGAAAAACTTTTCAAAGTGCCCAATGTTGATAATGTGATTGAAAAAGGCAAAAAAAAGGCCACAAAGTTCCGAAATATCAAACTGCATAGGATTAGCGACAAGCCTTTGCCTGTTGAAAGGTTCACTGCCTCAGGCTGGCCCTCAGTTAGTGGAAAAAGTTTGAAAGCCTTAGCTGGGGAAGTCTCAGCAGAGTATGACATTCCTGAGATCGTTGCAGATGATTCTCTAGAAGAAAGTATTGAAGATGATGATTTTATTCAGCTACCAGATGAAATTCTGGAAACACTAAACTCAAATACATCTGTTGAATCAGACACATCTGCTTTTGGAACAGCATTTGATGCGTTTGGAGGGGGTGAAAGTGGAAAGGAGGCATGCCATGCAATTGCTTCTTTATGTGAAGTTTGCTCCATTGATTCCTTAATATCAAATTTTATCCTTCCTTTGCAGGTACACTTTTTCTCTTAAAACATTGTCACCTGAATTTTGAGCTACTTAAATTTTTCCATTAGCTTATCCTTATAGGTTACTTTTATATAATTGGTTTTCATGTCTGCAGGGAAGTAATGTTTCAGGCAAAGATGGTCGTGTCCACTGCTCCCTGAATATTAACACTGAAACTGGGCGCTTATCAGCTAGAAGGCCAAATTTGCAGGTACATGGCATGAACTTAATTTTAAAATAGAGCAATTAAGCAACTAAGCTTCTCCCTTTTCTCTACTTCTGAACCTTTTATCATATTTCTAAATTGTGGTGTGAAAAGCTACTAGCCTACTACAACTTTTATTTCAAATGCGAAGGGTTTATATTTACTTGGAGTTATAGTACTTATGGCCTTGTAATCGTGTTCAAGAATTTGTTAGTAAAATTTTCCCCTTTTTTTCTGTCTAGAACCAACCTGCATTGGAGAAAGATCGGTACAAGATCCGCCAGGCCTTCATAGCGTCACCTGGAAACTCACTTATTGTTGCTGATTATGGGCAGGTGAAACTATAAGCCCTGGTAGTTATAGATCCTTCGTGATGACTAGTAAGCTAAATTTACCGGTTGACTGATGTGATTTTTCTATCTTCAGCTGGAACTTAGGATTCTGGCACATCTTGCTCGCTGCAAAAGCATGATGGAAGCTTTCATAGCTGGCGGTGACTTCCACTCAAGAACAGCCATGAATATGTATCCACATATTCGTGAAGCTGTCGAAAATGGTGAAGTGCTTCTTGAATGGTATCCACAACCTGGACAAGAGAAGCCGCCAGTGCCATTGTTAAAGGTGATTTCAGAAAGCTTAAAGTTTTAGTCAAATATCTATGGTGCTAAACCACAGGCTCACCTCTTTCAAAGCATTATGAAACCACCTTTAGTACACTAAGATCACAACAGTTGACTTACATACTAAGCTAGGAAAGCAAACTTTGTGCTTGAATCCACCTAACAGATAATGTTTCTTACTTACTCAGGATGCATTTGCTTCTGAGAGAAGAAAAGCTAAGATGCTCAACTTTTCGATTGCGTATGGAAAGACTGCTATTGGGCTTTCTAGAGACTGGAAGGTACTGTTAACTGAGGTCTTGGCATTGATATGAACATGCTTGTTTTGTGATAATAACCTGACAATAGCTCTTTTTTTTACCTTTCAGGTTTCGAGAGAAGAAGCTCAAGAAACAGTGAATCTCTGGTATAATGACAGACAAGAAGTCCGGAAATGGCAAGAAATACGGAAGAAAGAAGCTATACAAAATGGGTATGTACTCACTTTGTTGGGAAGAGCTCGTAAGTTCCCGGCATACCGTTCACGTGCCCAAAAGAACCATATCGAACGAGCAGCAATCAATACTCCTGTTCAGGTTCGTTTGCCCTATCATCAGATTTCTACCCGTCTGGTACCCTATCAACTTGTAACCCCTAGTTACTACTAATGGAACAGGGAAGTGCAGCTGATGTCGCCATGTGCGCTATGCTGGAAATATCAACAAATCAACGTTTAAAGGAGCTTGGTTGGAAGTTGCTTCTACAAGTAAGTAACACTAGTACCATATAGATTCTTTTACATAACCCACTTGCGCAGATGATTGTTTATCTAAATGATTACCTTTTGGGCTGGAAACAGGTTCATGATGAAGTAATCTTGGAAGGACCAAGCGAGTCAGCGGAGATTGCTAAAGACATAGTTGTGAACTGTATGAGTAAACCCTTCAACGGGAAGAACATTCTCTCGGTGGATTTATCTGTCGATGCCAAGTGTGCTCAGAACTGGTATGCTGCCAAATAAGAGGACACAAATCTTGTGCTTGAGATTTTTTTGTTCTGGCTCATGAGCTCTGTGACAGAGGTGTTCATAGGGTCGCTTTGTTTATCCTAACGTAAGCTGATTTGTATCACCCTTTTCTTGTCAACACGCCATGACTTTTGTAAATAAAAATGGTAGGCTTGACTATTGGTTGAAAGAGTTGTATCCCGTTGTGATCCATTTCCTTCCTTTATCTCCAAAGCTATTTCTACAGACTACATGTCCTCCTCTAAAAATATCCATCTATAAGAAGAGTAGTCTATGTAATTTTGTCGTTCTGTGAATCATTCCATCAACAACATTCCTTGCAGCGATCAAATCCCCGTTCTTGCAAAAGCCACTTTACTAAAGTATTATGTAGAACAATCTCAGGCAACGTGCCCTACTTGTCATAACTTTCTTTCATCAAGTCAATCTGCACCACGAATCAAAGTGGTGGTATTCGCCATTCATATAAGATGATTTTTTTGGTTAAATGCAATCCCTTATCTTATAAAAGACAAGTTAGAGAGACTCCTCAATTTACTCTGACAATCACAAGTTAGAGTGATTTGATTGTAGTTGAGTTTTTAAATGATTTGGGATGATTTATTGTGATTTTAACTAAATCACATAGAATCCCACCTAAATCAGAGGGATTTGCTTTGTATCATTTTTAACTAAGGAATCCCACCAAAACGCATTAAAATCACAGCAAATCTCCTAAAATTCACTGCTTAAAACATTTCCAATAACACTGGGGCTGCAAATGGAAGTAAACAAAATGAATGAGTTGAATGAGAGGAATAATGATAAGTGGAATAAAAACGAGTGGAATATTATTATTGAGTTGAATAGATGAATAAATCGCAGAGGAATAGATGAATAAACTGCAGAGTAATAAATAATTAATAAATGGTAATGATTTAGGGGAACACATATGAATATATAAATTTAGTATTTAATATATTTAATTATATATATAATAAAAGAATTATTTCCAATATGGTAACCATTTCCAATATTATCTAAACAAGTTCAAGTCAAAATTTAACAATAGGAGTCAAAATCACTTCAAAATTATTTATAAACTAAACAAGTTCACGTCAATATTTATTTATTTTAGTTTATATTCACGTCAATATCTTTTTTTTTAATTAAAACATAAATAAATTAATTCAACAAAAAGATCCATTCTTCCGTGATTCTTCTCCTTAAAATAGGAGTAACAATTTTTAGAAGAAACAACATTTTTCCACTAATTATGTGGACCCTGTAAAATTTAGAGGAATGCATATTTTTCATAAAATGGTAAAAAATTGGGGGAACAAAAAGGAATACACGTTTCCACTCTTTTTTTTCCCTCTAACATGTCTTTCATTTGTAGCCTGGATTTTGAAGTGGATTTGAAGATCATAAGTTCAATAACATTGGATTTGAAGTGGGTTTTTAAAATTCATGTTTCAATAAGAGAAGATTTGTCAATTTAATACAAATCACTCCAAATTCCATGTCCAATAAACCCCCTTAAGTCTAAGTATTTTGGTTTTCTAATTTTCATTTATCAACAAAAAAAAAAGAATTAAAATTTTACAATTAACCTAACCAGAAAACCTCTCCACCGTAACCTCTCCCCCCACTACAAACTGCAAACAAACTCCACCGTAACCTCTCCCCCCCCCCACTACAAACTGCAAACAAACTCCACCGTAACCTCCCCCCCACTACAAACTGCAAACAAAAAAATATTCATTTCTATTTTCACTTTTTCACACTGATTTTTTACCCATGATCTTAACGACGAACATATTTACCTATTCTTTTCTCTAGCAGTTAATTTTGTTTAACCAATCAAATCTCCAGGGTTAAGCTCCATCATCTAATCGGTGTTTCAAATGGTCTACTCTAACCGCAACATCTCCTCTCGCTAATCAGTGTGCTTCAAATTATCTTCTTCGATGCCAATTACAAGATGAACTATAAAAATAGGTATCTCTACTTTATGTGAATTTCTTTATAACTATGTCACATTTTTTCTTACGAACTCTCCCACGTGGTCTTACAGATTCGTCGGTTTCATTCTTTTATCGACTGATAAAGATTGTAAGTAACCATTCATCAAATCTTCGGTTTCATGGATTATCATTTATTTTCCAATGGGAATACGAATTAAGCGCTGATAAACACTTTAGTTCTCTTTGTTCTTTTACGCAGGAGAATAACAGCAATAAAAGAGAAAACAATGACAACAATGTCTTCTTGAAGGTAACTACTTTTTCTTCGTGTTAATTCATATCTCTTTTGACTGTTACAATCTCGATTAACTTAAGGGATTTAATCTCTAGCCTGGGTCCCACTCCCAAGCCAAGTTATGCACACGGTTTATCTTACTATCCCCATTCTATTTGTTGTTCTCTGAAGATTAATGTATGCATTGTTTTTAACTACACTATTAATCCAAATTTTAGCAAAAAATAAATAAAACTACACTATGAATTAAAATAATTTTTATCTTCTCTTATTAGGTATGTTATGCTTTCATGACATTGAATGGAGAAGAGACGCAGCAAACAAGAACACAAAGTAATCAAACTAAGCAAAAGATGAAGACATCCCATGTACGTAATATACAAAATATTTTTAATCGCTCCCCTTGATCTCAATTTGTTTTATATTACTTTTTGGATGCCAATTACCGGATGAGTTATTAAAATAGGTATCTCTACCTTATGTGAATTTCTCTATTACTCTGTCACTTTTTCTTACTAATCTAATCCCCACCGTCGTCTTACAGATTTATACTGTAGTAAGTAATCCTTCCTCGAATCATCCTTTTTCTTCTTTTTTCAGATTTACCAGTTTAGCAATGATAAAGATTTCAGTTCCTTTTGGTTTTTTTTCTATGAATCGATGTATGAATTGTTGTTATATATATACTCATATGCTATACTTTCATGACATTGAAGGAGAAGAGACGTAGACCCAAAAGGCCAAAAAGAAGCCAAAGTAGTTAAACAATGGAAGAAATGAAGACACACGGTAAACTAAGAATCAATGGCATATATAGTATATAGCATTATTATTAGATTAACATGGCAAAAATATTTGAACCGACTATTGGTTTTGTTTTCTTAACAGTACCTCTACCACATATTGCGTTTGTACCCGTGCATGGCACGGGCTTAATTCTAGTATTATTATATTACACAAGTAAAATGAGTTACTCAAACGTTCGCCTAGCATTTGGGACTTGTGGAAGTCAAGTCTGTCTTTGACAAAGAAGCAGCTAGCAAAGGAAGCAACAGAGACTCCCTCTATCAAAACCAATTCTTGTTGTTGCAGCTCATAAAGACATAATAGGAATTCGATTCAAGGAAAAAACAACATTGCATAAATAACAACTCTTTAGTGAGAATCCATTTAACACAAGTCTCATAACCACCACTAGTTCTACAACTCAGATGGTTTAAAACAAAACAAAAACAAAAGTGGAGTCGAAAATGTTATTATTATTATTATTATAACTTCCTTTTCCCATTACCAACCACAATTCTTCCTCCTCTTCATCACCTTTCTCTTTCTTCTCTTTCCTCCTTCTCCTTGAAACACAAACACAACAAGCAATGTTGGTAAATATGTGCAACCGCAAGAGTAGGAATTGGGAAAGAGATTATTTTTCTAGATAAATATACACATACAAGCAAGGCTTACTTATGAAATTAAAATTTCAACATCTTTCTAGTATGACAAGGAAATGATACCCTCAAATTGACTAGGCGATGCTTAAACGTATCCTTGACCATAAACTCCTCCTCATAGAGTTTCCCAATTTCCTCCTTAGTCAGATTGGGTCTCAAACTGGCAAGGCAGCCCTCCATAGTTGTGCGATGATAGACTTTATCATTCAACACACACTTCTCATAGGCTCTGATAAACCTGTCACTAAGAATTATATCCGTAGGGGGTTTCCTTCTCAACTGCACAAAAACCCATAAGTTTTGATTTAATTTAATTTACAGAGATAAACAAAAACAAAAACACTTCGAAGAAACGAGAATGACTCGTAGACCGTCCCAGGATCGGCCATGATCACGGCAGAGTAGAGTTTCGATTTCCAACAAGGTTTTTCTCATTTAATTACCAACGCTCCACGTTTTGCTTCATTATGTATTTTTTTTTTTTGCTTCATTATTATCCACGTTCTTCAACATCAACGTTCCACGTTTTTTAACTATTTTCCTTTTCCATTAACATATGTTTATGCTAACCCTTTTCTTCCAATCTTTTTAACCACACAGTAAAGCTTTTCTTTCAATCGAAACCATCAAGAAAAGAAGAAAAAGCGTTCGTTATTCAAATAACTAGGTGATTCTCCCGCGCCGTGCGCGGTAAACTATTTATTTTATACTTTCAGTTGGACTTCATATCAAATATATATAGGTTTTGATTATGTTATAGGAAACATTATTGATATTTTTATTGTAAAAACGTAGACATGTAGGAGTGAGTATTCTAGCGGCATTTCGATAAATTTGGAATAAAATCAACTACATTGTCGTCTTTTTGAGATGTGGCATTTCTTTCTTTTTTTGAAACTTTTCATTAATAAGTTAATATTTATAACTAAATTTACTATATAGAATTTGTGTATCCCCTATTAAACAAAGAAAAATAGAATTATGGAAATCTCGATTATTAGTTTGCACATGTCTATTTCTTGGAGATTTGCTTTAAGATTTCCAATGTTGAAATCATGCTAAATATATGTTAGAGAAATTTCCGTTTTAAAAATATAACAAATAAAAATTCTACATAAGGTTAGTTAGATTTAATATTAAGCGATTTTTTTAAATGTTTAAAATGCGATGTAATAGTTGTTTAAAACACGGTGAAATGGTGTATTTTGCCTTTAGTTAGACCATTATAGATGTATTAACTTTAGTTTAGGAGGTGTTGAATTTTTAAATATGGTCACACGAGAGAGGTTATTTAAACATGGAAATCTTCGGCCAAATAAAACTTTTAATTTGTGATTGATTGAAAACATCTCTGATCAATTGTTAAAAGGGTCAAATAAATATATTAAAAATCTAATTTGATAATAAATTAAAAAAATTCAAACTAAATAGTATAATGTAAGCCATATCTTCATTAAGTAGGCGATAATAAGAATTTTGTGTATGATCCTGCCTATGTGTAATAATAGAATTTGTATATACCCTATTAAACCCAAAAAATAGAAACAATGAAAAAAATACAGAAGATTACATATAAAAGAAAACCATTTTTAAAATGGTAATTTATTAAAAACGAAAAGAACGTAAAAAAAACAATTAAATATTTTTAGAGAAATAAATTTTACGAAAAAGAACGTAAAAGAAATAATTAAATATTTTTAGAGAAATAAATTTTGTTAATTGGCTCATTAATCCTTATTGCCATGTCACATTTGAAGTGATGCCATGTCACATTTTTAGGTATACCATGTCACATTTTAGGTGAAATCACCTCTCTAATAATGTATAAGAGATTCTACTAAACCGAAATGTCACTGCAACCGGTCTATCTTAATAAAATATTGGTTTCAACTTTCAATTTCGTACCAAAGACTGGAAAGTTGAATATTTGAATATAGGATTTTGAAGATAGGATTTGAATATTTTTTGTTTTTTTTTGGTAGTAAGGATTTGAATATTTGATTTGATGCGATCTGACTTTGATATTGATTTGATTCTTTTTCCTTAGTTTGGATATTTTGGTTTATTTTTGGGATATCAGAAATCGAATTGGAATCTTTACTACTCTATTTAGGACCTATACACATTTGTAACCTAAAAATGAAAAAAAAAAATCCTAAGAAAACTGCACCAATGAAAACGGCAGCCGTAAAAGTCTCTCGCCGTCGTGGAGAAGTCAAAGCTCCAATCGCCGCCGTGGAGAAACCAGAAGTGGACTTAATCAGCTCATTGCCAGATGAGATCATTCAAAATATCCTCTTGTTTGTGCCGATCAAGTTCGCCATCAGAACGTTTGTCCAAACGATGGAAGAAGGTATGGCGCGGCACACCTTCAATCTCCTTAGATAGTCAAACACTATCGACAGCTTCGAGTTCGAGAAAAAATAACAAAACCCTAGTTCAATACAATGATATGAAGACGAAGATGAAGCGTTTACACATCCAAACCGGAAATACTCAACAGATTCGCCACGTCAACACTTGGATCAACTTGGCCATGTCTAATAACGTTGAGAATATGCTCCTGGAAATCGGCATTTGCACGTATAGTTTTCCTGATTCCTTCTACGTTAATTCATCTGTCATGCAAATTTCCCTTGACCTCTACCTTGGCTTTTCCATCTGTAAATCTTTTATGATTCCCAAAAATTGCTTTGTGTCTTGGACATCGCTGAACAACTTATCCTTAAAGGGTTGTGATATCTCTGATGAATCCATGGTTAAGATTCTTGCTGGTTGTCCGGTTCTCGAGAGCTTAAGGTTGTATTTTTGCATTGGACTAAGGCTTCTTGATCTCACTAGTTCGCCTAGTGTGAAAACTTTAGAAGTAGTACGCGGGGAGAGCATATTTCGGGTTGAGGCGCCATTGCAGATTGTTGCACCACATATACAGTGTCTCATATTGACAAACTCCATGTTACTATGTACTTTGGTTAATGTCTCGTCTTTAACCGAAGCGAAGGTGAACATTTGCTCTCTTGAAAAACCTCTCAAACCTGATTTTATCGAAGCCTTCTTAAAGACTTAAGAAAAGTTGCAAAATGTAGAGCAGCTAGCTTTTGGGGCAAACTTTCTTAAGGTATTATTATTCCTATGTTTTTTTGTTCATTCTTGCATTGAAAATGTTTATGTATTCACTAACTTTCTTTGCTTTTTTTGTACTGTTAGGTTTTATCTCTTCCCAAGCTTCTTGCTCATGTTCCTTTCCCCGTGTTGAAGGTCAAAGCTTTGATTCTTAAGATTGAGACAATGCTCCTTCGAGGTAATATTCCTCAAGGCATTCAAAGACTGTTACGTAACTCAACTGAT
>OY755213.1:9231872-9544714 GCA_963576765.1 Draba incana | reverse complement strand
GTGCGTGGCCGACCGCGGGCTCGCGTATGTCAGCCCGACCACGGGCTCGCACGGGAGGCCGAGCACGGCTTCTCCCCCATTCGTTGATCTCGTCCTCATTCCAGCACCGCCTTCGGCCCACAGGCTTTCTCCAGGTCCATATGCGAAGCCCACTCCAACATGACCGACACAAGCAATACGATTCCGCGGAGACTTAGGGAGCAGAACCGCTTTAGATATAGTATAAATACCTCTTTGTACAAACCCTAAAGGGGGATCCGCAATTTCAATACGAAAACTTGTACTCAAAGCTTTTCTGAGCAATAAACAATCTCTTGACATCTTTCTTGGCCCTAGCTTACCATAGAAATCTCACAAGCTTCCCTAGAACTCTTACAAATTCTAGTTGTGTTGGTTTCGACCCCCACAATTTTCAATCATATTTTCAAGAAAATTGAAATAATTTTGGATTAAGTAATTATTAATTCCAGATTAAGAGAAGATTCAAGTTTAAATACGAAATGTTGTTGCACACTTATTCTAAAGGTCGACGTTTATTTTTGGTGACAACTTGAAATCCAATATTGATTGTCGTGTATTCAACGATGCCACTTGGGCATAATTGATTTGAAGTATCAAGTATCACAGGATATACAGAGGTATACACAGTTGATCATCATACAATCTAAATCGTTAAACACAACATGTAGTTTGATTACTTTTACAAATACCATTCAATATTATGTTTGTTTGCTAAGAATTTAAATATCATTAAAGAAAATGAGCATTTATGAGTTACAAATTTTTACTAGAGCAAATGGTAATCCTGCAAAATTTGACCCATGTCAAAAAAGATTACAAAACATGGAAACAAAACACATTCAAATTGTTTAACTCTAAAGTTTTCGATCCTGAAAAATTATTGACAAGTAAACTGAAATCAACGTATCAAGATATCAACCGGGAAGTGATGATAAACCAACAACGCTATAAAAAGCACTTTCGTCCATTTGTTATTATTCGTTTTTAAATCCGTATAATTCATCTTTAAATCCGTATAATGCATGTTTTCTATGAAAATAATAATAAAAAAAACTCATCAAAATTGCATCTATAAATTCTGAAATTATCATAAAAAAATTCTTTACAAAACCTCAAAGTAAAAGCAAGATTAATCTTGAATGCACTTATTTAATCGATCAAAGTTTTAGTTAAAAAATAACCTAAAAGTAAATGCAAGGTTAGTCTTGAAATAGTAAGTAAGCCATCAGATGGTCATATAGATAAGTTTTTTGTTCTCTTAATTCTTTTGACGGCGGCATGTGTGTATATATATATATATATATATATATATTTATTTAAAAGTATAATGAAAATGAGTTTATTTAAAACATACCGTTGGCTATTAATCCTAATTCTTAAATTAACCATCCATACCAATAGACAGAACTAGTGCTGGATACAGAGGAACAATTGATCTCATCGAAAGTTGGGACCTTTAAATAATATATAAATATATATACATATAATACATATATTTCTTAGATATATATATATATATATATATATATATGCATAATAACAAAACTGGAGTATACATAGAGTTGTATAGGCTTTCAAGTCTTTTCATACAGCAAACATCTATAACTCTTAGCAGACCTCATTACAGAAACAGAAACAGAGCTTTCTAAACAGAATAAAATTCATTACAGACTCTATTTCACTTTCTTTCCTTTTTTGAGCACTTCTTCTTTCTGTTTCTTTCCCTTTTTAGGTTTTATCTCTCTTAAATCAGAGAAAGAACGTTTCTCACTTTCCTCTGTACTCTTCTCTTTGTTCTCTTCTTCACCTTTTTCATTCGCAGCCATATTACAAGAAGGTTTGTTAAAAAAGATCAGATTTTTTTTGTTTTCTTGCATGAAACAAGATTTGCTCTGTTTCTGAATATGTAAACTCACTTTTTTTTCTTTTTTTTTTTTTCTCAGGGTTGTGTTTGATTTAATGGAAGGCTTACAATCTGTTTACGCTCAAGCTATGTATGGAATGAACCGAGAAAGCAAAATCATGGATCATCAAGATTTGATCTGGGGAGGAAATGAACTAATGAATCAGAATCTTAGCAACTGTTTCATGTCTGATCTTGGAGTCATAAGTGAGATTCAACAACAACAAAACATTGGAAACAGAGCTACTTCCATAGATCCATCATCACTCGATAGTTCAACTGAAGACGACGAAGGAATCTCAGTGCTTTTCTCAGATTGTCAAACTCTTTGGAGCTTTGGTGGTGTTTCTTCTGCAGAATCTGAAAACAGAGAGATCAATACAGAGACAAACCCTAAGTCTTTGAAGAGAAACAGAGAAGAAAGTCATTTCCATCTTGTTCATCAACCTCAAGATGATTCTGAAAAGGGAAATTTCAAGCTCATTTACGACGAGAATCAACCGAAATCGAAGAAAGCAAGAACGGATAAAGAAAGAGGAGGTTCTTCAAACATCAGTTTCCAACAACATTCTTTGTCTGATAACACCGAGCCTGATGCAGAAGCGATTGCGCAGATGAAAGAGATGATATACCGAGCGGCTGCGTTTAGACCGGTGAATTTTGGGTTGGAGATTGTCGAAAAACCTAAAAGAAAGAACGTTAAGATATCAACGGATCCTCAGACTGTTGCGGCGAGGCAGAGGAGGGAGAGGATAAGCGAGAAGATTAGGGTTTTACAGACATTGGTTCCTGGTGGGACAAAGATGGATACTGCTTCAATGCTTGATGAAGCAGCTAATTATCTTAAGTTTCTTAGGGCACAAGTAAAAGCTTTAGAAAACTTGAGACCCAAGTTTGACTCAACAAATCTTTCATTCTCCTCTGCTTCTTCTACTTCTTCGTTTCCTTTATTTCATCCATCTTTTGTTCCGTTTCGAAACCCTAATCAGATCCATCATCATTCAGAATGTTGAAACAGTTACAAAAATCATGACTTCTTGATTGTTTTTAGCAGTTCTCAAGAAAGGTGGTGTATTGTTGTTTCCACTTTCCAGTCTTTGTTTTGCTTTTTTTTTTTAATATATATAAAGTTATTATTATATGGAATCTGTGGAATTTCGAGGGTTGAAAATTGTGAAAAACAGAGCTAAAAGAGGTTTGATTACTGTCTCTGCAACATTTTACTTTTTTTTATTAGAGTAAAGAAATGCGTAAGATAATTGCAATTATGAAGCGATGATTATTAGCAAAAGTGTTTAGAAAGTGCCTCTATCTCTTGACTCTCTTTCTAAATTCTTTTTTTCAACTTCATTTTTTACTTTTAGATATAAATAGTTGGGTGAATTTGCTTACTAGCAAAAAAAAATAATATTATTAGCAAACTAACAAAAATGAACCCATGTAATTATGTTCATTGGATTTATGTTAAATGGTTGGATTTTAATTATAGTTTTTTTTTTGTTATTTCACCTAATTTCCCTAAAAAGTTTTAGCTTTTTTTTTGTTTTTGAGAAACAAAAAATTTTAGCTTTATTTGGAGAACTCTTTTGAAATTCTTATAGTAATATATTCATCCTTGTTTGTACTCAATAAACTGTATGTAAACTACATATAAAGATGTATATCTCTATTGCATGGTTATTTAATTTGTGTCCATATATATCTTATATATGGTGGCACTTGCGAACATTAGCTACATTCAATTTTTATATCTGTTTTTTTTTTTTACAACCAAACATTAATCTGTTTTTTTTCTTCTTAATATAATAAAATAACCAATATAAATTAGTATGTATTTATGCTGAATGCTGATTAGTATTAATTCAAAAAAAATAAAACTTATTTCTGTATCAATTTTGTTTTTCACAAGTTTTTTGGTGGGTTTGAATTTAAAGAGAAAATTTTAAAACAGTTTTTAGAGATTGATAAGAGTTAAGAATGTTGAAGGCGTGCGCCTTGAGAATATAACACCACCTGCTCAAACACCCTAATATGCTCACCACATGCTTCTCTCTCTCTAATCTCTCTCTCTTTTTATTCTTCTTTTTTGTCTTTTGGTTTTTGTCTTATTTCGTCTTCCAAATCTACTTAAACACCATTTCCATCGTTTTATACCACTTTATTTTGTTCTTTTGATGGATGTTTTTTTCTTATACTTTTTTCAATATTTTATAATCATATGGGTAGTTCTTGGTAACTTTATGAAGAATAATCGATAGGCTAATCAACTTTCGTCATTTAACCGAGTTTAATGATATATATGTAGTTACTAGTTTAATTATACCATAGAGCTAACTAGTTTATACTTAAAGTTCAAAATTCAATCACAATGGATTATTAATTAGTTAATTAAGTAAATTAGGATTACAAAATACATTTAATTTAGTGCTATTTCTTGAAAATATACGATACTTTACTAAGTGCGGTGTCGGAAAAAATTGAATGGTTAAATTATCAGCTTCTCTCTAAAAACAAATTATGCTCTTAAATTCTTTACATGAATCAAACGACATGGGTTTGAGCTAAAACTATTTTATTTTATCAAACCTACCGTGTATTACCCAATAATGAATGATTTTTTTTTATTCAAGCGTGAAATTATCTAACCACTCCTATTTGACCAGTCAAAATAGTGTCACATTTTAAGTCCATAAAAAAATTTGGTGAATTGGCTACTCGACGGTTACACTTACTCTTGAGGGATTAGTTGGGTAATAAAAACCCCGATTACCCCTTAATTTTTAAACAAAACCCCCCTAATAAAAAATAGGTTACAAACATTTTTGTTAGTTATTTCCCTAGTTTAATAAATTTTCTTGTCCATTTAGTGTCATTACTCAAGAAACGGCACAATAAATTTTTTTCGATAGCCATTCAATTTTTTGTTTTGTTTTTGACAACTACGAATATAATTTTTCGTTTCAAATGAAAACATATTATTTGAATTTGATAATGCGATGAAAATTTGATTTTACTTTTTTTTAGAATGTATTTCATGAGGAAGATAAAATGAGTACAACATATACTATAATAGCTTGTACAATGTGTTTTTCAGTCCCATCTCAAAATATTACTGGTCCTGGGCAAAAAAAGTTTTTTGGATTTTTCTTCTATATAAATTTTTTTTTGTTTCTTTTGGCCTTTTTCGTATATAAAATTTTTTATTTATTTTTTAAAACTTTTTTTCTTTAAGAATTTTTTAAAAATCAAAATAGGTCGGGGGCGTGGGTCCCGCTGGCCAACCCCTACAGCCGGACCTGGTGTTTTAGTGTCGTAACCCATTTGTAAGTTCGATAGAATAAATATTGTTAGAAACGGTCTAATTAAACAGCAACGAGTTTTTCTTTAAAAGTGTAACACCCAAATTTTTTTTTTTTTTTTTTTAAACCAACGCGGAAATTCCCATAAAATAAAATCCATAAAATAACAAATCAATTCAATTCCAGTAATTCCAAATTCCAGGAAACGATAATAAAAATCTAGCAACCTAAACACCAGGTTCTACTAGACTAAACAGAAGCAAATAAAACATCCTATCATCCCCTTCGCCGGCCTTGATTCCGCGATCACGCATTTCTGTTACCTGCAACTCAAAGGGAAAAACAGAGTTGCGTAAGTATTTAATAAATACTTAGTGGAGCGGTCATCCCTTCTACCAGATATATAATAGGAATTAGATTATCAATTCTACGCGATCAAACAACAGTTCACAACAATTAAACAAATTCAACATTTAAAACAGGGGGCGTCGATCGACACCGCCACTTGGTGTCGATTGACGCTTCACGCAAGCAACCGATCCTCGTGATCATAAAACAGTGGTGTCGATCGACACTACCACTAGGCGTCGATCGACACCTCTCGCAGAAACCTGAACCGAGCCAAATCCTCACACGGCTCGAGTTCCGTTCCATCTCGCGAGATCATCACGATTCTAAAACACATAATTCACACAGAATTATCACAGGAACAATCCAATTCATCACAACAACCAATCAAATTTCCTAATAACCTAATTCCATATCACGATCGCGCACTCACCTTGAATCCGTGAATTGATAGGAATGAATAAATAAGAAACTGACGCGATTCAGCCCCGAGACTCTGATTCCTTGCTGGAAACACATGGGAATCGACACACGATCCTTTCTCCACGAATAACGGAAACAATCGATCCTAAAACCACCGAGAACAATCGAGTCTCACGCCACAAACCCTCACAAGCTCGATTCACTCAATTCTGATAACAAGTGCCTTCTCCTCTCTGCACAAATGGCTAAAGGCCTTATAAACCCGAGCCCTAGGGTTTTTCCTAAACCAACCCGTAAACCGGAAGATTAAAACTTAACCAAAATCGACCAAAACATTGGTGTCGATCGACACCCACCACTGGTGTCGATCGACACTCCGACCAAATTCCCAGAATTCAGTTTCGGGATGTTACAACTCTCCCCCACTATCCTGGATTCGACCTTGAATCCCTCAAACCGTCTATCCAAGACCGAAAGTTTGACCCCACTTGGTCATCACATCAGAGATCCTCGCCCGATCCCTAAACTCTCATCTAATTCTTATGTTAATACTCACGCTTTCTAGATATTTATTACTCCTAACTCATTACCTTGCCCTCAGGACGCATCCCTTAGCAACAATTATACGAACCCCCAATGGTATACCGGGAACCACTTCCCTTATAGACTCATACTGAGATTCACTCATCTCAAATACGCCTCTGGAGACCACCAACTCCCTAAGAGAATGCAGGGAACTCACTCCCTTCAAGAGACCCACCATTTCCTCTCGAGAATCCTCACAGGAAATGCCGAAACTGTCAAATCTGGCTGCAGATCCTCCGGGATCTTAGCCACCAACTCCTCTGACTCATGGAGGCACTTCCTCAGCATAGAGACATGAAACACCTTGTGGAATGCCTTCATGATCGGAGGTAGCTCTAACCGATACGCCACCGGTCCAACTCGCTCAACCACCGGGAACGATCCCATAAAATGCAGGCTCAGCTTGTTTTCTGCTATGGATTTGTTAGGACCCCTCAACATAGCCATCTTGAGATACACGCGATCTTCCACTGCAAACTCAAGCTCTCTCCGCCGCTTATCAACATAACTCCGCTGACGATCCTGAGCTTCCTTCATGTTCAGTTTTAAAACATGGATTTTCTCCGTCGTTTCCTGAACGAAACTCGTACCCAGAATGCTCCTCTCCCATAAAGCGCCTCATAAGGAGCCATGCCAATACTTGCCTGAAAACTGTTGTTATACGCAAACTCAGCCAGGCACAAATGATCAAACCAGTGACCACCCCAATCCAATACGCACATCCTGAGCATATCCTCTAAGGTCTGAATAGTCCTCTCTGACTGACCATCAGTCTGCGGATGATACGCTGTTCTCATATGCACCCTCGTGCCCATCTCTGTCTGAAAAGCTCCCCAAAACTCAGACGCAAACTTAGGATCTCGGTCTGACAAAATACTGGCTGGCGCACCATGCACAATCGCTCGCATAAATCTATTTGCCAAAACCGCAGCTCCATCGGTCTTCTTAGTGGCTAGAAAATATGCAGACTTAGTCAACCGATCCACAATAACCCAAATCGCATCGTAGGTCCTCGAAGTAGGTAAACCGACCACAAAATCCATAGTGATCATATCCCACTTCCACTCAGGAATGGGTAAACTCTGCAACTTCCCTCCCGGAACCTGATGCTCTGCCTTCACTATCTGGCACGTATCGCACTTCGCGACCCAGTCAGCTACGTCTCTCTTTATCCCGACCCAATGATAATACCGCTTAATATCATGGTACATCTTAGTCACACCAGGATGAATAGAAAACTTGCTCGCATGAGCCTCTCGCAGAATCTCCTGTCACAATATCTCGTCCTTGGGCACACAAACCCGCCCGCGAACCAAAATAGTCCCATTCGAAGATATAATATACTCAGATCTAGCGGCCCTCGAAGCCTCAACCAAAACCTGATCGCTCCCCTGAGCTACTCGGATCCTACTCAAAAGATCTGCCTGATCCACTGCCTCTAATCCCAAAGGCTCCTGCGAAATAGCACACAACCGCATGGTATTAATCTCGCCCACTAAGGCCTCCACCTCCTGCTCCCGAATCGAATCAACCCTCCTCCGACTTAGAGCGTCAGCCACCTGATTAGCCTTACCCGGATGGTAAAGGATTTCCAGCTCATAATCAGCCAAAAACTGAAGCCGGCGCCTCTGCCTCATATTCAGAAATGACTGAGTGAAGATATGTTGCTGGTTCTTATGATCTGTAAATATCTGCACCCCCCCCCCCCCCCCCACCATAAAGGTACGATCTCCAAATCTTCAGAGCAAAAACTACAGCTCCTAACTCAAGATCATGCGTAGGGAGATTACGCTCACTACCCTGCCACTGCCTCGAAGCATACGCAATGACCTTGCCCTCCTGCATCAAAACACACCCTAGACCAACTCCTGAAGCATCGGTGTACACGGTATAAGGCTTCCCTGGCTCGGGTAATGCCAATACCGGTGTACTAGTCAACATCTCCTTGAGCCTCGCAAAGCTCTCCTCGCACTCCGGCGACCAAAAGAACGGAACATCCTTACCAGTCAGCTTCGTCATCGGCTGGGCCATACTCGCAAAACCCTTGACGAATCTCCGGTAATAACCTGCCAAACCCAAGAAACTCCTGACCTCGGTGGCATTACATGGTCTAGGCCAATCCCTGATAGCCTCTATCTTCGTCGGATCCACTAAAATGCCCTCTGTCTCTGACCGAGGAATCCCATCTGTCTCTGCCAAAAACTGCACTTACTCAACTTGGCATACAGCTTCTGCTCTCGAAACTTCTCCAAAACCAACCTCAGATGAGCCGCCGGCGCATTTGTCAAACCAAAAGGCATGACCACGAACTCAAAATGCCCGTATCTTGTCCTGAACGGTGTCTTACGCACATCTGCCTCATCTATCGGGATCTAATGATAACCCAACGCCAAGTCTATCTTGGAGAACCAAGTAGCACCCCTCAACTGATCCAAAAGCTCATCATTTTCGGGAGAGGGTACTTGTTCTTCACAGTGACTTGGTTCAGGCCTCGATAGTCAATACACAAACGCATACTCCCATCTTTCTTCTTTACGAACAAAACCGGCGCTCCCCAAGGTGACACACTCGGTCGCACAAAACCCTTACTCAACAGATCTTCCAACTGCTTCTTCAGTTCCGCTAACTCTGCTGGAGCCATCTTGTAAGGAGCCTTAGAAATCGGAGATGTCCCTTGCTCTAACTCAATCGTGATATGATCAGACCGAGACGGTGGTAATCCCTGCAGTGACTAAAAAACATCCACAAAGTCCCGAACAACTCGGATCTCCCCGATAGCAACCTCACCACCAAACTCCGGCATCGAAATTACCGCCAAGTAAGCCTCGCAACCCCGCGCTATCATTTGCTCAGTCTGAATAGCCGAGATTACCAGACTCCCAGAAGTAGGTCTCACGCCCAGAAACACTAACTTCCCCGCCTCTCGCTCAAAAGATACTCTTCCTCTGAAACAATCCAGATGAACCTTATGAAATGACAACCAATCCATCCCAAGAATCACGTCGTAAAGTTCCACCGGACTAATCACCAAATCTACCAGCATCGACTAACCGACAATCTGAATATCTACTGCTCTAGCTCGGCCGGAAGTAGCCAGGAATCCCCCTCCAGCCACTTAAACCAGACCCAAAAGCTCACCCGCACTGCTCCGAATGCCACTGTGCTCGGCATGCTCTGGAGTAATGAAGCAGTTCGATGCTCCAGAATCAAAAAGAACGTGGGAATCAAACCCTCCCACTAATAAGGTCCCTACACAATTCACATGCGTTGAGAACCCTAACGACTACCACAAGCAAAATAAAAGACATAACACAAATTCTACCACTAAGAATTAACAAAGTTAGAGTCTAAAATTTTACCTGTGATCTGCGCGTTGCCCGGCTGCCCCGCCTCTGCAGGACCATAAACCCGCGGTGCCGGCCCAATCTGGCCCAACGGCTGCACTGCTGCCAACTGAGCCACCTGCCGCCCTGCCAGATATATAATAGGAATTAGATTATCAATTCTACGCGATCAAACAACAGTTCACAACAATTAAACAAATTCAACATTTAAAACAGGGGGTGTCGATCGACACCGCCACTTGGTGTCGATCGACGCTTCACGCAAGCAACCGATCCTCGTGATCATAAAACAGTGGTGTCGATCGACACTACCACTAGGTGTCGATCGACACCTCTCGCAGAAACCTGAACCGAGCCAAATCCACACACGGCTCGAGTTCCGTTCCTTCTCGCGAGATCATCACGATTCCAAAACGCATAATTCACACAGAATTATCACAGGAACAATCCAATTCATCACAACAACCAATCAAATTTCCTAGTAACCTAATTCCATATCACGATCGCGCACTCACCTTGAATCCGTGAATTGATAGGAATGAACGGATAAGAAACTGACGCGATTCAGCCCCGAGACTCTGATTCCTTGCTGGAAACACAAGGGAATCGACACACGATCCTTTCTCCATGAATAACGGAAACAATCGATCCTAAAAAGAACAATCGATTCTCATGCCACAAACCCTCACAAGCTCGATTCACTCAATTCTGCTAACAAGTGCCTTCTCCTCTCTGCACAAACGGCCAAAGACCTTATAAACCCGAGCCCTAGGGTTTTCCCTAAACTGACCCGTAAACCGGACGATTAAAACTTAACCGAAATCGACCAAAAACATTGGGGTCGATCGACACCCCAACCAAATTCCCAGAATTTGGTTTCGGGATGTTACAAAAAGACTCTAGTAAGGTCTATTGCAACCGGCTATTGGGTACTACTTAAAGTCCATCGTGTAACGGTAATCAAGTCAAAGCAAAGTCATCAAAGCAATCGGAGAGATGCAACCAACTAGGGTTTGGTAGTTTGTTATGAAAAAAGTTATCTATAACGACAAGCATTTAAAGTCAAATATATATTGGATGATTTAGTAGATCAAGTATAATCCGTTATTTAAATAATTTCTATACAAGTTGACTCCCAACAAACGGAAAACTCTAAAAAGAAACCAATATATAAAAATTATATATATATATATATATATATATATAAATATGCCTATAATAACTAAAAGAAAATTCGATGGAGTTTGCAAGCTGGGGAGATAAGAGGAATCGATCATGCATGTTGACTTTTTAATTGAACGGTTATGGTCTTTTGTTTGTTTCCATGTAACGTTTTTAGACAAAGATGTTCGTGTGAAGCAACCTATTTTTGGAAAGTTTTAATATAACATTAATTACTCTTTATAGCTTAATTAACAAGTCCGATTTGTTTGGTCCTACTAATCATTAGAATTTCAAGAGAGACAACCTCCGAAATTCTAGTACATGAAACTCATGGTCCGCAAATCAAACGAACTACCTGATTAGTACGTGCACATGTCCAATTATTATTTGAAGTCCTAAAATCGTATCCTATAGGGGAAATAAAATATACTCAAGAACAAAGTATCTTCTCAAATGAGAGGAGAGGGTATATTTTTGACTTCATCAACTTGGCAACTTCTTCGCTTATAATTGGAAAAACAACATCCAGTTGTCCACAATCATCAACTGATATGATATAAGTATAACTCTCCATTATCATTCTTGTTCTACTTATTTATTACTCAACTTGTTATTCTTTCATAAAATCCAGTTCAACTTTATTTTATTTATTTAGTTTTGTTAGCATATATATATATATATATATATATTTAATATACATTGATTTACGATCTTTGGAAAACTGACAAACAATTGAATTGTTTTAACCAAACTCAATCCAATGTTGCTGGGAAATATAGGAATCGGATAGCAGATGTCTTGTTCCGGTTGATTTGAAAGTTAATAATTCTGAAAGTTTCAAGAGAACACTTAATTATACTTAAAAAAAAAAAAATCAATTTCTCTGTAATTTTCCCCCAAAATTTATACACTGATCATATCTTCGCATTAAATTTATTTTTGTCAATAATATAAAATATGCGGATTGAATTTATAAGTGGAGACGAATTGCATATTTAATTATTGAAGAGGGCAGAGAGAACTGGAAAGTGGACAAACGCTTCGTGGGGTTGTTCATGAAAATGGAATAGGTAAATACGTTAAGTGAGATATTTTGGTGTGGCCTATTGATGCCAACCCTTATCTTTCACTAGAATCTGAGTCTATGCTAAGTTGCTAACTAATCTTGATAGAAACGAATCTCATTTACCAGTAACAAAACGCATTACAAAAATTTATATATTTATTTAAAATTTGAAATTCATTCAATTGAACAAAAGATAAGATGGGCCGTGTAGCCTAGCGAGCATCAGGGGTAGTTCCAACATCAAAGTTCATGCTTATTTCAATAGAACTCTGAGAGTCCATGTTTTGGCTCGTTCCCCCTCTTGAGTTTTCATATGCCAAACACTCGTTTAATTCGATGACAACTTGAGACATTGTTGGTCTTCTAGTTGAAGAAGGATTTAGACACGACATTGCTAGTTCAACTGCTCTCCAAACAGAACCAGAGTCATAATCACCATAGAGTTTTGGATCCATAATGTTTTTGATGTCTCCTTTTGTAAGCATTACCCCCACCCATTCTGCTATATGTGACTTTTCACGACTTTGATTGATCACGGGCTGGTTTGTGATGATCTCTAATAGTACAATTCCGAAACTATAAACATCACTTTTTTCGTTCAACCAATTTGTTCGATAATATCTGCAAAAATGTTCTTTATGCCATTAGCAAATTATTATAATGATAAAAAATTGAGATTTAATCAATTTTAATTAATTTCCAAACAAAATTAGTAAGAACTGGCATATAACCCTTACTCTGGATCAAGGTATCCAGGAGTTCCAGCTACAACCGTTGACACATGAGTTTCCCCCTCAATCGGGAAAGATCTCGAAAGCCCAAAATCAGCTAACTTGGCCTGAAAATGTTCGTTTAACAATATATTTGTGGTTTTGACATCTCTATGTACCATTGGCGGTTTGCATCCATTATGCAAGTATTCCAACCCTATACAACATGTTTCATTTTCATCAAGGTTTAAACAAATAAATAGATGGAAACAACAAATCATATATCAAAATTAATATCAAACCTTGTGCAGATTCGACGACTATTTTTAATCTAGTTTGCCAGTTTAGGATAGATCCTCCTCGTTTTCCTACATTTGGACCAATATGAATATGTGAATAACACCATAAAATAAAAAATTTAGTATTTGTAGAAACTCATTGATGCTTACCTGACATATGTTCTCTTAGGTCTCCGTTAGCCATGTACTCGTATATGAGAGCCAAATTTTCTCCTTCATCACAATACCCGACAAGGCTAACCAAATTTTTGTGGTGAACTCTGAGAAGAAGTTCCACCTAGAAGAGTAGAAGAACAAAAAGATCAAACTTTGATTGTTATTCTTAATACACATTAATGTTTTCCAAAAAAAAATTGGTGAACATTTTACAGAAATTTACCTCTGCTTTGAATTCTTTATACCCTTGAGAAGATGAGTGTGAGAGCATTTTCACGGCTACTTGTTCATTACCATTTACAGTTCCATGATAAACCATTCCAAATCCTCCTTTACCAAGGACTCGTTCAAAGTTATTTGTCATCGTTACAACCTCTGAATAACTAAATCTTCTGTTTTTCGTCATGATTGGCGGTTCTGAAGATTTGGTTGTTCTAGCATCTGATACTTGTATATATGATGATGGGCCTAGTGTCACAATGCATATATATGTAGTATATATATTGTAATGTTAATGTCAATTTTAAAGTTTATTTGTTTACCTTCATTGTTTGGTGTATTTTTCTTTCTGAACACAAAAAATAAAGCCAATGCAGATCCAAGAACAACCAGGAAAGCGACCGATGCAACAATCGGTACTACAACATTTGTTTTCTTGGAACTACTATTTGCAGCTTTGTTTCCACATGATCCACCCGAACAAATAAGGTTTGGGTTTCCTTCAAGACTGTGGGTTACCAATGTTGTTTAGGATAACTGAATACAATAAGTGGGTTTATTTACTTATGAAAAAATGATATGATAAAAAAAAAATTACTTTAACTTTACTCCTTTCTTCTGTAGAAGGGTTTGAGGAACAACGCCATTAAGATTATTTCCACTTAAATTTCTGTTAAATAGTAGGTAGACACAAAGTTAGGAACATAAGCAATCTAGTATTAAGCTGCTAATTTACAAAAAGAATCGTATTTTCTCAAAAGCGACTCACATGACCAAGAGTGATTTCATGCCGGCAAGAAACTCGGGTACTTCGCCCGTCAAATTGTTATTTGACAAGTCTCTAGTTAAGCATTTTGTAAGTACAAATTTATTAAAAATAGGATACAATTAAGATGAACAATTTTTTTTTTTTTTTAATGCTGAGAAGCAAATTCGATATACTTACAATTCTTGTAGGTGGATTAGATTCTGAATGTCATGTGCGATGATTCCCGTTAAATGACTCGAGGATAAGTTTCTAAAGACATATATATATGAATAAATTTCATGTAAAGATGACAAAATGATCTGACTAACACAATAATTTAAAGATTGATCTTACAAGAAAGTGATTATAGATGGTTTAGAAATATCTTTGTTGTTGCAGTTTAAACCATCCCACAAGAATTGTTTGGGGACGCATGGATCTCCTTGCCAGCTTATTCTACTTAATCCATACGTATTTTGAATACTCTTGATAGCAACAACTAGAATATAATTCTCGTTAGCTATATTAACAAAATATGAAAATTAATATAGGCAAATTTATATAGACATACCATCGTCTTGATTTGTTTCCAACTGTGGGAAATCGATCACGGTAAAGACCTCAAGGGCATTTATGAGAGGAGGAAGAGTAGACTTTGGTGTTTTGATTAACTCTAAGAGGCAATCACCTCCTTCGCATTGTTGTGGTGTCGAGTAGAATATAGTTTCCATGGCTAACTGTCTAGGACTATAACGTTCATAGGCAAGTTTTCCATTCAACATCACTTTGAATTCTCGTGTATCGAGGGACCGTAGAGTTTGAATCTCGGCAAAATGCATGTATATATAGAACTGGGTAGTGGAAGATGGTAATGACCAGGAGAAATTCCATGGTGCAAAAGTACTTATAGGCGTCGAGGCCGACGCCATTACAATTTGTGCTGGTTCATAACCAATAGAAGTGTTTACATTGAGATCGGTAGTTACTTCCGTCCACTCTTTCGAATCAAAAATGGATACCATTTACGATCATTGACATCATCGGGGTACCTAACAAGATTAGAATAGTCGTGTGTTAGAGACTAAGAGCCTGACTGGTTTAAACACATGGGTGAGAAAACCCGTCACGACATGGAGAGGGCTACTAATAATTTGGACCTATTTTCCTAAAATTCAAAGAACTCAACTGAGACAAAAACCAAAAATTGAACTTGATTAAATCAAAAGGGTGTGTCTGATACCGTATGGTGAAGCCTGAAGTGCTGAAATAATACCGGAAGAAATACTTCAACGAGCCACTCTGAGTATTGTAGGTATTGTTCTTAAGTGGTCGTAGCTCTAAGGTATTAATCATAGGATTACTTGTTCCTGTCTTAACGAGACATACTTGAAGAGACTTAGACATGGTCTTATGGATGATCTCCTGGATAGTACCATTGACCCGTCCATTCATATCAACGGTTGCCCATAGATTCGGACCAAGGTAAAGATCGAAACTCGGGTAATTGTTAAGACCATCATAGTTACCGTACACGAATACGGCTTTGATAAGATAGTTTGTACCTACCGTGACATTCACGGTATAGCAGCTTCGGATTCCGTCAGGGAAGTACCTAAGCTTCAAAGACGGTTTACTGAAGATCAGCTCGAAATCCTTTTGGATTTTTCCGGTTTTGCCAGTTTGCACAAAACCATCGTCCGTTGAGTATGTTAATCCGGTTGTAGGATCGTTGTAAGGAAGCTCAGTAGGCGATAACCCGCAATCCAAACTGATGAATCCTAGTAACACACATAATGTATCGATTATTGAAACAAGTCAAAAACGTTTGTTTAAATGTAATAAAAAAAACAATAATATGTGTTTTTAAATACCTTTTTGGTCCTGAGCTTCAACGAGATGTAAAAGAGCAAAAAATGTGATGACGATTAATGCACATAACAAAAGTGCTTGAGGATGTCTCTCCATTATGCTCCTAAGGTATTAAGGAGACAGGACATTTACACACAGAAAGCTTTCAAGGTATCTCTGCAATAATAATCGAATGGTGTTCACATTTAGACCAAAAATAATCGAATGGTTATTGAAAACAATTGAGCACGATGTTATTTTTAGGTCAACTTGTGAAATAAAAAAAAGAGTGATCAGCTGTCTGCAACCAAAATAAAATTAAACTAATAAGTGTGATTTGATTTACATTCTCTAAAGATTTAAATAGCAGCGATCCAATAAGGCAATAACCTTCCCTTGATCATCTTTTACGCTAATATTACCTTTTTAACGTTGTATTCGAACGTTATATTCTTTTCGACTGTTTAAATCGAATGTAAGCAAATACTTGGTTTGGTTCTTGTATTAAATTCAATTTTGGTTCGGCTTTTGTTTGGTTTTGATTTTTTTTTTCATTACATGAATTTATATGAAATCCAAATTGAACAATAACTTGATTTGGTTTGGCTCGATACATTTTTGGTTCTGGATTAGAACTCGATTTTTTTAACAAATTTATTTTCAAATAGAATGAACAATAAATCGTATTTTTCGGTCATGATTATAATAAAGTATCCAAAGAATTTAGTTATCTTCAAAATATTTCCATCTCGATTTATTCCGAAAAAGTAATCAAACTAAGCCTCATTTTAGATTTCAGATCGTAGTTCTCGTTATGATTTTCATATTTCTTTAGCGAGTAAACTGAATTGGTTATTCTGCAAGTACAAAAAAAAAGTTTGTCACAACGTGGAAGACTGATCATTATACACCAATTTTTAAAAGAAGCAAAGATTATGAAGATCAAAATGGTCCCAAAGGCGGCAAATTACATCAAAACTTGAATATAAAAGTAAACGTATTCCCTGGTTTACATAAGAGACGTGCATACAACACACAGATTAAAAAGACCTTTCTATGATTCAAATGGTCAATGACATTGATCTTTGTGTTTATATATCATTCGATGATAGTTTAATATCTTTGTTTATTTGTTCATCTATTTTATTAGGTTATCATCGGATATAGTTCAATAGTTGAAACCATTCGTCAATTATTATTTGTTTTTGTTGAAAACATTGCATTCACGCGGAGTTTGACAAATACTACGAATTTTGAGTCTCGCTCCTAAAGTATTAAGGCTTGGAACATGAGCCTCTTTGTTACCCAAAAAAAAACATACTCCCTATGTTTCTTGGAGATTGATTTTCTAGCATATTTTTGGCATTCCACAAATATTGATGTTCTAGATTTTTTCTATTTTTTAATCAATTTAAATTTAACAAATGGTAAGTTCCAAGAAATATTTAATGAGACTATTTGAGTATAAAGAATAACTATTAATTCATTGTTATGAAAAAGTGTTTATTACAAAAAATTGCATTAATAACTAAACATAATTTATTGTTTCTTAATTTGTGTGAAAAATGTTAGAAAATCAATCTCCAAGGAACGGAGGGAGTACCAAGAAAGCAGAGTAAATGACACACACGAATTAACTAGTTCATGTTTACCTTGTTTTGAATCCTGATATCGACACACAAATTTCTAACAAATCTATTATGAATCTCAAGATCACTCTCTATACATTACCCTGTCTGGTCCAGATGACAAGCCAGTGAAGCCACCGCTTAGAGCCATAAATTTAGAGGAATTTTTTTAGTTAAATTTTTATTATAGTCATAATTAAAAAAAAATTATAAATTTTTTCTACAATAATAATATTCGTAAGATTTTATTTTTCAAATGTTTTTTTAATGGTTATGGTCTTCTCTAAGAAAACATGTTAACTACTCATTTAAAAAAATTAATTTGAAATTATTAGTTAAAATTAGAAGTTGTAGTTGATAAAAAAATTATTTGCGGTCTACCATGTGACAAAAGAGATTGAATGGGTTAGCTTTGTCATCTATTGAAAAATAGATGGTTGAAAAATTCGACAACGTGAGTTTAATTAATGATTTTGCAGGTAAGAATACAAGGAGAGCAATATTTCAAAAATAAATTATATTTTGTTGTTTTTCTTTTATTTCTTACAAACTATTTGGAATTATAAATGGTTTCATGGAGTTTTAATGTGTTTTTTATTTAGGTTAGTATTTTTACGGTATAAGAAAACGTACGAAAATGACATTTTTTTACATATATGCATAGAACATCCAAAATGATTGGACCAGCACTGTTGTTGGTAACCCATATTAGTGAAAACTTGCTCCATAGTCTAGTAAAACAATAAAAATGTGTTAAATCATATCAATATTCGAAAGTTTACTTCTTGTTTGGATATGATAGTTACATCCATGTTTGTTGGATATGTGGAAGCTTCGGTACGTCGAGAAAAAGCAACTAATGCGGCTTGGCCATTGCACCGGGCGGTGATTTGTTGTCCCAATCTCCTTATCTTCGCACACTTCGAATGAAACATGCTTTCAGACATTTTGGAAACTAGAAAGAAAGAAATGTGTATGTACGTTACATTTGAAACTCATAAGACATTTATATAGCCAAACTAGGTGCTTTTCTGCCAACTAAATATAAATATTTTATTATTCAATAAATTATACATGAATAGTTACCCACTCCAAAATTAAGATGTATTCACAAGGATTTCCAAATATAACCGAACTTGATGCTAAAAAGTCTTATTGGAAATCTAGAATTAACAGTCATCCGATCAAGAAAACCGAGAATTGTATATTTTTATGGTGTTAGACGATCTCCTTTTCATATTCAACAAAACTTTATATTTTATTTGACGTCGATGAAAATAACATTATCACTTATCATTTACTCTAAAACAATATTTTTATGAGGAATTGTGCGTTTTGAATGTATAAAAAAATTTGTATAAAACAACAAAAATATGAACAAATCAATAGGTTTGATAAAAAGCTATGAGTTTGACCAAAAGAAAAAAAAGCTATGAAAAAGAAAATAAAGTTATCTTCATCTTCTACCTATTAGTATACTAAATCATCTTTTTTCATGTGTCATTTTTTTTTAACTTATGTTCTTCTATTATTTTTGAATTTTTATTCTTCTGAAAAAAAAAAACAAAGTTAATTAAGAGAGAGCATAATTTGGTGTATATTTTGAGTTAGGATGAAAATTTGATACAAAATTTATAAGCTAATACTATTTCTAACGTTTCACCATAACAATAACACATATACACTAATTTTTGAAAGGAAAAAAAATATTGGTCAGTTTATATATGTAGGGGATTGTGGCTGGGTAATAATACTTTGCCGTGAATAGGTAGGTTACATTAACCCACTAATCATATTTGTTGGATTAAAATGCATTTGTTGTTTGACCCATTATAACTATAATTTTTGCCATAGTTAAAATTTTGTTTGTGAATGAGGAGATGAAATGTAGAATTCTCAGAAAAAATCACCTTCTTAAAAGATATGAATGTACCATTAGTTATATATAGTTTTTTTTTTTATCACTTCTCATGTCAGAATTGAATATGATGACCATTGATAATGTACGAAGATTCTGAATGGAATGTGTGGACGGTAGAGAATCTAGAGATGTGTGTTTGATTAATGTACGAAGATTCTGAATGGTTTTTATTATTATTCACCTAACAATTTTTAAAATATGAGATAACTGGCTGAAAAACAAAGAAAATAAAGGAAATTAGGTGAGAGACAAAAAAGAGAAAAAGTAGAATAAGTGTTTTGTTGGATAACCAAAATGACCATTTTATCCTCGATTATTTTGGACGATACAATAATTGAAGAGATCTAGGAGAGATACTAGGTAGACTAAGGGAGATATTGTTCAGTTTTGGGACCCACAAAAATTTGTGTACAGAGATTTAGTTTTAAATACATTACTTTTCTCTCATCTTCTTTGTCATTTTCTCTCCTCTACTCTAATTTCCAGCAACAAAATCGATAACAACTATGGTGAATATCTGGCGACGATTCAACAAAAATCTGGTGAATATCCGGCAAAGATTCGGGTGGTGTTGCGGCAAAATTCTGACAAAATCCTATAATAATTGGGTGAAAATTGATGCAAATCCGACAAAAATCCGCCTGGCATCATACAATAGTCTGTGATAAAATCATAATAACACCGGCAAATGCTAGAGACAGATCCATCGCCATTTGTACCATATAAACATGTAATTACACCTCTAACATTTAGTTTAACTCTGTAGCTCCATTATTATCTGTTTATATTTTACTAGATTGACTACAATTATCATATCTCTTAAATTATTGTTGATAACATAATCTTCGGTAGTTTAAATAATAATTTATCATGACTAACTATGTTAGGGTAACAACTAGAGATAAATGGATAACCAGAATTTAGCATGACAAGCCAGTTGTTATCCTTGTCGAAGTCAAATTTAGTGGTGATGGTTATGTGGAAGATGAACATCGTGGTGGTAAAGATCGACTTGTCATGCTAAACTGTAGAAACGAGGATAACAATCGACTTGTCATGCTAATTTTCTGATTATCCATATATCTTGAGTTATTCATCTATCGACGCATGGTCGGAAAAGTTTTGCTTGAGTTAACTTCGGCTCTCTGAGTCGACTCACCGAGTTAATTCATCAAAGTAGATTCGAATTTAACTTTCCGTTTAACGCGTTAACTCACACAAATACATTAGTACATGAAAGTTAACTTGTAAATAATTGAGTTAGCACATTTATAGCAATGAAGACGGTACAAAAATACGTTAAATGTTTCTATAACATGTTAAATTATATTTTCTACCATATAAATACATTGGTTTACTTATAACATTTTCTGGGAAGAAGAAGAAAGTTGATTATCTCCTTCTTTACCACCACGATGTTCATCTTCCACATAACCATCACCACTAAATTTGACTTCGACAAGGATAACAACTGGCTTGTCATGCTAAATTCCGGTTATCCATTTATCTTTAATTTTGCCCCTTCTGTATTATCATATAGATGACAAGATAAATACTTAGTTATGTGCTAACATTTTAATTATACGTGGATACAAAATAAACATATACAATACGATTCATACTTACAATCGTAGCTTTGTGACAAGGGTAATTTCCAACCAAAATAAACATCTTAACATTATATTTAGCTCGCTACAAGTGATTTTAGCTCGTTATAAACATACATAACACTAAAATAATAATTTACAGAGATAAATTTTTATTTATCAAAAGATTGTAATACTTATCCAAATCCATTTATTAATTAGTAACAATCTTCTTCAGCTTGCTTCGTTATCATCGACATGAGAGAAAACCAGTGAAACATTGTGAAGAAAGAACAACAAATCCAACCGATCTACAAAAAACAACAAAGTTGATAGACGAATAATCAAGAAAAGTAAAACGAATCAAAAACTCGATTACGATTAAACGTTCAAGAAAGAAAAAACATGACGCATCCACAAATCCAATCTAATAAAAAAGTAAAGCAAAATAGATGGTGAAATTTGAGTTCAAAAATACATTCTCTTTGTATAGTTTGAGCTTAGAAACAACTATAATCTCGTCATCAACAAGCTTTTGCTTATTTTTGAGGGCCACTTCCTTTAGAACTTCTATTTCTCCGACTACTCCTCACCGGTTTTTCATCATTCTCTCCGTGTTCATCTTCACCATGTCCGTCCAACTCGTGGTACGGTTCTACCTTCGATTGTCCACCGACAATTTAGTTGAACAATTGTTTTGAGAAATTCTCATCCGATACCTCAAATTCAACAAAACGAAGCGAAAATCGTCCGATGAAACTTTGGTAAGGTTGGAATTTAAAGAGAAAAAACAAAAAAGAACAAATATATGAAAATTAGAGTGATGAGCACGAGAGAAATGAAATAATATTGTGCAAAAAGTGGAAGAGAGAGAGAGAGAGAGATGGAAATCAAGTGGTGTTGTAGATATCTAGGATAGGCACAGAGCAAGTGTATTGTAGATAAGTAGGGTAATAACTTATAATCCTCATGTTTTTTGTTCACAATAGTGCTCAATACAGTAGTTTGTTATACACCTAAATATGCTATTATTCTTTGTTTACCAGTCTAATTCTCTTAAAATATTGTGAATGGTGACATGAAAAACATTTTTATAAACTCTTTTTAAACTCTCAAACACAATAAACGTGAAGTACAATCCTTTAATTTACGAGAAACTGGACTAAACCTTCAAACAAATTATATTTCGGTGTATGTGACCGTATCATTTCTTAGCTATGATATTATATATACAAATATATTTTTAGTGACTAGATTGTCATATGCTGGAAAAGAAGTTGGGAAACAAAATTATGTAAAGTGAAGGGTATTTTCTCTCGTTCTTTCATCTTTGTATTTCATTTTTTTCACCCCATTTCATTTTATTTGTCTTGTTTTAAAAACATTATATTTTTTACATATATTTCGTCTTTTAATTTTTTTTCCAACGAACTATAAATCAGTCGTAAACTAATTATAATTAATTTTCTGTATTAAACAACACAATAGAATATAATGTTAATTATTGCTGTTTTCGTTACCAAATACATTTTTGTTTGAAATACAACAATAAGTGGAGCACATTGATTAACTTTCACAAAAGCATGAACCAGTTGGTGACCTATACAAACATACCTTCTCTATATATCGACTTCCTTCCTAGCTGGTCTTCGCTAAGCAAACTTTCCATATGGTGAATAAGCAATCAATTTAATAAAGCTATAGTCTGACTCCATATGTATCCTTAACTCGAAGCTTAATCCGCAACCCGTTTCTCAGGTGTTGCTCATCGGTCAATTTAGACACCTGCACCAATTAATATATGTACATAAACCTATCCATTCCTTAAAAGAGATTGATTTGGAAAACTAATACATATCGTTAGTTTCATTTGATACTAGCCTACATTTGCATGCGATCGTTACAAATGTTTCTTTCTACACAAATTATACTTATCCTCCGCATTGACTCGTTGGTGTAGTTTCCCAATTTGCATGATGTAATACTTTGACAAAAAAATAAAATTGATACATGTTCAAATTATTTGTATAATATTACTTCTTAAATTTGTTCCACATAATATTTGACTTTTGGTTTCCATTCCGTTTCAAACAAAATTAGAAAATGTTATTCGTACGGGAATTCCTTTTTGTATTCCAAAACTCTTATATTTTTGTTTTCAAGTATTAGAATCCCGACTTTAATGCCAATCAAATATTTAGTAAAATGATATTTCGCTTGATATTGCAAAGTTCAAAAATTTTGATCGATTAGGAAAACAACTTCAACTTGTAAGGTGAAACCTAATAAGAACTTAATATTCTACAAAATTTTGTTTAGGATGCCTTCTATTTGGGTGAATTACTCAACTATTTTTATAGAGCCTTGTTTTTCCCATGCTACTATATGTATAAAACATTAGGGCATATTTTAACTTTACCTACTAGTAAAATTGTTATACGGACCATGGATCGATACATGTCACGAGATAAAGGTTTTTGCTCGCACAAAATGAGATTTTACTTTAGGGAAAAGCCTTACATTGTGGGTCAGAATATTTCGGTGTTTCACTTCACACAAGAAAAACACAAAACGCTTACACCTCCAGGGACTCAACTCACTTTTGATGTGGACCACGGAGTCAAAAAAAGTCTTAACAAAACTCCAAAACAGTATTTCACTATCCAGGGACGGATCCAGAAACTAATTTGATTGGGGGCATAATATTTTTTGAGCAAACTACAAAAATGTCACAAAAATTCAGTTTTAATTACACATAAGTCACATTCCAGTTTTCCTTACAGAAATATCACATTTGAATCAGTCTCACCAATTCTATTCCGAAAATACCCCTTCTCTCTGTTCTGCAAAAAATGTAAATAAATATGAGAACTCTCAACAGTGAAGTCTACGGCGACGTGACACATATAAAAAGTGCTCAGAGTAATTAATTTTTA
This sequence comes from Draba incana, assembly GCA_963576765.1. Classification (NCBI taxonomy): domain Eukaryota; kingdom Viridiplantae; phylum Streptophyta; class Magnoliopsida; order Brassicales; family Brassicaceae; genus Draba; species Draba incana. Next base: position 9,520,510 of record OY755213.1, on the reverse strand, counting down.
AAGTAGATGTTTACCTACATTCATTTATGACATACGTACAAAGGGGATGTAATGTATAGAAAAATAGAGGTATTTTTTATTGGGAAAGGTTATATACAGATGCAGAATAAAGATTGAGAGAATAACAGAGCATAAGTTCAGTAAAACACAGACACGATGAACAATTAAAAAAACTATTTTTTAAGAGAAACAACAAATCTGAACACGACAGTTGGAAGAAGGAGGTTATAGACGGATAAGCAAACAAAACATATTTATTGCGAATAAGTTCAGTTATTGTTTGGAATTTATTGCAGGATATGGAATATCCAGTTTTTGTCGTTGCCGGAGTTTGGAATTGTTTGAAAGTTGGTAAATGGGATTTTGCACCTGATAGAGAAAACAAGGTGATAAGTGTACGTATAAATGACGGAGATATGTACACAGTAATAAAAAGGTTGGTATGCAAAGAGTTTGGCGTTGACGAAAATAAGTCAACACCACAAATTAGCTACTTGGTTAAAGAGGTAATGGACGATATGTTTGGCGGAAGGATGCCCCCTGTGTACATTGAGTCCAAAGAAAGCATTGCGACGTTCATGGCACTGCGCAAAGGTAATGACCGTCTAAATTTGTTTGTGACATTCCTTGTTAAGAAGGATGTGTGTCCACATATATAGTCTGTCGTACACGAAAAAGATGGATGTGGTAATATTGAGATGTACGAAGCTGAAGTCAGTTCATCACCATTTGATGAAGTTTTGATTGCACATATGGAAGAAGTAGAACGGTGCGCAAAACAAATCGGTGGAAAAGATGTGAGAAGTGTAGTTGAGAAAGAGGGATTAGTTAATGGTAAAGGGAAGACAAGTAATGACACAACTGAAGCCTTGGGTGAGGATGACGGTATGGAAGACTCCAATAGTTCTAAAGATGATGAAGGATCGTTTGAAGAATACATTTATGATGGCTGGAATGATAGATTGTTAGGGGAAGAATTATGGGAACCATATCATAGTAGTGCTTATAACTGGGATAGTACAGTGTGCTCTGCACAAACTGGTTAGGGAGAAGAGGAAAATGCGCCGATAGGGCACTTGGAATATTTGAAGCGAATGGGTGGGGCTACGATGTCGATGGACATAAATACGATGAATTATCATGGGAATGTAGTACCCACATCAGTGACGGTGTACGTACAACAATTGGTGGGCCTAGTAGTTACAAAAATGATGACCTACATCCACTGTCATTTAATTTAGGAATTACTCAAACAACTGACGAGGAACGTACTCCACCTGGCGACTCTACACCAAACGATGTTGGTGAATTGAGCATTATCCCAGTGAACGACCATGAAGTTGTGTACGAATTTCAAGCATTAGAACGATGGAGCGAAATTGATGAGTTTGTAGAAGATGACTCAGGACCTGTGTACGATGATCTTGGTTGTTTGGAAATAACAAATCCAGATGGGGATGAGGGTATATGGGTGAAAGAAGACAATTTATATGTGGGGCGTGTTTTTACTACGAAGAAGAAGCTTGAGTTGACAATTGTAATGAATTGTGTATGTCGACAATATAGGTTAAAAGTATATAGATCAAACCTAATAAGACTAGAATACCGGTATGATGAAAAAGTATCCGTGGACGTTGACAGCAGATGGTATTGGGAAGAAAAAAAAATTCAAGATAATAACCGTGGGTTCGGTCCATAATTGTGAATCGACACGCGTAAAGAATATAACAAATATGCAACTCCTAAGCTAGTTGCCGAGTTATTGAAGGGGAAATATTGTACTGTACATGGAGGTCCAAAAGCTGTGGAGTTGCCACATATCAGGATCTGTTATCACACCGCATGGAGAGCTAAGGAGAATGCGGTTGACCATGTGAGAGGCGATGAAGCAGAAGTTATAGGTTTCTACCTATGTATTTATATCTTTTGAAGAAGGCAAATCCAAGAACTATATATCACATTCATTCCACACCAGAAGGAGATGGTAAATCACGGTTCAAATATCTCTTTATTGCCCTTGGTGCTTCAGTTAGAGGTATTAAGTACATGCGCAAAGTTATTGTGGTTGATGGCACATATTTAACAAGCCGTTATAAAGGTGTGCGCCTAATTGCATGTGCTCAAGATGGAAATTTTCAAATTTTCCCATCGCACTTGTAATAGTGGATGGTGAGACTGACGCGTCATGGGTTTGGTTCTTTGAAAGATTATCAAAAATCATAGAAGACATCGAGGACCTGTGTATAGTTTTGGATAGACACGGGTCCATATACAAAGGTTTGAGCACTGTGTACTCGTTAGCTCACCATGGGGCATGTGTCGTGCATGTGAAAAGGAACATCAGAAAGTTATATCGTAGATTTGGGGTGCCAGGGCTATTTTTAACGCTGCAAAGGCGTATCTGATTTCAACACTTCGTACAATGGCTTGAAGAAACGAAGTTGGGGATGTTGGAAATTTTTGAAGAAATTGGGGTAGAACATTGGTCACGCACACATTTCAAGGGAGAACGATTCAACATGATGACAAGTAATATCGGTGAGTCATTGAATTCAGTCATAGCATCGGTTAAAGGTTAATCGATAGTGTGGAAGGTGGAGGTTTTATGATCTGTACTATTGCGATGGTTCCAGAAACGGCGTGTAATATGGTCAAATTAGCCCTAGACCTACTCTCTCAAATTAAGAGATCAGATACAGTATTTAGGGATCAAATCCTCAGGGAATTAGATAAACACAATAGATTAATAAATTCAGACTAAGCTAGGCAGGATGATATTAATGCAAGTAAATCAAAGCAAGCAATTAAAACGGTTGTAAATAAGAAAGAGCGCTAGGCATAGGGAAATCTCCAGTGAATCAGAATTGCAGATAAATAGGAACATTAAAGCACAGTTCTTGAACATGAACACGAAAGTAAAACAAACCAGCTTTCGCTGCGAATATTATCTATGAATAAATCCTAGAAAATCAAATTCCTTTGCGAATCCTATGAATCTAAACAAGCATTAATTTCAGGTTCAATTGTTCACAAAACCCTAAACCAAATTTCTTTGCGAAAAGGAATTTTGCTCATCAAAGACTAGATCAGGTAATCAATCAAACTGTCGTTTCTATTAATTATCCTAAGATCAGATTTCAGGTCATGAATCTAAAATCAGCAATAAACTCAAGACAAGATGAAGAACTTTCTAAAGATATTATCCTATGCAATTCAGATCAGCTCTAGCAATTCATCAAACACCTTTGAAAATCCCTAAACCTAACAGGGGAATTACTCAGACATATCGAATGAAGAAAACATGATTTTATTCAAAGAAATCTCTAAGTAATTGATAAAATAAAGCATTAGCCTAAACAATGGCATGGAAAACGTATATATACAGGTACAAAACCGATTGGAAACCTAAAAGTAAACATCTGGAACTTTCGGGCTTCGAACGGACTTCTTCTGATTAAGTTTTGGGCTTGGTTGACATGGGTGTCGATAGACACTCATGGTGGTGTCGATCGACACCATCTTTAAATTTCAACTCTTCACTTCGATCTTCGCCACTTCGTTCCGCAATGCTCCAAAACTTCCAGTAAATATCTTTTAATCTCCAATCGTCCTAGTACATGTAAAGACTCTAAAACCAACATAAAACACAACAAAGACTCTAGATATCGGACTTATATCATGGCTTAAAATGGGTAAAAACCATGATATATCAACTCCCCCAGACTTAGCTTTTTGCTTGTCCCTAAGCAAAACAGTGTTATCACTCCTTTAGGAACCACATACCTTTGCAAAGCTAATCCGGTGATACTTCGATGTTTCCCTAGAAGTATAGCAGTCCTCCAGATTGAATCCAAACCCCTTAGAGAATCTCATACTTTCAGTCGCAAACCCCTTTCATTTATTAAGGTGCGGTCTCATGGAGGGAATATCGATCGCTGGACCTTCTAGATTCTTTCACTTCCTTTAACACTTTCCTGCGTTTCACCCTCTCTCTTCCCTCTGAAACTATATCCAATTAAGGATATTGATATATCATGGTTTTTACCGGTTTTTATACCATGATATATGTCCGTTTTATAGAGTCTTTTGGTGTTTTCTAGTGTTTGGTGTTTAATATTAGGTACAAGGATGCTTTGGACTCAATTGGTGTTTACTGGAGCAATTTGAAACAGAATGGAACGAGCTGTCAAAGTCACAAGTTCGGAGTGAAAATCTGCAGTCTGTGTCGAGCGACGGACACTCTGTGTCGCTCGACGCGAAGAAAAAGACTGTGTCGAGCGACGCACTATCCCTGTCGCTCGACGCGACCAAAATGTGACAGATTCTTATTTTTTGGAAAATTTTCGTTTTCGCGCCTGAAAAGCCCAGATGTTTGCAATTGGGCCCATGACCGTCCTTGTACTCTATATATGCGTTTTTACATCCATTGTTTTGAAGAGAAGCTTTATTTTATTGTGTTTAGAACTTACTCTTAAGAGATATCTCTAATAAAGATGTTTTGTGCTTCATTGAATATGTCTGAGTAATTTCTCTGTTACGTTTAGGGTTTTCAAAAGTTTTGATGAATTGCTAGGGTTGTTTTATTAATAGGATAAAATCATTAGAGTTCTTCATCTTGGCTTGTGATTAATGCTGATTTTAGCATCATGAACTAGAATCTGATATTAGGTTAATTGATACACACGACAGTGTTATTGATTGCTTGAACTAGTCTTTGATGAGCAGAATTCCTATTCGCAAAGACATTTGGCTTAGGGTTTTGTGAACAATTGAACCTGATCATTAATGCTTGTTTAGATCAATCTGATTTCGCAACGACAGTTGGTTGTCTAGGGTTTAAGCATAGATAATATTCGCAGCGACAGCTGGTTTGTTTTACATTCGTGTTCATGTTTAGGAACAGAGCTTTCATATTCCTAATTATCTGTTTATCCCTGCAATTCTGATTCTCCTGAGATTTCCCTGAACCTAGCTTTTATCTTCATTGTTTAAAGCTTACCACTATCTTGCTTTGTTTTATTTGCTTTTTCTTATATTATATTTGCCTAGCTTAGTCTGAATTTAATTATCTATTGTGTCCCTGATTCCCTGTGGATTCGATAACCTCAAGTACTACATACGATCTCTTAATTTGAGAGAGTAGGTCTAGGGTAAATTTGACCATATCAGATATCATAGAGATGCAATGCCCTTTTTGAACTTTTTCTTCAGGATTTTTCTGAGTTTTCGGACTTGCACTTTTTGTTGATTTTTTTTATTCGATCCTTGGCATCTCTATGATCACTAGATCAGCGCTCACTATTAGTGTTTTTGTGGAGACAGGGCCATGAGGCTTTTTCTTTTTGATCTAGGACAGTTGTATTCGTCATTCGGGAAGAAGTTTCAAGAGCGGTCCGTCCTCGCTTTCAAGTGTTTGGAAGCTGAATCAAGTCTTGCGATTTCCAAGAAATTAGAGTTCACTAAGGGCGGGGTCTGCAACGTCTTTCTGGCGTTTTCCAGAATTCTGAACTCGCTCCGTTGAACCGATCCACTTCCAGTTACCCACCTCAGCAAAACCAGCCAACTTGCATTGGAAATGGTCCTTGAGTGTTGTTCAAAGTAAGTGGAAAGGGGAGTTTCGACCCAAAGAATTTGAAAAACTGACTCAAAAATTCAAAATAAAACATAAAAGTTAGCAACTACCTCCCCCAGACTTAAACGACACTGTCTCCAGTGTTATTAAGCCTAAGATCGGTGAATTAAATAGGTAGAAAACAGAAGGAATCGAAATTTTGAAAAGAAAAAAACGTAACCTGGAGGGGGGGGGGGGGGGGGGTGTCGATCGACACTGTCAATGGTGTCGATCGACACCATTGAATGATTCCAGGAAAGAGCTTATGCGTCTTCTGCACCATCTCGTGAATGATCACCTCACATTTGTCTTTAAGCTCTGGAGGAATGAGAATGTGCATTTTCGCAAAAGGTTTTGAACTCCTCTTACTCGCCTTAGGAATTCTTGCATATTTATCAGAAAAAAGGAAGACTTGCACGAGAAACTCGATGCTTATTTGAGCGCGTAGCTGCTTTTTCAACCTTTAAATCATTAATGAAATGAGGAGATTCAGAATTAAGTTCAAGAGACTCGTACCTTTGCTTTTGGGGAGGCGTGTGGGCTGGGATAAGTGGAATCGTCTGTTCAGCTACAGATGAAGAACTGGCATCTAACTCCTTAGAGTCATCATCCTCTAAAATCTCCACAGAAAAAGTCTGACCATCAATGGTGGACTTTCTCCTTGTGTTCCCCATGTCAAAATCCATGATAACATCTCCTAGATAAAGTCTGATCTTCTCTTTCCTGACATCGATTTGAGCACCAGCAGTAGCCAAGAATGATCTTCCCAGAATCAATGGATCTTCAGGTTCATCGTCGTACTCCAAGGCCACAAGGTCTGTAGGGATTAAGCAATTCTGAATTTTGATGGGCACATCCTATAGAATTCCTTTTGGGAATCTCCTGGATCGATCGGCTAGGAGAAGAGACATCCTTGTTGCCCTAAAATCAGTCATCCCAAGATTAATAGCAACATATAATGGCATCAAGTTAATACTAGACCCCAAATCACAAAGAGAATGAGGAATCTGCCCTGTTGAAATTGAGCTATTAAGCACGAAGTTGCCTGGATCTGGTAGCTTAATTGAAATCCTGCTCTGAATCATGGTGCTTACTTCTTCAGAAACCACCATGTCCTTCTTCTTCTTCTTAGGCACTGGAGTCGTGTTCAAGAGTATGGCTCTAATGTCTCTGGTCAGCAGTGCTCCCTCCTCAGGACTAATACTATTAGCAACCATCCTCTTGACGTATCTCCTTATCGCATGCGAAAACTTAACTGCATCGACCAAAGGCATTTCAACTATGATCTTTTCTATCATTGCTTTGCAGATTTCTTCCTCAATCTTCTCTTTCAACTTTCTAGCACCTCTAGGAAAAGGGACCTTGGCCTTGTAGATCTCTTCTTCTGCATTAACCGAAGATTTCGCGATTTCTGCGCAGGTCTGGACAGGGTGTCGATCGACACCAGATGTGGTGTCGATCGACACCAACTCTGAAGACGTAATCTTGTTTGATGTTTCTAGGGGTGTCGATCGATACACTTCCTGAGTGTCGATCGACACTTGCTCTGCTGAACCGATAATTTCTTCAAACTCTGCGAAATAATCCTCTTCAGTAACTAGAACAACATTGCAAGCATTCCTTGGATTAGTATCAGTCTTTGCAGGAAGAAAAACCTCTTGCCTCTTGATAGAACTAGCAATTTGGACCACTTGAACGTCCAGCTTCTTGACATGAGTTCTTAATGTTCTAATCTTACCATCCAAGTCCTGGTACATTACATCCATCTTCCCATTGAAACTCACAGTCATCTTCTGTTGGCCCTCTAGGAGTTGTTCCAGCATATTCTTCACCTCATTGTCCTGCTCAGGAGGCTTCTGATGGGATGATGAACCATAGTTCCTATTGTAATTGTTGCTCTGGAAGGGCTTCTGATAACCTTGCTGATTTCCGTATTTCTGAAATCTTGAACCATTGTTGTAGTTCACATCCTCTGCAGTTTCAACTTCCTGAGCAAACTGTACTAACTTCTTTCCCATAAGGATACTACGCATAGAATCCAGCTTAGCGTTTATCTTAGCCAAATGCTTCCCACCGTCCTTGTTCTCGCTCATCTGCTTCCTCTCAAAATCAGCGTTCTTTGTGCTGTTGCTAGAAGCCAAGTTCTCGATGAGAGTAACCGCGTCCTCTGGATAGTTGGTATTGAAATTACCACTGCTTGCGGCATCCAAAGCCATCTGATACCTCCAGTCCACTCCTCTGTAGAAGATGCCATGATGAGGATAATCTCTCTGATAAGACTTCAATCTCATCCATGCAGCCTTGAAAGCTTCTGTTGAACCCTGCTTGAATGAAGTGATCTTCGTCCTCAAATCCTCAGACCTTGCATCGTCAAAAAGTTGTTCAGGAATGCGTTCTTGGTGTCCTCCCAAGTTGTCACCGATCCAGGCTCAAGCTGCTTAAGCCAATAGGAAGCATCCCCACAAAGAGAGTATCGGAATAGCTTGCAGAAGAGATAATCGCTGGACACACCATTAGCCTTGATGCTGGAAGCTGAATTTTGAAGTTCTCGATGTGGTCCATCGGATGCTCATGAGGAAGACCATAGTAAGGGTTCTGAGCTACCAGGCTAAAGTAAGCAGGCTTCAGCTCAAAATCATTCCTCTGGAAAGCAGGAGGACGAATTGCAGCTCGATTCACGTAGAATTGATCAGGACGGTTGAAATCAGCCAAAGTCCGTTGCTGATTCTGGACAGGGTGTCGAGCGACACCAGCTTGGCGTCGATCGACACCATCAGCTTCTCCTTGTTGAGCGACCTCTAATTCATTCGGGTGTCGAGCGACACCATCGGGGTGTCGATCGACACCAGCTTTTGCGTTGTCCACAAGCTGCTTGATAACTTCCTCGATGATTATAGTTCCATCGTCGTTGATCCTTTGCCCTTCGGCGTTGTATCTGAGACCTGTCGGATCGCGCAAAATTCCGTCTTCTCCAGGAATCAGTATAAGCTGTGGTCTAGCAGCCATTGTCGCTGCTCTTCTATTTTCTCGCTCTAACCGTGCTAGTTCCTGAAGATCGTATCCCACTAGTTCTTTGTCCTTGTTGCTTCTGGTATTGCGATTTCGCATGTACCTGAAACACAAAGCAGAAAGACAAACGAAACTAGCAGAAAATTAAAAACAAAAATAAAAGCCTAGACAAAATCCTAATAGTATTAATCTAATGGTAATAATTCCCCGGCAACGGCGCCAAAATTTGATATGGTCAAATTAGCCCTAGACCTACTCTCTCAAATTAAGAGATCAGATGCAGTATTTAGGGATCGAATCCTCAGGGAATTAGATAAACACAATAGATTAATAAATTCAGACTAAGCTAGGCAGGATGATATTAATGCAAGTAAATCAAAGCAAGCAATTAAAACGGTTGTAAATAAGAAAGAGCGCTAGGCATAGGGAAATCTCCAGTGAATCAGAATTGCAGATAAATAGGAACATTAAAGCACAGTTCTTGAACATGAACACAAAAGTAAAACAAACCAGCTTTCGCTGCGAATATTATCTATGAATAAATCCTAGAAAATCAAATTCCTTTGCGAATCCTATGAATCTAAACAAGCATTAATTTCAGGTTCAATTGTTCACAAAACCCTAAACCAAATTTCTTTGCGAAAAGGAATTTTGCTCATCAAAGACTAGATCAGGTAATCAATCAAACTGTCGTTTCTATTAATTATCCTAAGATCATATTTCAGGTCATGAATCTAAAATCAGCAATAAACTCAAGACAAGATGAAGAACTTTCTAAAGATATTATCCTATGCAATTCAGATCAGCTCTAGCAATTCATCAAACACCTTTGAAAATCCCTAAACCTAACAGGGGAATTACTCAGACATATCGAATGAAGAAAACATGATTTTATTCAAAGAAATCTCTAAGTAATTGATAAAATAAAGCATTAGCCTAAACAATGGCTTGGAAAACGTATATATACAGGTACAAAACCGACTGGAAACCTAAAAGTAAACATCTGGAACTTTCGGGCTTCGAACGGACTTCTTCTGATTAAGTTTTGGGCTTGGTCGACATGGGTGTCGATCGACACTCATGGTGGTGTCGATCGACACCATCTTTAAATTTTGACTCTTCACTTCGATCTTCGCCACTTCGTTCCGCAATGCTCCAAAACTTCCAGTAAACATCTTTTAAGCTCCAATCGCCCTAGTACCTGTAAAGACTCAAAAACCAACACAAAACACAACAAATACTCTAGATATTAGACTTATATCATGGCTTAAACTGGGTAAAAATTATGATATATCAGCGTGTGGAAGGAAATAAATCATATTCATTGGTGGTGGAAGAGTGGACCTACGATACTTAAAAGTCTGGTGCATATACCGTAGAAAAGTCTAGCTCATGGAGTTAGAAAGTAACTGGTAAAGATGGTACATAGTTCCACATCATACTTGACGAGATGACGTGTACGTGTATGGAGTACAACAAATTAAAGATATCATGTGAACACGCTTTGGCTGCTGCAATTGAGAACAAAATTGACGTCAAAACAGTTGTTAGATGGTGGTACAAACGTGATGTACACCGCGAAAAATATGACGTAGCAATACTGCCTACACAAGTCTCAAAAGACGTGGTTACCGGATGATTTAAAGAAAACACACTTGATTCCACCAAATACAAGGAGACCTCCGGGGAGACCTCCATCGAAACGGTACCCGTAAATAGGGGAGAAAGTGAAAAGGGTAACTTTTCAAGTCTTACATATATTTATGGTCTCTTTAGATGATTTATAACTTAATTTTAATTACTTTACAGGGTCTAAGAAAAAAGAAGTTGATACCAAACAAATGTAACAGATGCAAACTAGTAGGTCATAACAAGAAAACATGCAAGCAGCCAATCTAATGTACGTGTTTGGTTGACAAATGTGTACCTATTATTTACGCGTCATGTGCATCCATGAAACCATATTAATATGTATACAATTGTGAACTCAAAATGGTTAAAGTACATTAATGAAATCCTCCCAACTTTCTATGTTATGTACGCATACGAGTTAAAAAGTACATAGTAATGAATAAAAACGAAGGACGTACATCAGTTATCAACCAAAGTAATGTACGTAAATGTACGTACATTCGCATCGTGGACGAGGATAATCTACGTACATAGTGAAATGATACTCCAAGTTGGCCCAAAAAGAGAGTGTCATATCGTCTTTAATGTGGTCAATTAATATTTGTTTAGGTAAATTCACATTTATTGTTTAGAATTACATTTGTGGTGGACATTGAATCAATTACAAGTTCGGCTAGAACCTCATGGTAACTATATGGCACTTAACCAGTCCAAATTCCGGTTCGATTCTGAGTTCTTACTTTATAGCCAATCAGTGAAACTGAAATTCGATATTGATATGTATTATGGTCAACTGATTGGTATGTTTAATTGATTATTTGATTTCAAATTCGATATTGGGCCTACAAAATGGGCCTACAAAATGGGCCGAATTATATTTTACAGTCTTCTTCTCTCTCTTAGTAGAAAGAGAAAGACCATCGCTCACGGCGGAGCGAACTCACTTCGATGGCTTCCTCCTCTCTCCTCTCCGCCGCTACGGCCGATTCCTTCAACGGAAATGCGGCGGATAAAATTCCCCCTCCGCTACAATCTCCGGGCACAGATATGACGGGTATTTGCTTCAGGGATCAGCTCTGGATCAATTCCTTCCCTCTTGAATGTAACTACGTCTTCGACTACTTCGCTTTATCTCCCTTCTACGATATTACCTGCAACAACGAGTCTCTTCGTCGGAGATCCATTCATCCTCTCGATTCCTCTAACCTCTCGTAAGCTCCAATTTCGAATTTCGATTTTGGGAATTAGGGTTTATATGCAAATGTTAACTTCTGGTTGAACTAATTCATTGATTCCTGTGTAGGAAGATGATAGGCATAGAATATACGCTCACTGATGCTACTGAACCAAACTTGTTCGTATTTCGTAAGCAAAAGAGGGATGGTCCTGAGAAAGTCACACCGATGCTAACGTATTATATCTTGGACGGTACTATATACCAAGCTCCACAGCTTTGTAGCGTCTTCGCAGCTCGTGTCGTAAGTTTCTTCGCCTTTCTCCTTTAGATTCGTGTAGATGACTTAATGAAAGTTGTCTGCTCTAGTCCCTGGAACGTTTTGTTAACTTCTCTTTGACATTTGGGATGGTTTGAACCAGGGTCGGGCTGTTAATTTTTTATCGAAGGCTTTCACTGCTGCTGCGACGAAGTTGGACACCATTCGGCAGGGTAAGGTTTCTTTTTTCTTCTATAAGATCGATGATTTCGTTCTCAATTGATGTTGTGGAAATCGTTTCTGCTACTAGGACTTAGTTTCTAGTTTTATGCTTGCTCGAGTAGCGAGTCGATGAAACTAGGCTGAATCATATAGGTTCTTAATATGAACTGTTTGTATATGAAATAGCCGGATAGTTTTTCAGTTCATGGCCAATGAAGAACAAGTTAATGGATATTTCAGTTACTTGTGTATCAGTTTCTCTTTGATTATTTGAGAGATGACTTGCTTAATCAAATGTTGTGATTTTATCTATGAAATTTTAGTTGATGCCGAAAAGGAGAACGAACCTACTGAGCCGAAGCCTGTTACTGAGACAGTTGATCTAAAGGAAATGAAGCGTGTCGATGTGATTCTTACCTCGTTATATCGCAAGGTACGTTTGGAAAATCTACTTGCTGCATCACTAAAAGATTTCTTGTTGGCGTGAATGGTTTCTTCACTTATTGTGTTGGTTGCCTTGTGCAGTTACCCCCAGCACCTCCACCGCCACCGCCACCGTTCCCTGAAGGCTATGTTAGCCAGGAAACATTAGGGGAAAAGGAAGAGCTAGGAACCCAGGAAGGAGAGCCACAAGAGCCCCAAATTGATCCTATTATCGATCAAGGTCCTGCTAAGAGATTGAAGTTCTAAGCTCATCGAGATTGTTTCTTCATCTTCGCATGTCGATAATAGAATTTTTTTAGGTACTAAGCAAAGACTCTTCTAATTTTGACCTGATTACTAGTACTCATTAACTTTTTTTTGCTAACTATGTCAAGGTCAACTAATTGCAATAATTGCAGCTTGTATTCATTTCGATATCGATCAGCTAGATAAGGAATTGACAATTACTGTGTGAATTCAAAAGATAGCTCTGCATATCAAAGCAAATGGCTTATTTTGGTCAATGTTAATCGTAACTAGATTAGATCACTGTCATTAGTTTATTGCTAAGTTCCTCTACTTGACCAACTTGTTGCAGTTTACTTCCTCTCTCTCTCCCTAGCTATATAAACACCTTCTCAACATGGTTTAAAGTTTCAACAAGATATATTTAGTTCAATAACATTTTCCCACACTTAAGCGAGCCGCGATGAAATCTGTGTCATCAAGATGCAACATCCTCCTATACGTTCTTGTTCTTGCGTTGGTCTTGTCTCCAACACTCCCATGTCAAGCAGCTAGTGAGTCTCTGGGAGGTAAGCTTATTAATCTCTAAATTTCCCCATCATCGATATCACTCTCTCTGTTTCAGTTTTCTTAGAGTGTGAAAATGATGTTTTTTATGGAAAAGGCGGAGGGCGTAAGCTGATGGCACCGTCACCACCAATTCGCTTCTGTCCACAGTGTGTGTGTTGTGCGCCGGCTCCGCCGGGTTCCTGCTGTCCTTGTCGCTGTCCCGGTGGTCTCTAAAGATTGTGACTTTGCTATGAAATGGGATAATGTGATGTGTTTGATATCTGTGTAATAATCTTTGAATGTATGAATAAGTAAACAAAATATGTACTCTGTTATTTGAATAAGAAAACTTTTAAGTTCAACAATTTAGCAAAATTTATTATTCAACAATCATAAATAGACAATGGGTTAACTTGATATATAGAAAAAGAGACATGGTGTGTGTTGTCAAAATAACTTGCGTTATACAGTTTGTATTCAATTCTTAATATAAGCTGTTGACAAAATAAAAAACTATGATTTCTTCTTCAAAATGAACAAAAATCATATGCGTAAATTACTATTTTGTTGATAGGTCTTGTATAATGTTGGTTTAGTACGGAAAAAGTCAACTATTTTCTTGTGTGACAAGAAGTCAACTATACACTAAGCTCGAATTACATCATACCATATTTCAAACTAATGAAATTTTGACTAAAAAATAATTAATTATAATTTGATTCAAACTTCTACGGATAGCTTATTGAATGCAATATCATCTAGCATCGAAAAAAATCGATATCATGAGACGATGACATTACTTTTAAGCCTTCAATCACTACAGAAGAAAAGTATTTAATAGTATCGTACATTTGAATTCAAACATCCTCTGTAAAAAAATATTGATGAAGTCTCTAGACTTTCAAGAGTTGTAAGAATTTCATGCACAAAAAGCTTTGAATACTATTTTGTAGAAATACCTTTGTTTGGCGGAAAAATGTCAATTATTTTCGTGTGTGACAAGAAGTCAACTATATATTAAGCTCGATTTCTATCATTCCATGTATATGAAATCTTACCATCGAAAAAAATTGATATGAATCATATGACACGATGGCATACTTCAAGCTTTCAATTACTTGTTACAGACGAAAAAGTTATAGAAGGATCTAGAAGATTCATAAGATCAACTAAATTATGGTGAATAATACTAGAGATTTGTGTACATCCTATTGTGATTGCATTAGTAAGGAAACTAGGTTAAATGCTATTCCTATATATAATATGCTTGTACATATTGTAACTCAATTTTTATGAGAGTCAATACAATATCTTTCTAATCCTAAACTCTCATTACTGTAGCAAAAGTATCTAATAGTATCGACGTATCCGATCATCAGGAACCTTTGAATTCAAACATCCTCTGTAAAAAATATTGATCAAGTTTTCAAGAGTTGTAGAAGTTAAATACAAAAGCTTTAAATACATTATCTGCAACAAACAACAAAAAAATATATTGTTAAGTTCCTCTACTTGACCAACTTGTTGCAGTTTACTTCCCCAAAGGCAGTCCCAAATACGTTGTTAATTAGTGACTACCTACATGAGTCACAATTGTGTCGCTTATTTGCGACTGAGTTATGGAGTTATTAATCTGTCGCAAATTAGCGACGAATAAAATAAAGTCACAAATACGTCGCTAATTTGCAACGGATTCCCAGCGTCGCAAATTAGCAACGCACGTTTTGCGACGACTTGTTTCCGTTGCAAAGTAGTCGCAAACGGGTCATTTGTGACGAATTTGCGACGCTTTTGGTAGTCACAAATGACCTGTTTTCTTGTAGTGCATATGCGTAAATTACAATTTTGTTGATATGTTAATAATAGGTTGGTATGGTATGGAAAAAGTCAACTATTTTCTTGTGTGACAAGAAGTCAACTATATATTAAGCTCGATTTCCATAATAATTAATTATTATTTGATTCAAAATTCTACAGATAACTAGTTGAATGCAATATTTTCTAGTATCGGAAATATCATATGTCTATGAGTCATATGACATACTCAAGCCCTCCATCACTACAAAAGATAGTAGTATCGTACCTTTGAATTCAAACATCCTCTAAGAAAATATATATTGATGAATTCTCTACATTTTCAAGAATTGTAAAAACGCCACAAAAGCTTTGAATACTATTTTAAATTATTGAAATACCTATAGTTTTGGCAGTAAAAGTCAATTATTTTCGTGTGTGACAAGAAGTCAACTATTTACTAAGCTCGATTTCTACCATTTATGTAGATGCAACTTACCATCGAAAAACCCGATATGAGTCATATGAAACGATGACATAATTCAAACTTTCAATTACTTGATACAGAAGAAAATAATTTAATAGTATCGAGGTGTTGTCGGGTACATATAAGAAAATGTTGATCAAGTCTTCAAGAGTTGTTGAAATCAACATAAAATTTTAAAAATGATTTTATAATATGAGATTCAAACAAGAAAAATTGTAAGAGACCATAAGAAATTGTATACTAGTATTTGTTTCTTCATCAATCCTTGTATCCTTTATAACCCATTAAAATGCTATACAGAAAAATATATACACACTTAGATATAAGCTTATAGAAACCAAAAGCCATAATCACTAGTCATTATGACTAATAGTTCTTTGAAGAAAAAAAATCTTATTTTGAAAATGAAATTTATTATTATTATCATTATATAAAGTTAAATACATCAGATGAAGAAATGAATATGTCTTTATTGTTAATTGGTTTTAAAACAAAATGAATGTTTTTTCATTTTTTTTTTGTCAACCTTAATATTAATAAGACCCCAACGGCTCAAATTACAAGTGAATTCAAATATCATAACTCATTACAAACTAAATCTAAAAACACTTAAAGCCCACATGAGAACACAAAGATTACGTTATCAAAATCAACGCACGTGTCTTCTAGTTATCCTCTACGTGTCTTCATTGGGTTAAAAGGAACTGACATCGTGGACCGCTACAGTCGCCGGCGAGAAGTTCCGATGGATCCAAATCTACAGATTCTGATGAGATTGAGCAGGATTCAAATCGCACCTTCTTTGACGCTACTTGATTTTTCCATCTCTCGAAAACCCGATAATGTTGGTATGCTCTTCATTTTCACCGAACTAAGTTAAAACGACGAATAAGCTTCAAGTAACTTAGAAAGAGCCTTCGCCAAGACATTTTCCTATAGAGAATAAAGAATCTGAAGCACAAAACCACAAGTTTGTATAAAGAAATCTTTCTCTTTATTAATATTTAGAAAATCTTCTCAAAACTAAACACAAGCTTTCTCTTCGCTCTTATGATCATACATCCATCTAATGATCTATATATAATGTTATAGATTTCCTTTTCTAAACCTAAGCTTATTTCCTTTTAGCTTTAGTATTACATATTTCCTATTAGATTTCCTAATTCCTTTAAGGACAATCTAGAATCTTCTTGGAGCTTATCCAACATTCACCCCCTTAAGCTTCAAGTTGATCTTCGTGAGGTCTTGAACTCCTATCATCTCCCTCATCTTCGTAAACTTGATTCTCGCTAAGGCTTTGGTAAGAATGTATGCACGCTGTTCTTCTCCAGGTACATGCTCCACTTCAATTAGTACATTCTCTACACATTCACGAATGAAATGAAAACGTTTATGCATGTGTTTACTCCTTTTGTGAAAAACCGGGTTCTTGGTAAGTTCAATAGCCAATTTGTTGTCAATGCGGATCATCGTCTTCTCATACTTCTTCCCTGTGATTTCACTTAGCAAGTCTTGAATCCATATAGCTTGCTTACTCGCTTTAGTAGCTGCCATAAACTCCGATTCACATGAGGATAAAGCTACTGTATCCTGCTTTTGTGAGCACCAAGTTATAGGTGCTTCTCCTAGAAATAACACATGGCCCGTGGTGCTTCTTCCATCATCAGGATCCGTGTTGTGGCTACTGTCACTATAGCCTACGTTCTCTAGTGCTCCTTTCTTGTATGTGACTCCATAACCAACCGTTCCTTGTAAGTACCTTAGGAATTGTTTCAAAGCGTTTCCGTGTGATTCCCTTGGATCATGCATATACTTACTTAGAATCCCCACTGAGAAAGCTAAATCCGGTCGAGAGTGTAAGAGATATCTCAAGCATCCAATCCTCCTTCGATACATGGTCGCGTCGATCTCTGGTTCATTTAATCCTTTTGACAATTTCAAACCGAAATCCATTGGTACATGAGTCGGATTACAAGAGTCTAAACCAGCTTCCTTAAGAATTCGACGAGCATAAGCTTCTTGCTTGATCTCTATTCCATTGATTCCTTGGTTAACTTCAATACCGAGATAGTAAGTAAGCTTACCAAGCTCAGACACCTCGAACTCAGAAGACATTCCAGCTTTAACCTCATTAATGATCTCCATAGTACTTCCTGTTACAAACAGATCATCGACGTATACGACCACGATCAATACCTTAACTCCTTCTTCCTTGCGATACACAGAACTTTCTTTCAGACACTTCTTAAACTTCATGTGCTTCAAAATTTGGTCGAGTTTTGTGTTCCATGCACGAGGGGCTTGACGTAGACCGTAAAGAGCTTTCTTGAGTTTGAAAACCTTATGTTCTTCTCCCTTCTTTTCAAATCCTTCAGGCTGTGAAACGTAAACATCCTCCGTTAGTTCACCATGTAAAAAGGCAGTCTTTACGTCGAGATGGTGAATCACCCATCCATGCGAAGCAGCTAATCCAATCAACATCCTTATTGACTCCAACCGAGCAATTGGTGCAAACACCTCGTCATAATCAATCCCTTCTCGTTGCACATACCCTTTAGCAACAAGTCTAGATTTGAACTTGTTAATTGTTCCATCAGCATTCCTTTTGATCTTAAAAATCCACTTAAGACCAATCACTGTTACTCCGTGTGGTTTCTCACAAAGATCCCATGTCTTGTTTTTTTTGATTGAATTGATCTCCTCTTGACAAGCTTTTGTCCATTCGACCGACTCCTTTGCTTCTTGATAGCTTATAGGTTCATCGTTGAGTAACAAAAGAAGTGTTTCACTCTCTAGATCAGCTAGAAGAACGTAGTTGGCAAGGTAAGGAGGAGTCTTGTGTTGTCGATCCGATCTTCGAAGTAGAACAATCTCCTCTGTTTCGGTATTGACATGATCTTGTACTACCTCTTCTTCGGCGTTTTCTAGATCATATGTGTTTTGCGAGCTGTTGTCCGTGAATGGACCTTGTCCACTGTCTATAGCTGCTCCCCATGTCATTCAAAACATACCAGGTTGTTCACTCTCATTTTCTGCTCCCTTCCAATTCCAAGCTTCCTTCCCATTGAAAACAACATCTCGACTAACAACCACTCTTCTCGTTGTTGGATTGTATAGTCGATACGCCTTGGTTCCGGGTTCTATTCCGAGGTGGACGAGTGCTTGTGACCAATAATCTAGCTTTTTCAGATGCCCTGCTTCTACCTTTGCGTGAAGAATGCAACCAAAAATCCTAAGATGCTCGATACTTGGCTTCTTTTCTCTTAAGCATTCGTACGGTGTTTGATTATTTAGAGCACGAGTAGGAACTCTATTGATCAATATGTTGAATGTCTTATAGCTTCTCCCCATAGATAGTTCGGAACATGCATTGCCTTAAGAATGCTCCGAGTCATCTCCATCAATGTGCGATTCCTTCTCTCCACTACTCCGTTTTGTTGAGGAGTATAGGGCGCTGTAAGATATCTCCTGATTCCGTTTGTGTTACAGAATTCTTGAAAGTCACTTGATGTAAACTCTCCACCTCTGTCTGTGCGTAATGTTACGATTTTCTTGTCACATTCCTTCTCAACAAGAGCTTTAAACGCTTGAAACTTCTCAAAGGCTTGACTCTTTTCTTTGAGTAGAATAGTCCACATATACCTTGTATAATCATCCACTATTACAAAGATATATTGTCTTCCTGCGAGTATGGCCTGTGATATAGGACCACAAAGATCGGCGTGTAGCAACTGTAAAGCTTGTGAAGAACGTTATTGTATTGCGTTTGGAAACACTTGTCTCGTCTGCTTTCCTACCAAACATGATTTACCCAACATCTTCTTACTCGTAATTAAGGGCAAGCCTCGTACCATCTCTTGTGCGGACATTGAGCTCAGAGTTTTAAAACTGATATGGTCGAGTCATGCATGCCATCGCCATGGTTCTTCATTGATTCTAGAGTGTAGACATGTCGGTGTTCCTATTTTGAGACTGATCTTGTATAGTCTATTAGGAGAACGAGTTACCTTTACCAACAAGCATCTGTTAGGGTCGCGTAAAGTGAGATAATCACCCCTCATTCTCACATCACAGCCATATTTTGTGGCTTGTCCTAAGCTCAGTATGTTGCTCTTTAGCATTGGAATGTAGTAGATGTCTGTTAGAAGCCTCTGTTCTCCGTTCTTTCCTTCGAAGAGTATCGATCCTTTTCCTCCAATACTGACACAAGATCCATCGCCAAACTTTACCATTCCTTTGATGTTCTTGTTTAGCTCAGAGAAGTATCCTTTCTCCCCTGTCATATGGTTGCTTGCACCATTATCCAAATACCAAATTCCATCTTCTCTTTTGCTTGTCTTGTACTTCTTTGGAATTACCTTCTCCTCGTTTAAATACACGACTTCGTGCATATATTAGGCTATATCTGCTACCTCTGTCTTGGTTTTGTTGAGTTCATTATCCTTTACAAACTTCACCATACAAGCAGAGGCAAAGTGACCGGGTTTTTCACACTTGAAGCAAATAATATGAGATCTATCCTTCTGTTCTCTTCCTTGAAAATTCTCGCTGCCTCGTCCTCTCCCTCTGGAACCACATCCACGTCCTCTGCCTCTTCCCCGTCCTCTTCCTCCTCCACTTTCTCCTTCTGTGTTTGATAACAAGAGGTTTTGATGAGTTTCTTGTGTGACCTCTGCGTTTATACGTGACTCAAACGCTTTGAATCTCCCAATAATGTCTTCAAAGCTTGTTTTATTAAGGTCCAAGACTTGTTCAAGAGAAGCGATGAAGTGTATATACTTGTTACTAGGCAGGCTGTTTAGAAACTTCTTCACCAGCTTTGGTGCATCAAGGGGTTGACCTAAAGAGGCTGATACCGAGGCTATCTCTGATAACTTCCCTGAGAAGGTATCGATGGTGTCCAATTCTTTCATCTTCAAACGCTCGAATTCAGACATTAGGGTTTGGAGACGAGCTTCTTTGACACGTTCTGCGCCTTGATTTTTCGATTTTATTGCTTCCCAGATCTCTCGTGGTGAGTCTTGTTCACTGATTTGCAGGGTAAGACTCTCCGGTATGGATTGATATAGCAAAGTTGTTGCAACATCATTCTTCTCTTCAATATCCGTTCCTGGATCGATTGCAACCCATGCTTTGTGAACCTTCAACGTTGCTTTCATTCTCAACGTCCAGACAATGTAATTGGTTGAATTCAACATCGGGCATTGAACTGCAGTGGTCACAGTTTCCTTTGATGTCGTCTTCACCGTAGGTTTTGGCTCAGTCATGATTCGTGAGCTATTCCTTCCTCAGGATTTGCTCTGATACCAAATAAAAAATCTGAAGCACAAAACCACAAGTTTGTATAAAGAAATCCTTCTCTTTATTAATGTTTAGAAAATCTTCTCAAAACTGAACACAAGCTTTCTCTTCGCTCTTATGATCATACATCCATCTAATGACCTATATATAAAGTTATAGATTTCCTTTTCTAAACCTAAGCTTATTTCCTTTTAGCTTTAGTATTACATATTTCCTATTAGATTTCCTAATTCCTTTAAGGACAATCTAGAATCTTCTTGGAGCTTATCCAACAGAGAAAACCCCAACACTACTGATTCTGCTCAAATGACCCAAGCTTAATCGATTTAGAAAGCCCATCTAGAAACTTGAAAGATAGACTTTGCCTGATTCCTATATCATAGCCCATCTAGAAAGCAAAGATTTATCATCTTCGACATAGACAATCGAACAAGAACAATGAAAATGAAAAAACACCCAACATCAATCGGTATAAGGCAAGGAAAATCAAAGAGAGGAAAGCAAAAAGAACCGAACAAAACGGAAAAATTCAACAGATCCGGTCAAAGCCAGAAATTAAAATCCACTAAACGGAACGCAAAATCGGTCAAGCTGGAAAGCATAACCGAAGAACAGAAGATAATAAAATAAAGAAACGAAAAAAACAATATACGCCGGCAAGCCGGACGCCGGGCTATATAGTTGAAGATCTTCATTTTTTTTTCTTTTCGAGAGACGATAGAGAAAGTTCTCAAGAGAGAGACTAGTCGCGATATTCTTATTGTTTTTTCACATAATATCATGGGAATATTTTTAAATCTACCACTTTTTTCAGAAACTTTATAAAATCTACCACAATTTCAAATTTTTTATATTTTCATACCATATTTTGTCTTTTAGTGAATGTCAAATAAGGCAATTGCCCTTAAGTTTTTATCAACTACATATTTAATTTGTCCATGAAATCATGTTCGTCCCCTACATCTGTTTATATCCACGTCGTCATTTTTATCTTTTACCACCGCCGCCGTCGTGTCCACGGCCATCGTCACCGTCGTCGTCGTTGTCTTGTCTACGACCATCATTTTTGCCTCTGTCTTTGATTTCTATTACGACCACCTTCGTCGTCGTCGTCTTGTTCACAACCATCATTTCTGTCTCTGTCTCATCACCATTTTTGTCTACGATGGGCGATGTCGTCCACGACCACCGTCTCTATTCATATTTACCGTCGTCATCAACCACCGTCACATATTTATCCACAATCATCGTTTCTATCATTCTGTCTCCATATATCCACCGCTGTCTTTATCGTTGTCCACGATCACCGTTTTCGTCTGTCATCGCTGTTTGCAACCATCATCTCCGGCACGATCTTCATTTTCTCCGTCTCTGTCCCGATCATCGTCAATGCCTCTGTTTTTGTTTACGGCCATTGTCGCCGTTTATGATCACAGTTTCTATCTACGACCATCATTGTCGTTCAGGTCCATCGTCTATATTGTTGTCCACATCTCTGTCTCTATCGGTGCTGTCAATCATCGTCTCCGACGTCAAACCGAAAAACCTTCATTTTTTTTGGTTTGAGAAAGAAAGAAAGAGAGAGAAAGAAAAAGAAAAATGAAAGAGAAATGATGATGATGGTGAAGGATGAGAAAGGGAGATGATATATGAAGGTTAAGATTGTCTTTTTAAGTAAAGATGTGGTAGATTGTATAAGAGATTTTGGACTGTGGTAGATTTTATAATAGATTTTGGGAAAAGTTGTATAGGTTATAATTTTTCCAAATATCATCGTGAAAACATATGATAATTCATCAAAAAATTCTCCAATTCCGAGATAAACTTTCTAAATAGATCATAGAAATAAAAAGTAGGAAAATGCGTTATAAAAAAAAATCTGACATTTCATTAATCTTTAAAAGTTTGGACATAAGTTATGAAGAAAATTGATGAATACATAGTTTTGCATCATCCGAACACCTGCAAATAACTTGATACAATGATAAATATTAAATACTAATTATTCATTGCTATGCCCACTCTTCAATCATATACAAATGATTCAGAAAATCGGTATTAACGAGGGAGATTACTTGGACCCTTTGAAAACGATAGCCTAACAATACAAGAGATGTCTAGTGTAATGCCCTGACCGCCCCTCCCATGGGTCTCCGTCCACTCACAGGCTTGTGGGCCCATCATGTCCGACGGTAGGTACGTTAGTCTAGGAGGCTCGGAAGTCATGTTTACTAATCCTGCAAATCACTAGGCATGGGCATTCGGTTTCCCGTTCGGGTTTCGGGTCGGGTTATTTGGTATTCGGGTTTTCGGTTTGATGAATATGAAACCCATTCAGATTATTACAATTATCGGTTCAGGTATACTCGGTTCGGTTCGGTATTCGTGTTACCCAAAAAACCCGAATACCAATCGAGTTTCGGGTAAAATCGTTTGGTTATCGGGTTTTTTCGGTTTTAAAACCCGAATAAACCGAATTATCCAAGAAAAAAAATAAAAAATCCGAAATTACATACCATTTTTTTTTTTTTGAAAATGCATGTTTATGTAAAAAAAAATGGTTTTTTGTGTGAATAAAATTTAACATTCATTTTAAACATGCATTTTTGTTTTAAAAAACATTGATTCGGGAAATCTATTTTTTTTTTAAAACATGCATTTTTTACATAAACATGCATTTCATAAAAAAAAAAGATTTCGGGTAATTCGGGTAACCGCGGGTAACGCGGGTTTACCCGAACCTGAAACCGAACCCGAAACCCGACGAGAATAGAAACCATTCGAGTAATAGGCAATACCCAAAACCGAACCGAACCCGAGTTTTTCGGTTTGGGTTCGGGTTCATGTTTTATGCCCACGCCTACAAATCACCATGCGATATTTTCTTGTGTTTTGACCTCACTCACACGATACTGAAAATCACTTTCGAGTAGGTCACCCATCTTGAAACTACTCCAGCTTAAGCATGCTTAACTTTGGAGTTCTCTCAAGACCTGTGACCGAAAAGATAAGTGAACTTTGGTGATATTGGTAGTCAAATCAATTTTTTTAAGCCTCTCCGCATATACCGTATATACTATATATGCCCTGAAACCGGGGTGTCACATCTAGAGAGAGGTTCGACGTATATTCCTTTCAACTTTTGATAGATTTTACTTAACAAATCAAGCCACGAATGCAATTGTCAAAGTGCTCATTCTTTCACAACTTACGAATAAACCGCAAAACTCTAATTCCGTTTAATGAAATTTCAATCTAGGGAAAAAAAACTAAACGACATGATTTAGTGGTCATTAAATTTTTTGGCATAACAAAGCATGAAAATTTCAGAAATTTACAAAATTAAAAACGAAAAAATGGCGGAATCGTTGGTGAAAACTTGAATCCCACAACAAAAGCACTATGCATCGAAGCCCAGTGATTTTGCCGTAGTCTTCGATTCCTGCTCCGTCTCTCCCACTATTTACCCAAACCATCAAGTCTTAGATTCCCTCTTACACAAATCCAGAGCTGTGCTATTCAGAGGTTTTTCGAATCTTCGATATCACTCTATATAATTCGGATTTTCTTAGAGCACCTCCATCGGAGAGAGAGAGAAACGTTCTTTAATTGTGAGATTCTGGGACTGGTTTTATAAACTTTTATACCATTTGTACACTTTTGATTGGTTTACATTTTATATTTAAATTTATGATTTAATTATAATTGAGAATATTAATATTAAATTTGTGAGATAGTCTTGAGAAGTATTTACCCGATGGAGCTCTCTTAGAGAGTGAAAATAATGTTTCCTAATGGCTAGGTGGAGATCGTAAGCTGATGGCACCGCCACCACCACTTCTCATGTGTCCACAAAGTGAATGTTACGCACCGCGGTCGGCTGCACTGGGTTTCTGCTGTCCATGTAGCTGTCCCTAAAGATTGTGATGTGTTTGATATCTGTGTAATAATATGTTGCTATGATACGGAAAAAGTCAACTATTTCTTGTGTGACAAGAAGACAACTATACATTAAGCTCGATTACATCATTCCATAGAGAGAAAAAATTGACTAAAAAATAATAATTATAATTTGATTCAAAACACTATGGATAACTAGTTTTTTTTTTTTTTTTGTTGCTAAACACTATGGATAACTAGTTGAATGCAATATTATCTAGTATCAAAAATATCGATATGAGTCATAGGACACAATGACATACTTTCAAGCCCTCCATCACTACAAAAGATAGGTATTTAATAGTTTCGTACCTTTGAATTCATACATCCTTTAAAAAAATATATTGATGAAGTATCTCTAGATTTTCAAGAATTGTAAAATGCCGTGCACAAAATCTTTGAATACTATTTTCAGTTATTGGAATATCTATAGGTTTGGCGGAAAAAGTTAAGCTCGATTTCTACCATTGAATGTAAATGCAACCTACCATAAAAAAATCCGATATCAATCATACGAAACGATGACATAATTCAAACTTTCAGTTACTTCCTACAGAAGAAAAGTGTTTAATAGTATAGACGTATGTCATGTACCTTGAATTCAAATATCTATGTAAAAAAATATTGATCAAGTCTTCAAGAGTTGTAGAAATTACAAACAAAAGCTTTGAATACATTATCTGCAACATAAAGTTCTAAAAATGATTTTATAATATGAGATTCAAACAAGAAAAAATTGAAAGAGACCATAAGAAGTTGTACACTAATACTAGTATTTGTTTCTTCATCAATCCTTATATCCTTTATAATCCATTAACATTGATCTATATATATATATATATATACACTTAGATATAAGCTTATAGAAACCAAACACCATTATCAGTTGTCATAATGACTAATAGTTCTTTGAAGAAAATTATCCTATTCTTTTTCATCACATCCATGATTGCATCTCCAACAGTTTTTCTTTCTTGTATTGCAGGTAAGTAAGCTAAATAAGTGATTCACTAACTATATATTATCTATTTTCTTTCGGCAGATTATTATCTATTTGTTTATTATTTCTATCATAGAACAAACACTACAAGAAAACATTTCGGTTTCTGACGGACTAATCCGTCAGAATTCCGTCGGAATCAGGGGTTTTTCGACGGATTTCTGACGGATTTGTTCCGTCGGTTCTATCTCGTCAGAATTCCAAATCCGTCAGAATTCCGTCAGGCTACCCTGACGGAATTCTGACGGCCAACGGATCACCGGAATCCGTCGGAATGTCGTCGGAGGCCAGAATGCCGACGGGTTTCTGACGGCTCAATTACCTGACGGAATTCCGACGGCCCTCTAAGCCGTCGGCTTTGACGACCGTCGGAATTCCGTCAGGTAATTGAGCCGTCAGAAACCCGTCGGCATTCTGGCCTCCGACGACATTCCGGCGGTTTCCTGACGGATTCCGGTGATCCGTTGGCCGTCTGAAAACCATCGGCCCACACCGAGGGAATTCTGACGGATTTTGAATTATTTAAAAAAAAAAAAATTATTTTAATGAATAATGTTTTTTTTTTCTTATTTAAATGTATAAAATTTAAATTATAATTAAATAGAAATTGTTTTAAAAACAAATTTAAAGTTTTAAATTAAATTTAAATTACAATATAAATTTAAAGTCCTTAACGACGTAAGAACTCGTTCATCTTCTCCTCCATTGCACGGTATCGGTCGTCCGCCTCCGCCTTCTCTCTCAGACGCCATGCCTCCACCTCCTCAATCTGTTTCTACATACGTGCCTCCGCCTCCGCCTTCTCTCTGTCGTACCGTTCCTCCAAAGAGCTAACCCGTTGGGTCAGTTCGGCGTTTTGTGCTACCAAACTCCTACCACCGTGATAGCGAATCGACGAAACGGATGAGCAACTGTCTTCGGGGAGGCCGTAGACACGACCTGTACTCTTAGGGGTTATCTAAGGAAAAAAAAAATCAATTTCAAAACGTATTAGTATTAAAAGGTATTTTAAATGTGTTTAAAATTGACACGTTTACTAACCTCGTAAGTCAACTCGTTGACCTTGTCGAAAGGAACTTCGGTTAGCGGCGGAGTTCCTTCGACGATTGGTTGCGATAGGAGGTATTGCTGCCCGGCCTTCTCCACGCTCTCCACGATTTCCCAAGCAATCGCATCTTGGATTTCACCTGTCTGTCTGTTGGTGTGGGCATCTCTGATGATATCAACATGCGAAGGACGCACACCGGTCTTCTCAAACTGTTAGCATATTCAAGTATGGAAAATGTTAGCGAAAATTAAAAATATTTGGAAAATTAGGAAAATTACCAGTTGCTGAACACGTGACGCCTTGCTCATTGCACCGAGGTTGTGGGTCGCCTCTCCCTTCCCATTCTGCTGGCTCTTCCGGTTACTCGAGTTTTGGCCGGATGTCGCTTGAGTGGCCTCCAGTTCCCAAAGTGCAACAAGTCCATCCCATAATGTTTGGTTGTCTTTAATAACCTTAGGCACCTTCCCCTTTTTTCTCCACCCGTCCTTCCACTCGTTCATCTTCTGCGAGTACTTTCTCTTCGCCTTTTTGTCGAAATTACGTCGGACCTGAGGAGTTAGCTGGGGGTACCACGTAAATTCTTGCTGCAAAGAAAACCAATACTCGAATTATTGACAATTGGAATTTAATATAAAAAATTGTATATTTAATTTAGAATATAAACACATACCTCAAATTGCCGAAACCATGTGTCCTGGTCTGCAGCCGGCATCGACTCATACGTGGGATACGGCTTAGTTATCATGCTGTTGACCACTTCGTTGATACAAGCCGCAATACCGTTTCCCGAAAATTAGAACCTACACGGTATTTTGTTTCATATTTTGTAAACAATATTTATTAAGCTAATATAATCATTTTAATTTTGAAAAGTAGTCATTACCAAGTCGTGTAGGGTGGTAATTTCGGGTCAAGGCGTGTCAACCTATCCCGACCTGGTTGCGACACAAACTCCTCGATGGTCATTGTCGTGCGAGCAGCAAAGCCAGCTGTACCCATAACAGGAGTGGTTGGGATCTGCGAATCACTCGCAGTCCCACCTCCCCTACTGGAACCACCGCCTCCGCTACTAGCATGAAATATCTCATAATCCCTACGATTTCAAAAAAATTTATATAACCTTTTAATTTTCTTCCATATTTAAAATTACTATGTCAATTATAGATATAAAATTTACAATCTTTATAACGGAGTTAGGGCTTTTGGGAACTATGATTTTGAGTTTTTGAGTTTTTGAGATGTTAGAATTTATGGATTTTAGGATTTATGGTAATTTGGTAATATGCGATATTGGAAATTCATGAAAAAAGCAATGAAATAATTTCACGACATCACCAAGAACAAAAACGTTAAATTTTTAAACGGTTTAAAGGTTTTTTAAGATATAGTTATTTTTTGATTTTTTTCATCTTATATATATATAGAATTTGGGATTTTGGATATGTTAAATTTTTTAAAAAAAAACATTAAAGAAACATTTAAAACAATACAACCATTATTGACAATGTTAAGGAATTAGAGATTTATGAAAACCAAGGTAACATAGATAGAACTTCTGGGATTCACGACCTTGGATCTTTGATTGGCAGAACATAAATTACAACAGATTATGTTGCCATTCGAAGACCCAATCCCGTGAAAACCAGAAGTTCTACCCATGCTGCCTTGGTTTTCATAAATCCCTAATTACTTATCATTTTCAATAATTCTTCCATACAACTCCCATATTTAATTATTAAAATTTGTATAGTTTTTTAAAAAATTTTACATTTTTAAAAAGTTAAGAGTTTTCAAAAGTTTAGTCAATTTTGTTAAAAAGTTAAATGTTTTTAAAAGTTACATAATTTTATGTTGTATTTAAAAATTTAAGAGTTACATGTTTATAAAAGTTTATAAATTTTTTTAAAATTTAAGAGTTTAACATTTTCAATAATTCTTCCATACAACTCCCATAATTAATTATTAAAATTTGTATAGTTTTTCAAAAAAATTTTCATTTTTAAAAAGTTAAGAGTTTTTAAAAGTTTAGTCAATTTTGTTAAAAAGTTAAATGTTTTTAAAAGTTACATAATTTTATGTTGTGTTTAAAAATTTAAGAGTTACATGTTTATAAAAGTTTATAAATTTTTTTAAAATTTAAGAGTTTAACATTTTCAATAATTCTTCCATACAACTCCCATATTTAATTATTAAAATTTGTATAGTTTTTTAAAAAATTTTACATTTTTAAAAAGTTAAGAGTTTTCAAAAGTTTAGTCAATTTTGTTAAAAAGTTAAATGTTTTTAAAAGTTACATAATTTTATGTTGTGTTTAAAATTTTAAGAGTTACATGTTTATAAAAGTTTATAAATTTTTTTAAAATTTAAGAGTTTAATTTTTTTTTCAAATTTTTACAAATTACATTTTAAAAATCTCAAAAAATTACAAACACTTATTAGAATTGGAATTAAATTAATTGCAAATGGTAAGTTCCTCAAATTATCATAATACCTTAATCTATATATCCATAAATCCCTATTTTATCAAAATTTCCAAAATAATAAAATTTTCTAAATCCCTAATTTCTAAAATATTTGTAAATCCCTAAATTCATAATATTTTCTAAATCCCTAATTCTTAAATTCCTAAATCAATTACGAAATCATGTTAAACTATGCTTCAAATTCGACATTTACCCATTCCCAATTGAATATCACACAATTTCAAGAACGGATTTGAACGGATT
This sequence comes from Draba incana, assembly GCA_963576765.1. Taxonomy (NCBI): domain Eukaryota; kingdom Viridiplantae; phylum Streptophyta; class Magnoliopsida; order Brassicales; family Brassicaceae; genus Draba; species Draba incana. The sequence continues at coordinate 9,491,090 of OY755213.1, read as the reverse complement.
TATAAATTTTCAACGGATTTGTTCATAATTTTTAAACCAACAAGAACTTACATTGATTTGGTGAGTCGGGTGACAATCGGCGGTGATAATCGGCGGTGATTCGACGGCAAATCGGACAGAGTGACGGAGGAGATTGGTGAATTTTTTTGGTTGCTCAGGTTCTGTGTCTGCGGGGAAGACGATGGGATTTTAAAGAACACTGCGACGGAATTCCGACGGAGGTATGACGGTATATTAAAATCCGTCGGAATTCCGTCAGATATTTCCGCTTTTTTATGAGATCGAAGTGTTTAGGCGGGATTAAATTAGGGTTTTCCGTCAGAAATCCGTCATTATAGTCTGACGGATGTCTGACGGATTCTTTATTTTTTATTTATTTCTTTTTTTTAACCAGAAAAAATTATAAAAAAAGGATCTGTCAGAACTCTGTCATTATAGTCTGACGGATTGCTGACAGAATCTTTATTTTTTATTTACTTCTTTTTTTTAAACGGAAAAATTTTAAAAAAAAAAGATCCGTCAGAACTTTGTCAGCAAATAATGACGGATTTCTGACGGATTCTTAAGTTTTTAAAAAAGTTTAATAAGGTTTTAACTTTTTAAATGTAAGAGATCCATGTGTTTTTTTTTTAGTTTGTAAAAAATTTAAAACTAAGGAATTTTTTAGATTAATAGGAAAATTGTTAAAATATGTTAAAATATAGGACAATTGTTAAAATTGTCAAATTTAAAATTCAATTCATAGGAAAATTGTTAAAATATCGTACTTCCAACACAAATATTGAGTTTATCTGTATGTGAGCAAAACAAATTTAAATTAAGGATCCTATACAAATCCGTAACACATTATTGTAGTTTATTTTTTTCCTATATGGAAACAATTAATTAAAAAAGAAGAAACCGTCAGAAAACCGTCATACGGTTTTCTGACGGAATCTTTATTTTTTTTTTATTTATTTTTTTTAAACGGAAAAAAATAAAAAATAAAAAGGATCCGTCAGAACTCCGTCAGCAAATAATGACGGATTTCTGACGGATTCTTAATTTTTGTATTATTTTTTCCTATGTAAGAGATTTATGTGTTTTTAGTAAAATTTTTAATGGAGAATTGTAACAATTTTTAAATTATAGAATTTTGTGGATTATAGAATTTTGTGGATTAATCATATTATAAATTTGTATAAATCATTTAAAATTATAAACACCTATAAGAATTGAAATTCAAACCATACATTGGGAAAAATTGGAAAATTGTTAAAATAGCGTAGTGTTATTTAATTTTAATTTTTTCTAAGGGGGATTTTTAATTGAAAACAAATTAAGTTGGAAATCCGTATTATAACATATAAAATCATCGATGGTAGATACTAAAATCATGGAGGGTAAAATATTACACATAACAACATTATTCGGATAAACTCGTACAATGGAAAGTCGGGAAATATTAAAATCATAGACGGGTCGGATGTTTATTCATCATCATCTGAGTCTGGAACTGTTTCATATTCGTAGCCAGTAGTTCCGTCATCTTCATCATCAATGGTACATACTTCCGTTGGTTGGTATTCAGCAATCATCGAATTAGCACCGATTATCTGTTTCAAAAATGACTTTAATTAGTTAATTACGATTTCCTAGAAAAATTTATAAACTTATAATATACATGTACCTTAACAATGTTCCGCTCTGTGATGTTAAGGTACTTTGAGTTCCTGTTAAAACGGCAAACGGTAACATTCTTTAGGATGACCACCGCACCTACACCAGTGGTGAGTCTGTACTCCTCCTTCTTGAAGATGTTATGGTGCATGGTTCCCTCAATATTTCCGGAAGGATCTTTAAAGGTTACTAGCAGATCTCCCTGGTCATTGGGGGTTAAACTAGAGACAATAGCCACAATCTGATAATGAAATAGAATATACTTGTGAGATAAATTTTATGTCTACATGTTAATAAAATAGGTCGAAAACGTAAACCTTTTTCACTTTCACAAATTGTGAATGCGGACATTGAATTTCTGCAAGCTGGGACCAGAATGGTGTGGTCCTATTGTTATAAGAATCTACATGTATGAATGATTGATTTAGTATTTGTCAGCTACAATCATTATTGTAAAAGTAAACCTACATATATACCTTCACGGAGTATGTAATCGATAGTAGAAGTCCACCGAGGACTACTAAAATCCTGGTCGGTCTGTGGTGCCTCATTAATGACCTCACGAATAAAATCTTGTGTTGGGCGTGCCTGAGAACTTTCACCTTGCATCACCTGCGCATCATGAGACCTCTTTCGAAACAGGCCTCGGCGTACAACTTGGCCAGGTCCCGGTATTACGGGCGTTTGGTTCAGGGATTGTTGAGTTGGACGGAGTGAAATTGTCGGTTCAGCTTCAGTAACATTTAAGTTATCGTAAGGAGGGCTTGAAGGAACACGAGTTGTGTTTGGAGGGTTATGACGGGGGGCTCGGTTTTGCATATAGTAATTCCACAAATCTCGGTTTGCCATTACGCAATTGTATTTTTCTATGTTATGAGTGCGTGTTGAAAATTTTTTATAAAGGAATGACAAAATGTACAAACTTATGTAGAACTGATATCCGTCGGATTTCCGTCGGAAATCCGTCAAAACACTCCGACATAACACCCCACAAATCACTTCGGCAACTGCAGACGATTTATTAACCACTCAAAGTTTGCCGACATCGTAAACCGTCATAATTCTGTGGGAATTCCGTTACATAATTCTGACGGCTTATCTCCGTCAGAAATCCGCCGGTCCACCTGACCAATCAATCTTTGCCGACATCAGAAATCGTCAGCAATCCGTCGGACATCCGTAACACAATTCTGACGACATAGCTGCGTCGGAAATTCGTCGGTACAGCTGACCAATCAAACGTTGCCGACATCGTGTAGTCTGAATTCCGTCGGTAATACGGTAATACTGACGGAATACCGACGGAATACCGACGGTTTATACATATAACTTCTACTATAAATACACCTGATGGAGTGTATATCTTCTACACCTCTCAGTCACAAACAAATAAATATGTCTTTTAACTCTCCAAATGAAGACGCAAAAACAACATCTGAGACTAATTTTTTTTATGTTCCAAAATACTCCTTGGAAACCGAATCTCATTGCGACGAATTCACTCAAGAGATTCCCACTTACTCGTGAGAATTTGATACCTGCTCACCAATCCATAAAGAAGATTCCACATTAACAATAGTGCCTGACAGGCAGTGGTCGCAAAACATCCACTACGCCAATCCAATCGAAGCCGAGCAACCATGTTAATTGATGGAAAAGTCAGATACTTACAGTGGAAGTACTTCAAACGTATGTAAGGATCAGTACTATGATTATGAATTCGCCCAAAGCCCAGAAAAGCCAAACTTAAATTTAGATGTTGATGCAATCAAACGTGAATTGTGCAACGGATTTATAGATTCTCCACCAAAGGATCATTACTATGATTTCGAGTTCGCCCAAAGTCCAGAGAAGCCAAACATAAATCTAGATGTTGATGCAATCAAAAGGGAATTGTGCGACGGATTTATAGATTCTCCAGAAAAGAAGAAAAAGGGAAAGAACATCAGTAAATGGTTCTAACAAAAGAACAAAAAGGGAAAGAACATCACTAAAGTGGAAACCGACATATGATTTTAAAATGCGGAGTTTATTATGTAGTTGTACCATAACCGTTGTGTGTTTAATATTTGCAAGGATTTCGTGTACCTGTTTAAGAATGTGTTCTAAATTTTATGTTTCATTATATGTAATGTTTTATTGGAGTTGCAATACCAATAATTATCGTTAATTAGTCAGTGAATATGAATATATATATATACTATTAAGTAATATGGTACACAATATTAGTCCACAACATAATTAATTAAGATTTATTTCTTTATTTAATGAAATGAAAAATATTATACGGAACACACAAATGTGAGAGAAGAACATAAAAAACCAAACATTTATTCCCAAATTATTATTCTGAATCTTCGGAGGGACCTTCACTAGGGATGGAGTCTGAATCGTCGTCAAATTCCCCTAGTGTTTCCTCTTCGTCCGAATGCACTAGATCATCCCCGACATGTGTGACATCAACGACAAGGTCAATGTTATCTATCTCCTCAACAGGTGACATTGGTACACTTCTGGATGGTTGTAGAGCATCATGTTCTGGAACTCCATATATTTTTCCTCTTGGGTTTATTGGCGTTACTGTGATCCACAGATCAGTACGGTAGGCAACTCGAGGATATGGAATGTAGCAAACCTATTAATAATTAGTTGATATTGTTAATATACATGGACAAGAAACCTTAACTATGAGTACATAGGTAAACATATTAGTGTATATATTGATACCTAGTCTGCTTGAGACGCAAGGATAAATGGATCATAATACTGCAATCTCCGGCTTGAATTTATTGAAATAACACCAAGCTGGTCAACTCGAACCCCTCGACCATTGGATGGATCATACCAATCGCACATAAACACAACGCACCTCAAGTTCAACATTCCTGGATAGCGGATTTCCAAGATTTCTTTTAAAATCCCATAGTACATGGTATCCCTAGTGCAAAACTGGGGATATGAAATCGCGATGCTGCGTAAACCATGAACAAACTCAACTAACCATGCCGGGAGTGAATGACCACATGCTATACAATCGGAAACCTAAAAATAAGTAAGAAATAAGTAACATATGAACGTGAAAACATAGAAACGTAAGAGTAAGTAATAATATTAAACTTACATAACATTTCAACCACCCCTATAATTCTTCGTCTTTCAAGACAGCAAGTTCGGCATCTGTCTTATCACGATGGTAATCACGTACGAGAGACATGTAGATCCTGTAACATAACAGTCGTTAGTAGATGAAGTCAAATAATTCAATAAATTTATAATGATAACTGATATATATATATATATACCTTTCGTACTCCAAAATTTCGTCACAGTTTCTGAGGATATACGTATGCAAATGTGTGACCTCTCTTCGTGATAGTTTGCGTTTCTTTGCTTTTCCACTGGCTCGACCAACTTGGGCAAACAACTAAGGAACAACCATGGCATACACTGCTTTCTCACCTCTATCATCATGTCGGGGAGGCCGTCTCGCCTTAGTATTTACTTCCCGTGGAAAGTAACATTCGGCAAATTGTGAGACTTCCTCGTTTAGGCTTTGTGCGATAATATATCCCTCAACCCTGCTCAAATTTTTAACCTTTTTCTTCAGGTGGAACATGTAACGCTCGAACGGATACATCCATCGGTATTGAACAGGGCCTCCTAAGGCTGTTTCTCGTGGGAGGTGAATAGGAAGATGTTCCATAATGTCAAAAAAGACGGTGGAAATATCTTCTCAAGATTACAAAGGAGTACCGGGATATTGGCCTCCAAGTTACGTATCCCGTGGACGGTCAGCGTTCTTGAACACAAATCTCGGAAGAATGCACCAACTCCTACATAACACAGAAATGTAAACAAGTTAGTGAATATATAGTAATATTATGGTAGTAATACACAAATGGGAGTAAGAAATATACCTCCAATTGCTTGGTGGATAGGTTCTGGAAGAAGATATGCAAATACAAATGGAAGAAGACGCTCTATCGCGACATGACAATCATGACTCTTCATTCCTGTAAACTTGCCTTCCGTCGAATCCACGCAATTACGTAGATTAGATGCGTAGCCGTCTGGAAATTTGACAAATTTTTTGAACCAGTCAAAAAATTCTTCTTTCTTCCTAGCGTCTAACCGGTAAGCAGGCATCGGCAATCTACCGTTCGAAACATGAAGAGATGGCCTCGAACAAATCGATGGCAAGTCGAATCTAGACTTCCAGTTGTCTTTGGTCTTTCCTGGGACGTTTAATACGGTGTTCATGATGTTGTCAAAGAAATTCTTTTCCACATGCATGACATCTAGATTATGCCACAGTGAATGGTCTTTCCAGTAAGGCAAATCCCAAAATATACTCTTTTTGTGCAAATTGTGATATTCCCCACAACCGTCGACGGGGTAATGGCCATTACCCCCACATTCAGGACTTCGCTCTACACCAAAATCTCGTAACTGTTCCAATATGCTGCGACCATCTATCTCAGGAGGTGGACCATGTAACACTTGTTCATTCTTCCTGAAATGTCTTTTAGACCGACGATATGGATGATTTGGCGGTAAAAAACACCTATGGCAATCAAACCATGAAGCCTTCCTTCTGTGCTGCAGTTGGAATGCTGAAGTATTTTCTTGGCAATAAGGACATACCAATCTTCCATGCGTTGTCCATCCAGATAACATACCGTATGCTGGAAAATCGCTTATGGTCCACATAAGTACCGCACGCATCTTGAAATTATGCTGGATTGAAACATCATATACCTCAACACCATGCTCCCACAACATCTGCAACTCGAAGATCAATGGTTGGAGGAATATATCGAGTGACCGTCTTGGATGATCTGGCCCGGGAACTAGAATTGAGAGAAAGAGGAACTCTCGTCCCATGCACATAGATGGAGGCAAATTGTAAGGTGTTACGATGACCGGCCACAACGAATATTTTCTTCCATGCTTGCCAAATGGGTTGAAACCATCAGTGGATAAGGCTATGTATACATTTCGTCGTTCATACGCAAAATCTGGATATACGGATTGGAAGTGTTTCCATGCTTCCGCGTCAGAAGGATGCGTGATATCTCCATCTTGACTATGCTCTGCATGCCATCTCATAGCCTTAGCTGTGCGGTTTGATTCGTACAGCCTCTTCAACCTCTCCGTTATGGGTAAATACCACATCCGTTTGAATGGAATCTTCACCCTGCCACTTGTGTCCTGGAATCGGGGTTTCTTGCAAAATTTACATTTGTTCCGGTTCTCGTCTTCTCTCCAGTATATCATACAGTTGTCGATGCACATGTCTATAACCTGGTAGGGCAAACCAAGACCGGCGACAAGTTTGTGGATCTCGTAGTATGATCCTGGGGACACATTATCTTCAGGCAAAATATCTTTAATGAACTCGGCGATTGCATCAACACATTCTTCGGACAAATTGTGATCAGTCTTTAAGTTCATCATCCTAGTAGCAGAAGATAGCGGTGAATGACCATCCCTACAACCGCTGTATAGTGGTTGCTTTGCTGCGTCTAACATATGAAAAAACCTTCGAGATTCTAAATTAGGTTCTTCAACCCTATCACCCTCATAACCACCGGACTGGAAATTTTCTCTAACCATCGCAACCGTACTAACCCCAACATCTACATCCGCTGTAGGTTCCCCAACGCTAGACGGAAAATAAGGTTCATTGCTATTGGTACTACCATATTCATAATTCCTTTCTCCATGTAAAAACCAAACCATATATCCCGGCCTAAATCCATATCTATATAAGTGGTTCCAAACAGTAGAAACTGCAGCACTAATTCTATTACAGCAATTAGAACAAGGACATTTGATATCCTGACCTTTGTTGGCCGCCTCTTGATTTATGGGTAACTGCATGAACTGGCAAATACCATCAGCGTATTCGGTCGTTAATAAGTTAGACCCCTCTTCCCTCATTGGCCCGTCCATCCATGACCGAAAATATGAAGAACTCATCTCTTAAAAAATTTGTTTTGGTTTTCAAATGTTGTTATGAACGTCTGAAGAAATTTTAAAACTTATGTAGAATGAAAATCCGTTAGAAATCTGTCAGACAACCGTCAAAACCTCCGACACAATAACACATCAATCCCATCGGCCGACCCAGACGATTTGTTAACCAGTCAAAGTTTGCCGACATCGGAAGCCGTTAGAATTCCCTCGGCATCCCGTTGGCACAAAAAAAAAATCTGATTTCCGTCAGATATCCGTCAGTATTACCGTCAGAATATTCCGACCGTTTATTCCCGTCGGTATGTTGTCGGAAAATGTTGACGAATTTATGACGGCATAGTGACAGCATCCTTTGTCGTCAGTAATCCATCACAAAAAACTGACGGAATCACGATGAAATGATTTTTCGTCACAATTCCGTCAGTATTCCGACGGAACTGTCTGACGGAAAGTCCGACGGCTGAGAATTCCGTCAGAAATCGTGATGTTTTCTTGTAGTGAAAGATCAATTTTCTTTTTCTCGAATTGTAGATGTTCATGCTACAGGCAAGAATACCTATTAACAAAACCTAATATATATATATAGTTTTATCGAACGATTTTGTAATATTATAAATTTGTTCTTAACAATTTTCTTGCCTTTGTAGACTCTCATGTTACTGGCAGTGATGGAATAGGGAATCCTAAAGTGGTTTGCCCGGCTTGCCTTTGCTGTGAAGGACAATCTCCTCCACCGGGAACTTGCTGCCGGTGTTGTTAAGCTCAAGATCATAGCCCTCATGAACCTATATTTAAGTTTGTTCATCACTATTAGTGTTTAATATTTACTTATGATGTTGTATATTGACCAATAAAAGCGTAGGCGCTTCGATCCACCCAATGTTAGGTTGATGCTTTGGCCATATTGGTTCGAATATTTCCTGTTTTGTAAAATACAAATGTAGTGTTGTGTTTAAATCCTGTTTTGAAAATGAAATTTATTATTATTATCATTATACAAAGTTGAATGTTTAAATGAATATGTCTTTATTGTTAATTGGTAAAAACAAAATTAATGTTTTTCACATAATACCAGAATTCATCCAAAAATTCTCACATTCCGAGATAAACTTTCTAAATAGAACACAAAAATAGAATAATCCAATGGATTATACTAATATCGTTAATGTGTCATGAATTCAAATCTGTATAGTACATGTTATTGACGAAAATGAAGAAGATAGAAAACCTGGAATTAGAAAACTATGATTCCTAGCATTAGGCACATCCCATGAAAAATTAGTTTGAATTTAATAGTTGCAAACGACCTGTTTATCAAATTTAAATAGAGTAATAATATAACTACATGACTTTTTGGAGCATGTGGAAGAGTCAGAACGATCTACTCTTTAATGTAATCCATATCCTCACTTCATATATAACAACCAGCCAGAAGAAAACACAATGGAGTTGGAGGCATACCATACCATTGGTCCTTCGGCTTACCACTCGGATAACCCATAACCAGTGGCGAATGTAGTAAGGGTTTGTGAGGGGCACTTGCCCACTATGACTTTATCAAAATTAGTGTAATTGTTTAAGGATTTTTTTGGATGCCCCTCTTAATTTATTATATTATGTTGTGTTACTTAGTAGATTTAAATTTTTGCACCGGATGAAAATGATTTCTAGATTCGTCACTGCCTATAACTCTTATTCAGTCGGCAGATGGGAACCACCTCTTCGTTTGCTATTTGGTTAGTGATTTTGTTGTTTTGAGATACAAAAACGATTTCTGCTCAATAGGATGGATTGTGGCAAGGCTAACATCATTTATTGAAGGTTTTGATGGGCTTTGAAATCAATTTCACTATTAGACCTATCTAGAGTGCGGTTTTACTCTCATTCCAATGACTTGGTGACGGTCTTTAACGAGGGAGATTACTTGGACCCCTTTGAAAACGATTGCTAAATAATACAAGAGATGTCTAGAGAGAGGTTCGACGTACGTATATTCCTTCAACTTCTGATAGATTCCGCTAAAACAAACCAAGCCGCGAATGCAATTGTCAAAGTGCTTTCATTCTTTTACAACTTACGAATAAACCGCAAAACTCTAATTTTAGTGGTCATTTTATTGGTCGCATGAACCTGCCTTAACATTAGAACACATGGACAGACACCGATAGTGACTCGAATTGTGTAGAACAAATCGTGAACATTTCTGAAATTTTACAAAATTAGAAACGAAAATGGCGAAATCGTTGGTGGAAACTCGAATCCCACAGCAAAAGCACTACGAATCGAAGCTTTTTCCGGCGATGATTTCGCCGTCGTCTTCGATTCCTGCTCCGTCTCTCCCTTTATTCACCCAAACCATCAAGTCTCACAAACCCTATCTCGATTCCCTCTTACACAAATCCGGCGCCGTGCTTTTCAGAGGCTTTCCGGTCAATTCCGCCGTCGAATTCAACGCCGTCGTCGAATCTTTCGGTTTCGATGAGTTTCCTTACGTCGGTGGCGCCGCTCCTCGCTCTAGCGTCGTCGGTCGTGTCTTCACCGCCAACGAATCTCCTCCTGATCAGAAAATCCCCTTTCACCACGAAATGGCTCAGGTCTGTTCAAACACTATACTCTTCTTAGTCACAATCAGATTTAGAAATTGGAGCTTTTGGGTTAATCTAATTTTACATTTGGAGTTTGAAATTGAAGATTCTGTAGCAAAAAATATGAGAAACTTCAATTTCAATTTTGTTTGATGATTTTAGGTTCCTGAGTTTCCAGCAAAGTTGTTCTTTTACTGTGAGGTTGAGCCTAAGTCTGGAGGAGAGACACCAATTGTGTTAAGTCATATTGTGTATGAGAGAATGAAAGAGAAACATCCTGAGTTTGTTCAAAGATTGGAGGAGCATGGTTTGCTCTATGTTAGGGTTTTAGGTGAAGATGATGATCCATCGTCACCGATTGGCCGAGGCTGGAAATCGACATTCTTGACTCAAGATAAGAATGTTGCTGAAGAAAGGTATTTGTAATCGAACTGGATGATATCAAATTGCGTTTGATTCGTTGTAGACGGCTTCTTGATAACACTGAGTCTTGAATTTTACAGGGCGGCTAATTTGGGAATGAAACTGGAATGGGCAGAGGACGGAGCCAAGACGATAATGGGTCCGATCCCGGCCATTAAATACGATGAGTCAAGAAAGCGTAAAGTGTGGTTCAATAGCATGGTAGCTGCTTACACGGGTTGGGAGGATAAGAGGAACGATCCAAGAAAGACGGTGACTTTTGGGGACGGAAAGCCTTTACCCGCGGATATAGTCCACGACTGTCTTAGAATCCTTGAAGAAGAATGTGCTGCTGTTCCGTGGCAGAGAGGAGATGTTCTGCTTATAGACAATTGGGCAGTTCTGCACTCACGAAGACCGTTTGATCCTCCTCGTCGAGTTCTTGCATCACTCTGCAAATAGAGCTATGCTGTATCTTATTACATACACAATCAAACCTTTAGATTTTGGATTTAAAGGTAACACTGTACATATTACATACATACATTTGGGTATAGTAACCCATTTCTTTATTCAAAACACTCTTAACCAGACATTTAACAACATAGGAAGACACTCGTCCTTCTTTTTATTGTCCGCGGGATTGAAGCTTCGAAATCTTGTAGAGAACTCATACTCAAAGCTCCTCGTTGAGCTTCGCCTTGGATGGTTTAAGACCCGGTTTAAGGAATTCGGAAAGCCATTTTGCTGATTCTTTCTCTATACGAGTCAAGTTGTTCTTGAAATCGATGTAGTAAACGCCAAACCTAGCTGTGTACCCATCTTGCCACTCGAAGTTATCCATTAACGACCACAAGAAATACGATGTAACATTTACCTTATCTTCACTGCAAGATTCAACAAAGAACAAATGAAAATCGGAAAACATTTATAATTATAAGATCAAAGGCTATTCACAAACGATTAATCGATCTTCACCATATAGCTTTATGCAATGCCAAAAAATGCCTCTGCAGATAGTATTTCCTGTTGTGGTCATTGAGAGCAACGCTATGATCTGTATCTTTATCACCAAGGTCCTCTCCGTAACCTATATATATAAAAGAAAAATTCGAAAACTCAAGAAATGTTAAAAAAGAAAATGGTAATATATACAATTTTGATATATTAATATAGACATAGTATTGATTTTTTCACCAACCATTCTCAGTGATTATGATCTCAGGGTCGTTATATCTGTTTTTTATGTATTTCAAAAGCTTCCTCAAACCCTCTGCGTGTACAGCCATCTTAGCAGTGCTGGGCTATGAAAACATAAAAGAAGTGATGTTAAAGTAATCAAGTTATAAAATAATTTTGTTCTTTTTATAACCAAAGAAGAAGAAGAAGAAATGTACCTGGCTACCAATTTTAATGGATCCATCCACAGTCTTGGCTGAAAATGTAAAATACAAAATTCAAAATAATTTTTTTTCTTGAAAAATGTCATTTTCAAATACATTTTTCTCAAAAATGGCGTCCTTTTAAAAACTTTCCCTAAAATAAACTTTTCAAATACATTTTCAAAAGAATAATAAACCAGTTTTAAAAAATTAATGTTGACTATTCGGTTTTTGTAGTTATATTCCTGTATACCATATACAGTAGAGTCATTTATAATATGTGAAAACAATGAATGGTGAAAGATAGTAAAAAGTATGTACATCTGAATTGGTAAATTGGTCTTACGTTCAAAATCGAACAAAGCATCTGTAGCCCAAGTTGGATTCCGACGATCGGGGTTCGGGTTTTGCTTTGCAAAGGACGAAGTGTAATAGTTTATTCCAACATAGTCTGTCGAATCTTTCAGCTTTTTCTTTTGGGATTTTGTAAATCTAGGTAACCGAGGTCCAACCGCATCTTTCATACTTTGAGGATAATCTCCGTACGTCGTTGGATCCAAATGCCTGAAGAAGATCGAGAACATCATCGTATATTCTTGAATATAATGTATATAGTATAGATCAAGAATAAAAAAGAGTTGATGGTTTTGTTTATTTACCAACCAATGACGAAATCAAGCACACGGTCTACTGTTAGTTGACCCCCCTCTTCGTCTGCCGGTTCAAACCAGAACGGACTATGAGCAATCCCGATTTTACCTCCTTTGCACTTTTTATTTTAAATCGAAAAACCAACAAAAAGGAAATGGTTTATATATATGTTTCATTGTTGAGAAAATAACTTAAACCATTTTATGTTTTTACCTTTTCGCATTTTCGGAAAGCCTCAACTGCTTCGGCATGACCCAATAGTAAATTGTGACTGACGACGTAAGGCTCGAATCCTGACCGTCCATCTTGGCAAAGATGTCCAAACTCTTTGACGTATGGAGAACAACGTCCTGGTGCTTTTTTCCCAACGTCGTAGCCCGAACGGCTAAAGACCCATGGCTCGTTGAAGGTAATCCAGTTTTTCACTTTGTCTCCATATTCGTGGAACGTGAAGTTCGCGAACTCTAGAAAATCTGGCCTATATGTTCGCAGTTTAAGAAAAGAATGGATACTTAACATTTTACGTACATTAGAGAAATGTAAATTTTGATATTGAGAGAGAGGTACACAAACTTACACGATACGTTCACTTAAAAAGCCACCATATTCGTCTTCCAAATCGGCAGGAGTATCCCAATGAAAAACCGTTACTAATGGTGTAATGTCTGAAAACAATAATTAATGAATAGTTAGTATGCTCAGTTACTATATGTTAATACGGTAACAATAATATATAGAGATTATAAATTGATAGAGGATAATATATATGACCATTTTTAAGGAGCTCGTCTATAAGATCGTGGTAAAATTGAATCCCTTCTTTGCTTATTCCTTTCTCTGCCCTCCCATCTGTTAATATTAGATAATTTTCAGCTGTTATTATAAACAACCAAATACTAAAACAATCTATAATTTTATACTCATAAATGTCTTAACTTACGGGGAAATATTCTTGGCCACGAAATAGATAGTCTAAAACCATCAGTGTTCAACTTTTTCATCAATTGGATATCCTCCTGTTGATTTATTTTACGGCAAAAAACATTAGTTCACAACATAGATCTTTACAAAGCATTTTGGAGGCTTTCAAGCGATAACTTTTTCACTTTTTGTTATTTTTTTTTGTTTTTGTTTTTGAAACAATATATAAACAATATATAGAGGCCCGTGCCTATAAGGTGAGGTGAGAGACAATTGCCTCAGGGCCAATATTATATAAAACGGGCCAGTGGTTAAAACTATGTTAAATAGGTCACCACAATGAATGTAACATCCCAAAACCAGAACTTGATTCTGGTAAGGGGTGTCGATCGACACTATGTTTGGATTTGCGGTCTGTTTAAAAAATCGATTGTTCGGTTTGGCGAGTCGGTTTAAGGAGCCTAGGGCTTCCGTATAAATACGTAGATACGTATTTGTGGCCGCATAGAGAGTAGAAATACGCAGAGATCAGAGAGGAGAAGGATTCTTGTTGAGACTTGTGAGTTTCCGAGTGTTTTTCGTGAGCCGTTCGTCGTGTTTGACTTCTCCGTTAGAACTCGTTGTTGATCGGTCTGTCGTGATTGGATTGGAGTGAGGCCTTGGTGGTAAGTTCTCTGATCCTTAGGCTTGATTCCGGTGAAAAACGTTCGTTAATTGATTGAGTATTCGCTGAGTTTTGGTCCTTCGAATGTGGTTAGTTCGTGCAGTTTCTGCGCTCGTTTGGCGAATAACAGGTTTTGAGGAAGGTTTTGCCGTCGTTCCAGTGGGAGTTAGAGAGAGTTCTATGCACCGTTGGAAAGCTCTCGGTGTCTAGTTTCCAGATCAGTTTTCAGAACTCGATTTGGAGAAGGGAGTCGCGAGATATTCCCCCCTGTTTCAGTCGAGTTTTCCCTTGATTCAAACCATTCCCGAGGTGAGTGCGTGTCTATGGGTTTGAATCATCGAATAGCGATTAGCGGTGACATTTAGATGTTTAAGAATGTTGTCCTGGATGTTTTGTGTGATGAATTCGTGCGATGATTGAGTTGAAATCAGGTGTTCGTGTGTTGTGTGTTTTTTCGGTTTCAGTCAGAGAACCTAGTGTCGATCGACACCTTATGGTGCGTCGATCGACACCAAGGTAGAACCAGCGTCGATCGACACCCCGTGATTTCTGAATTAAATATTTTAAATGACTTGTTAATTGTTGTTCGATTATTCGTGCTTGCCTGTAGACGTTCTCACTAAGTATTTATGTAATACTTACGCAACTCGTTTTTCCCAATTGTGTTGCAGGTAAAGGAAAAGAAAAAGTGTGACCGCGGGATCACGGCTTTAGGGAGAGGATGACTAGGGTTGTTGTGTTCTCTAGTTTTGCTAAGTCTAGTGAACCCGGTTAGGTTGCTAGATTTATTTATTTAGTTATTGATTTTGGAATTGAATTGAATTGTTGGGTTATTATTATTATTTTTATGAATTATTTTTATGAGATTTTCCGCTTTAAAAAAAAAAAACCGGGTGTTACAATGAACCACTTTGGTAAGTTCGAAGTTCGAAGCTCAGCATCATACTCTAATTTTTTTTGTCCAGTTTTCTTGTTTGTTTATTTATTAAACCTTTCACGACACCACTTCTTTGTCTCTTAACATATTTAATTACCGTTTAAAGTGTGACTTTCTTTTCTGTTGATTTTGATTTGTAGTTTATTTATACTCATGACTTTCTATGTTAAACACCAACATTTTGCTACTCATATTACGCTATCCTATGGAACACTATCCTATGGAACAGAAGTTGGTTGGACATCGATTATGAGATTTTGGTTAGAATTCATAGAAATAAATAAAAGACTATGTGATAGATTTTTGTTTTGTTAAACGTTTTAAACTTCTTCTTTTTTTTGTTGGGACTTTGTTTATCATTATTTTTGTATCTAATAACTTCTATTGTTTGAAATTATATATTTTTTAAAAGGTCCAATTATTTTAATTTGCCTCGGACCCTCTAGAAACCTTCTAGAAGTCTCTTAGCACGGCACTGAACTGAATATCTTATTATATAAAAGAGAAGCCGGTCGACGAGATCATGACATGTGTCTGAGATTATTGGATGATGACATGTGTTAAAATTTAAATTTAATAGAAAAATGGAAAACTTCTAATAGTCGAAACTAATAGAAAAAAAGTAAAATTCTTAATAGTTAACAATTAACTAAAACAAGAAAATTTTAACAGTTTAACCGAATTATGGAGAAAAAATGTAGTAGTCCAAACCAATTATAAAAATATAATATAGAAAATAGAGAGAACATAAACCATAAACCGTAAAAAAACAGAGAGTATAAATTTTATAAATTTCAGTTAAGACAAATAAAAAAACAAATGATGATATAAAATAAAATGAAAATCTTCAACCCATGATGGTATTAAGAAGATTAAAGCATGTTCATAATGTGCGACTATGAATCTCTATGAGGATTAAAAGACCCGATAAAATTTATCAATCATGGATTTAAATGTGATGTTAACAAATTATTTATAAAAATATGTTTCTATAGGCCTTTAATGAGATTATTTATCTATAGATTTTTCGTGAATTTAATAAAAAATTTTTATTTAATTCTATATTATTTGAATTATTTTTATAATTTTATTGCATATCTAATATATTTAAAATAGGTAAGAATATAATTTTTTTTTTATTAAGAATATTATTTGAATATTCCGGTTATATATATTTTTGAATCCGCATGATATAAATTAAGACAGAAAAATTAAGATATAAACTGATCTTCAAGATTTAAACATGCTTAAATACTACTATTTCAAAATCTTTTTTTTTAATTCAGCGGGTTGCAAATTAGAATTTAAATATTTATATCAATAATTTTAAATATTTTTACCCACGTATTCACGCGGGGTCCTAATCTATATATATATATATATAGTCTCTTAGAATTTCATTTTTTTTTTCTGGAGAAAACAAAACTGTGAAAAAAACCCATGCATGACTCACTTTTCTACTAAGACTATATATTTCCAAACTTTGACAAGATTAGTTAGTTCCTAGTTCTTCGAGTCAAATATTCATTTTTTCGTTCCAAATTATTTTTTGTATTATATGTTTGATAAAAATGTTGTTCTGATCGATATTATATATGCGTAAATGAACTTGTAATTGCAGCTTAAATTAAGTGAGAGAAACTATATAATACCTTGTAGCGATGGTAGAAATCGACGGCCTCATCAGCATGGTGATTCTTAACTCTATCTGCCGTATCAGATTAAGAAAATACGAATGATGTTAACAACTTTCGAAACATGACAACTATTTTATTTGAGTCCAAATTTCATAATAAGATGCCGATCCTGATTACGGCCCGAAATTGTTTTTATAGAAACAAGATGTTCATTTTATAATAACAAAGTTACAGTTTTCCATTTTTTTTTTCTTCTGAATAATAGTACGGTTTTGTATTCTATTCAAGAAAAGGTAACGAAACTCATTTTGTTTCAAGGTGGCCTCGTAAACTGAATTTAATACCTCACGGAGTAACTCACAAGTCACAAGTGGGCATGTGGACAAATAAAACTAACAGCTGAGCATTTATGATATGCTTCTCGTATAAATAAATAGAAAAGAAAAGAAACAAACGTGGAAATTTCTTAGTGTAGATATCCCATAGGCTTGGACCTCTACAACCTTCATTTACTGCACCTTCCACCTAATTTCACAACATAAATACAGTAAAACTTTTAGTAATTACATTTCCCAACATACCTTCCACTTGAAAAGTGATTTTACATGCATGTACGTGCCTGAAAGGCTGCGGTTGCGGTACCAAACATGAAACCCTCAGGGAAACTTGCACGGCTAAGAGTTTCTGTCTTAGGGCAAACAGGTCCTTCTTGGGCTCTGGTCGGAGAGCCGATAAAACATAGGAGCAAAAGTAAACTTAAGAGAGGAAACTTCATTGTTAATTCTTTGTATAAGCTCACGAGTGTTTAAAACAATCTATATTAATGGAATCCACGTATCGTCGTTTAAATACATGTAAATGTAAGACACTGTTCGAGTGATGAAAAGCATAGCCAAAATTATATCTAGAGGAGGCCAAGTGTCTTTACAATAGTACTGTACTACATGCAGATTGAGTTTGTGAAGCCAAGTGTCTTTTACACTATCACTATTTGCATGCACATTGATAATTTTTGTCTCTTGTTATTTTTTTCTTTCCCTGGCGTAAGATTCGTAGGTGTATGTCGAATATTTCTCACATCTGGATGCTAAGGTTAAGCGTATGTTTTTGTAGAAGTACATGTGGATATTGAAGCCAAGTGTTTGATTTCAAGGGTCATAAGGTGTTGCATGAATTCTAACTCGTGGAATAATTGCCATATAGAGTGACGTATGAACAAATTTAGATAACCACAAGTTTGATTTTGAGTTATCGGCTATCTTAATGTATCTATGTGTATATAAAACACACTTGCAATCATTTTCATCATCACACCATTTCTCTCTCACATCTCTTTTTATCAGGGTTAAAAAAAACAGAGGCACTCTCTTTCTCTCTCTTTTAGTGATTTACTTCATCATTTTGATTAGTTTTACATTTATTACACAGCCTTACAAACTTACAATTACATTATGAAAAAGCTTACTTATTTCACCCTTTAGTTTTGTTGATTAGTATTACCTTACATGTTTTACGAAAAATGTGAAAGAGTGTCATTTCTAAGACTTTATTTTCGTTTCACAAAATCGTTTATTTATATTTGTAATGCAGAATTTGGATTAAAAATTCCATTTTTGACAGTAAAGTATAATTTTTAGATTTTTTTTAATGTGTAAAAATATGTAGGATAACACTTTTAATGAAACAGCGAATACAACTAATCCGAGTTTATAGGACTAGAACATATAATATATATTATTTGTATTAGTATCATTGTTATAGTATTTCTGTATTTGTATTTGTGAAAGATAACATTGGGTTGTACATGAGCAGATATATAATGGCGGCCGCAACGATGTCTTGGGACGATGGGAAGCACAGGAAGGTGAAGAAAGTGCAAATTACATATGAAGATGTCATCAACTCCATAGAAGCTGAGTATGACGGGGACCAAAATCCCTACCGTCACGGTACTCCCGGCAAGAAATCTGACGGGGTTAGTACTCATCACGATCCTAGCTAGTTTTGATTAGGAGGATCATTTTGGTTCACCATATAATCTATATATAGTGATTTATTTAGCTATGGTTTTGATGATTAGTAATTTTGTTGTTGTTGTGTAGGTGAGTTTGAGCCCAGACGAGTACATAACAGATGTTACTGGCTACTACAAAACTTCGGGTGCTGAAGATGCTATAACAGCATTGGCTTTTAAGACCAACAAAACCGAATATGGTCCTTACGGAAACAAAACCAGGAACCAGTTCTCCATTCATGCACCCAAAGATAACCAGATTGCTGGTTTTCAAGGAATTAGTAGCAATGTTCTCAACTCCATTGACGTCCACTTTGCTCCTTTACCTTCCGCTTCCTCGACCCCAACGTCGACTTTGGGTACACCCAACAAAGTGGATGCTAAAGGTGGGAAAGGAGGAACATCATGGGACGATGGTGCTCATGATCATGTAAGAAGAGTGTACATTGGACAAGGTGAAGCTGGTGTCGCTTATGTCAAGTTCGAGTATGAGAAGAACGGTAACAAGGAATCACGCGAACATGGAAAGAAGACCTTGCTAGGAGCAGAATGGGTTTATTTCTTTCTTATTATTATAACTAAAAATTATTCAAATCCATTAGACTTTAGCTTTATTGTGATATAGCATGCATGCTAACGAATTAACATATGTGCAATTTTGGTATAGTTTGAGGTTGATCCAGACGACTACATCACATCAGTGGAGGTGCAATCCGACAAGATCTTTGGACACGACACGGAGGTTGTCACCTGTTTAATATTCAAAACATCAAAGGGAAAAACCTCACCGCCCTTTGGAATCGAGGGAGAGAATAAATATGAACTAAAGGACAAGAATGGTGGCAAACTTGTTGGATTCCATGGACGAGTAGGTGAACTTCTTCATGCTCTTGGAGCTTATTTCGCTCCTTCATCGAGCACTTCTTCGTCTGGTGGTGGTGGTACTTCTTCCACCACTCAGCCAGGATCATCTGGTGCCAAGAAACTAGAAGCAAAAGGTGGTAACGCGGGAAACTCATGGGACGATGGTCCTCATGATGGTGTCAAGAAAGTGTACGTAGGTCAAGGTGAATCCGGTGTTTCATACGTCAAGTTCGTCTACGACAAGGACTCTAACGAAGTCCCCGGAAATGATCATGGAAAGAAGACATTACTCGCCCCTGAAGAGGTCAAGTTCGTATATAGATACGACTTATTTTAAAATCTTGTTTCGTTAAACTTGTGGATTTTGTTCTTCTTCTTTTGCAGTTCGTGCTTGAATATCCGAACGAATATATCACATCGGTGGAGATCAACTACGACAGAATATTTGGTAGTGAAGCCGAAATAATAACAATGCTTAGGTTCACAACAAACAAGCGAACATCTCCACCTTTTGGACTTGAAGGCGCTAAAAGCGTCCTACTCAAACAAGATGGCCACAAGATCGTTGGGTTCCATGGCAAAGCTGGTTCGGATATAATTCACCAAGTTGGAGTCCATGTCAAGCCTATTTCCAAGTGATTTTCAAATACAAGTGTTTAATTAAGTCCCAAGCTAATAAAACTGAGCTATAGAAAAAGAGCTCTGCGTTAGAAATTGTGATTGTACGTGTGTAAACGGTAAATGAGGTTTGAATAAAGGTCTTTCACGTACTTTGACAAGTTGGGCTTGTTTGTTTGTCTTTTAATGTCTCATGTTGTAACACTGTATATGTTAAAATCTTGGTTAAGATGTGTGACGTAATTGCAAATCTCTGATATTTTTTTTTAATTTCAGCCAGGTTTTATATCTCTCAAATTGTTCTCTATACGATCATACGATTTTGTATTGGCACATATGAAAATTTCTAAAGACAATTTAATAAAAGAATATACGATAATGCCATACTCTGTTCTTGAGATAAAAGAATATAAGACAATTTAATAAAAGAATATACGATAATCCCACGTCTACGTTGGTTGATATGGGATTTTATGTTGAGATGATTGCTCTAGGAAAATGGTTTAGCATTTGACTTTTGCTTGTATTCCTATATGAACATACATTTATTAGATTTATAAATAATTGGATATCTATAATTTACAGAAGTAAATGCAAATACTTCTATTATCATTGATATTATCTTCAAATACACTGTGAGTTCCTACTATTTGAATTTTTTAAATTGTATGTAATTTTACCTCTAAATGTCAAGTCGTCGATTCTAGAGATGCTGCTCCTCCGCCATAATTTTTTCTTCCTCCGCTTGAGCTCTACTTGGAAAATATCTCACTGTCACCGTTTGGACCTAATCATCGAAGAAGATGAAGTCGCGGATCAAAGAGAAAGAGCTATTTTTCTATTGTGCTAATGTTATCACAATTTTGGATATTTACATGTTTACAATGTATTTCTCGATCTTACATTTTTCTATGAAGAGCAATTGTGAAGATGGTTCGTCCAAGTCCAAGGCTATGGATTATTTTTCGTAGGATGGGATTTGATGAGGAAAAGGTTATCAAAACCATACATGAACATGGTAATAACAGAATTCTCTCATAAATAAATCGAGTTGAAGAAGCATATATGTAAGAGCTATTCAAGGTTTATTCGCAAATTTCTTGGTGCTACCTTAATGTGTCATCATAAAGCAAAACTCATGCGATTTATCTCATGCCATTTGGCCCGCATTAGGTGACAACATTTATATGAAGTGTATTTCAATAGATTTTCTATAAAGAAATTGTCGAGAAACTAGTACATAATCTGTGCAAATGTCTCTTAGCAATTTCTCCATAGAAAAATATTTAAGCTCTAACAACACACTTGATAAAAATAAAAAATTTTAGAATGCGAAAATAATCAAGAACTACTGATTTAAATCCATCAATGGTAGAAAATCAAAACGCCCCCTTTCCAATTGCGTGCGCTTCAATGGCTTACACGAATGTTGGAACACGTGCGAGTCAGTGTGGCTGCAATTTAATCATATGAAAAATGAGGCTCAAAGTTTGAACATGAGGACAAGAGCAAATGTGGCTGTTTTGGCAACTTCTAAGAATGGGATACTGTACGAGTATGGTCGACCAAGGTAAGAATCGTTTGTATATACACAAGAAGAGATTTTTCGAAAAAATCTTGATTTCTTTCTTTGGAAGTTTTATACATGTGGTTCATCGTTTCAGATTCGAGATGGAAAATCAAAATCCATTTGAGAAGCTTCGTCAGGAACATGTTGCGCTGGATCTCGCCGGATTGCAACCGAGCATGGAACAACTTGGCTCACCGGACTTTGCAAGCGACTATCGTTGCTCTCGAAGAACAAGAGAACCACATTGCTTAAGAGGACTAGTTTTGATGGTTTGTTTGCTTCTTTGTTTGAAATCTGCTATGATTGATTAAGTCTTTACAATCAGGATAGTTTTTATTTGGGATTAATGAGACAGTTTTGATGTTTCCTTTACTTCTTCATACATCTATGATTGATCAAGTCTTCATACTGAGTATGTTGCCAACAATTAACTTGATCTAGTTTTCTTACTTGAATTGAAAAAAGCTTTGTATTCTTAGGTTTTACATTTTGCTCAGGGAAACAAAAAAAAAAAAAAAAAAAAATCCTAACAACTCTGATTCTTTCAAAAACTGGCTCCGACAACAGACACTAGCCAGTTGTGAGACTGAACATTTTTACCTTAATCATATTGCTTCTTCTGCCTATTGGTAATTTCTGGCGGCAAAGACAGGAACTGTGTGATTTTCTGGACCTGAGAAGCATCAATCCGGTACTTTTCAGCTATCTCGTTCACACTCATTGCACCGCTGTGATCCTGAGCCTTGCCCTGATAGAGAAGCATGATATGTCGCACTTGTGCCACGTTCAATGTTCCTTGAGGCACCGGTTTTTCCTCATACCTTGTTGATTGAGGAGTTGTGTTCCGAAGCTTTGGGAGTGGCCTTTTCGACGTTTCCACTACAGCTGCCTATATACATCACAAAGAGAACAACATTGTTTATATAGATAGAGATATGTCTTGGAGTTATCACAGAAAAAAAAACTAAAACCCGTAACCATACCCACAATTCTTGTTTACAAATTCCACATTTCATCTCTCATTCTCAACTTTATCAACACCACCAATCATAATCAGGACTAAGATCAACATCACGAATTATGACACAATCATTTGATGTTTGATACACAACCAAAGGTTATGTAACCTAGTAACACGACATATAACGTGCATTGGTATAACGATTTTCAATCCTAGAATGCAGGAAAGACCGTCAAGTAAAAAAGCTCATGATAAAATCCAGAAATGCTACAGGGGAATCAAGCATTGTTCATGAAACCTATTAAATCCAATCACAAGACCTTTACATGACTAATTACAAAATTTTCCACAAGATAATACTTAGAGACGACACAAGAGGTTCATACTAATGACAAACCCTGAAACTAGAGCAATATCACAATACTAACCTCTCCCATCTCAGCTTTGCCTCCTGGTTTAGCCTTTATACTCCCTACCATTTGATTCAACATTGTATCGTATTTTGGGTCTCTTTCTTCTAAAGCATTATCATCATTGCTTCTTCGAGATTCATCTATAAAACCCAAAATTCAGATTCAAACGAACAATTACTTGGATTCATCATCAATCACGTTTAATAAACAAAATTAGAGAAATGTGACGACTTGCGAAAGGTTCTAGGGTTTATTTACCAGAAACACCATCAACGGCGTTAATAGACGGAGATTTCCCGGCATCCTTCGGAAGAGATCTCCGATCGGCGACGATCCTTGATGAAGAAGAAGGTAATCTCTCAACTTGTTTGATTTTCCCAACCGCTCGACGCAATTGCTGACCCATTACGCAAAAACACTCACTTTCGACAGATTCTTCAATAGAATTCTGGGTTTGTTTCTCTGCATTCCAATTGTTGCAATTGAGGGAAGAATTCGAATCAAACAGATCAAAGTTGCCTTCTTTGTATATTGAATTTCTGAGAGAGAGAGCAAAGCTTGAGATCAAGGAAGGAAGTGAGGGAACGTGTTCGTGTTCAAGGGTGACACGCTCCTGCTTTCACAGACGCATTACTCTCCTTTTCTCTTCTTTTTACACTCAGGGGGCATCGAACTCGCGCCCACACAACCTCAGAGCACATACTTATATATTTATAGATACGACTTTTTTTTTTATATATATATATACACATTTCTCATTGTAAAACCATATTTATCTATTTTAGAGTACAAAATAGATAAAAGTAAAACTATAGCATTTCTCTATTTTTCATTTTAGGAGAATTGCACTTTTGACTCTATTTATAGAGGAATGCTATAATTTTTTTTATTTAAGAGATAGAAATAGAGATTGGTTGGAGTATATTTTATTCTAAAATAGACTTTAGAGAAAACAAAATAGAGATGTATTGAAAATGTCATAACTCTTTGGACCATTTCGCTCTAATTTGTATAAAAATAAAACAACATTAGGAGTTTCATTGGGTTAATGCTCCAATGTTGGAATTGGAACAAGACTTGGAAGATATGCATAGCTGGAGATAAAAGGCCAACTAAAACCCAATCGATGACGTTCTATCTCACCTTGTTTCTTGATCTCACTTTCTCCAATAAGATAGATGTTGACACTTACATTCTTTTCATCTGCTAATACTTCCTCACAACATATTGCGATCTTATTATTCTTATCAATGAAATGCACCGGACTAGACATGTCATTAGCTTCACGCAATAGAGGGAGATCAGGGCTTGTCACATTAAAGAACTTGGTCCACGAGATGATCACTCCGTTCTCGATCTTGTTTGTAACCCACACTTCCATCTTTGATGTTTCTTCGATGTAATCTAGCAAAGAAAGATTTTCTTGTCTAAAAGCTGATAAATTTACAATATGAGATGCATCATACTCAAAGGGAAGAGAGCATATTGGCTCAAATTTCTCGGTAGAGAAATTAAAACTTTGGATGAAGAAGCCGGGCTTACAGTTCCATTTAGCAATCCAATACATGTTTCCTTTGAGTGACACACCTCGACAACGCGAAATCACATGCCACTCCAAAGAAACACGAAAAGTTCTCCAAGAATCAGAGTTGAAATCGTAGATATCAACCTCTGGATCGTAAGATCCCGTGTTTGCGTACTCGTTTTTTGTAAAACCACCCTTTATAAACCTCATGATTTTGTAGCCATCTCGAGACAATTTTCGTAACCAATGCCAAAGAGAAAACAACTCATATGATAACTCAAGGGCGCATTCCGACGGCCAAAACCGTCCGTAAGCCGTCAGAAAAGGACGTATTCCGACAGAATCAGGCCGTCGTTCCTATCACGTCGGAAAAACAGAAACCGTCGGGAATCCGTCGCTTTTTTGCGACGTAATTCGGACGGATTTATGTCGGAGACCCAAAGGAGACGGAATTCCGACGGGTTTTGGGTTTCCGGCGATGAAAGACGGAATTCCGACGGTCGTTGGTTTTCCGGCGATGAAAGACGGAATTCCGACGGTTGATGAATTCCGGCGATGAAAGACGGAATTCCGACGGTTTCGGTTTGCCAGCCATAAAAGACGGTATTCCGACGGTTTCCGTTTTCCGGCCATAACAGACGAAATTCCGACGGTTTCCGTTTTCTGGCCATAACAGACGGAATTCCGACGGTTTAAATAATTTTTTTAAAAAAATTTAAAATTATTTAATTTAATAATATAATATATTAATATTTTTAATAAAAATGAAAAGTAAAAACTAATAAAAATAAAATATATTAAAATTTAAATACAAACTAATAAAATTAAAATGTATTTTAAAGTTTTACAATCAAATTTAAAACTCTCCAAATCCTATTCCGGTCTAGGCGGCCCGGTACCGAAGAATCTCTGCATTTGCTGTTCCATTGCTTTCATTCGTGCATCGGCCTCCACCTTATCTCTCGCTCTCGCCTCCTCGGCCTCCTCCTTATCCTTCTTCCTCTGTTCCGCCATTTCCCTAAGCTGGTCGTGCAGGTCTCGGTTTTCCGCCTCCAACCTCCTATCACGAGCATATCGAACCGACGAAACAGACGAGCTACTCTCCTCAGGGAGGCCGTAAACACGGCCTCTGGTCTTGGGAGTCACCTAGAAAATTTTTTTAAAAAATTTTTATAACTTGTATTAAAAGTAATGTCTAAATTCCATTAAATGTGAGACGGTTACTAACCTCGTAGGTGAACTGGTTGGTCATCTCGAATGGAACTTCGGTTGGCGCCGGAGTTCCTTCCACGATCGGTTGCGATTGGAGGAACTCCTCATGCCTCCTCTGCACAGCTTCCACGATTTCACGAGCAATCGGGTCTTCAATTTCACCGGTCTTCTTGTTGGTGTGCGAAAACTTGATCATATCGAGGTTGGAAGGATAGACACCGGTCTCCTCCATCTGTTACCATATACAATTACGTTACAGAATTCAAAAATTTTATGAAATATTTAATTACTTACTATTTTTCGAGTAGCTGAAGCCTTGCTAATTGCGCCGAGGTTGTGGGTCGCTTTTCCCTTCCCTTTCCGGTTGATGTTGCAGTTAGTCGAGTGTTTCTCGGAGTCCGTCTTGGTTGCCTGTAATTCCCAGTGTCGAAGAAGTCCAGTCCACATCTCAGAGGGTTTATATTTAAAAACCTTAGCCACCTTCCCCTCTTTGTACCACTTGTCTTTCCACTCGTTCATCTTCAACGAGAACTTCCTCGCCGCCTTTTTGTCGAATTCTTTTCGGACCCTGGATGTGAGGACTGAGTCCCACGTAAAATCTTGCTGCAAAAAAAAAAACTTTCCCGCATTAGTAATTAAATTAAGCGTCATATAGGAAATACAATTGAAACAAATAAAATAAACTCTTACCGCAAATTGTCGGAACCAAGTGTCCCGGTCCTCTGGAGGCATATCGTTGTATGTGGGGTAAGGTTTATTGAGCATGGAGTTCATCATTTCGTTGATGGAACCCGTAATATCGTTTTGTGAGAATTGGAACCTATTAAATTGTTTATTAAATATTTATGTAAAATTATTAAATCCAGAACATATTAAAATAAGACTTACCACGTCGTGTTAGGTGGCAAGTCTGGATCCAGACGCGTCAACCTATCACGCCCAGGTTGCGCCACAACCTGCTCGATGGTCAACGAGGTGGGGGCTGAGTGGGCTGTAGGCATGGGCTGAGACGGGAATGGGGTCTCCTCGGGGAACTCGGTCTCACTCGGAGTCCGACCTCCCCTACTGGAACTCGCACCTCCTCTAGAGTTATGAAAATCCCCATAATTTGCCCTACGATTTCCATATTTTTAAGATTTAGATATTTTGGGATTTATGAAATTTGGAATGTATAAGATTTTGTGAGTTGAAGATTTTGGAATTTAGTTAATTGGAATTTTCAGATTATGGTATTTAAGGATATTGGAGATTAGGGTTTTATAGAATTTATGGGTTTTATGTCATTGAAATAAGTAGGGGGTTTTTTAAATATTGTTTATTCAGAAATCGAAGTTTATGGAATTAGGTTTTGTTGGGAAATTGATATGTATAAATTTAAATTTGTAAAAGTTTAAATTGTTTTATTAATGTTATTTAAAATTGTAAGAATTTTAATAGAGTTTCAAAAAATTTTGTATATATATATAGGATATATATAAATTTTGAGGATTTAAAGTTTTAAATTATTAGGAAACTTAATAAAGTTATACTTTTTAAAATTTATAAAATTTTAAATTTATAGGATTTAAAGTTTTAAATTTACTTATTTTTATATATGTTTAAAATTATAAAGGTTTAAATAATTTTATTAATGTTTTAAAAATTTTAAATTATAAGGATTTAAAATGATTACCTTCAAATATTCTATATAGGATATTTAGAAAAATACAATTTATATATTAATCATATATTAAATTATAAAAAATCCCAAACACTTTCATAACACAAGTGAAAATCTAATTCTTAAAATTAGTAAACTCCTAAAATTATCAAACTTAAAAAATTTTACATATTTATTCGAAACCTAATCTAATAAATTTATAACATCCTCATAAACCCTAAAATTATTATTTACTTAATTTGTTAATTCATAATTTGTTTTTACAAATTATTAACATTAATTTTATAATATTTTTAAAATAATCTACAATTCCTAATGAACAATTTCGGATCTACTCATTCTCATCAACAATTTCTTAACCATTCTCATGAACAATTTTTTATGAACAATTTCATAACTAATCCACTAATTCCAAAGGAAAAATTTCCTAACCATTCTAATCATCATGAACCAATTTCGGATCCTCAACAAGAGTATAAAATCATGAAGAACAATTTTTGAAAACTTCTAATAATGTATGCAAAACTTACATAGATTTGGTTTTGGTGAAAGATGGAGATGATGAACGACAGAGGAGAAGATTCGGCGAGCAATCGGAGGAGCAACGGCGGAGACTCGGCGGTTTTGAAGAAATTGATTTAGTTTTCACATCTGAGATCGGGGAAGACGAAGACTGTGGATATAAAAGGGTGTCCGAGGGCTATCCGACGGCAGTCCGACGGTCATTAAAAAATTCCGACGGTACCTCCGACGGTTTTCCCGCTTTGACGAAGATTACGAAGTGTTTTGGCGGCTGGCAAATTAGAATTGCCGTCGGTCGACCGTCGGAAGTCTGACGGTCATTAAAAAATTCTGACGGTACCTCCGACGGTTTTCCCGCTTTGACGAAGATTACAAAGTGTTTTGGCGGCTGGCAAATTAGGGTTGCCGTCGGTCGACCGTCGGAATTTAAGACGGAATTCCGACGGTCTTTCTTTTAAGATATTTACTTGTACATTTTTTTATATATTTTCCCTTCGAAAAACAATTTTTCTATCAAAAAATATTAGATTTTCATATTTCAAGAGTTATGAAAAATGAAAATTAAAGGAATTTGGGATTTTAAAATTATGTGATTTTGATATTTTGGATTTAGGGATATATTTATAAGGATATTGGAAATTACAGTTTTTTGAAAATGGATTTGGGATTTTGTGGTTTTCTAATTTATGCACTTTGTGAATTCAGACGGATTCCCCGGTTTGACGATGGTCACAAATTGATAAACATAGTATAAGGTTATAATAACCACAAACTATTCTTGAAATTAAGGTTATTTTTGAAATATTAACTATCAATTATTTTTAAAAATATATATAATTATTTTTATAAACCTTATAATGAACTTTAAAACTTTAAAATCATAAAATTCCCCAAAACCGTCGGATTTCCGTCTTACAAATAAGACGGCATTCCGACGGTTTTGGGGTTTTAATTTAATTACTTTTCTCTCTACAATAAAAAAGAATAAAAAATCCAAAACCGTCGGAATTCCGTTGTAATTAAAAGACGGAATTCCGACGGTTTGGGGTTTTTATGAATTTAAATTTGGGGAAAAAATTTACATAGATTTTTAGGATTTTAAAGGATATGATTATGTTGTAAAGTTTATTAAAAGGTTTTTATAATTAATTATATAGATTTTTAGAAATAGTTATATATATTTTAAATATATGAAATTAAAAAAAAATTTATTTTTGAAATCCTTATTATAAACTTTAAAATCATATGATATACTTTTAAATCTAAAAACTTTATATTTGTAAAAACTTTATACTAAACTTCAAATTTTTCGATAAAACTAAAAAGGATTAAAAAAGGAAACCGTCGGAATGCCGTCGTAATTAAAAGGCGGAATTCCGACGGTTTGGGGTTTTTATGAATTTAAATTTGGGGAAAAAATTTACAAATAATATAACCCCAAACCGTCGGAATTCCGTCTTTTAATTAAGACGGGATTCCGACGGTTTCTTTCCTTAATCCTTTTAAATTTTATCGAAAAATTTAAAGTTGATTATAAAGTTTACAAAAATATAAAGTTGTTTGATTTAAAAGTATATCTGAGAAATGGTTTGAAAGTTGATTATAAGGTTTTTAATAATTAAATTTAAGCGTTTTGAAAATTAAATGCCGTTAATGTTAATTTGACCCTCGCTGTCAAGAAACATAAATAATTTAGTACGGCTTCGAAATCTATTACACATAAATAACACCTCTATTTCTCATTCCATTATAGTTTCATAAAACACATGACAACATTATAAAATCGTACAATAAATAGTAGGACATTATTTATTATTACTGCAACATAAAGCTTTAGAGGTTTAAATTATTCTTAATCATGGACGAGTTATATATTTATTCTTCATCGGAGTCTGGCACTGTTTCATATTTGTACCCAGTAGTTTCTTCATCTTCCTCCTCCATGGTGCATATTTCCGTTGGGTGGTATTCAGCAATCATCGAATTAGCACCGATTATCTGTTTGGTAACTGAATATAGTTAAAACCATTTCCAAAAATCAATATAAACGTATGTTGTAACTACCTTAACAATGTTCCGCTCTGTGATATTTAGGTACTTTGGGGTCCTATCAAAACGACAAACGGTAACATTCTTCAAGATGAATACCGCACCTACACCAGTCATGAGTCTGTACTCGTCATTTTTGAAGATGTTATGGTGCATGGTTCCCTCGATTTTTCCCGAAGGATCTTTTAAGGTTACAAGCAGATCTCCCGGGTCATTGGGGGAGAAAGAAGAGAGCATAGCAACAATCTGAAAATTAAATAAAATATAAATACTAGCTTCTCAGATAAATTGTGTCTATAAATTAATGTTAATAAAATTGGACGGAAACCTAAACCTTTTTTATTTTCACAAATTGTGAATGCGGGGATTGAATTTCTGCAACCTGGGTCCAGAATGGTGTGGTCCTATTATGATAAGAACCTACATTTATGAATGAAAGATTTTGTATTAGTCACCTACGTATATTCATTTTTGTAAAAGTAAAAATGATAATTAAACATATATATATATATATATATATATATATACCTTCCTGGATTATGTAATCGATAGTAGAAGTCCACCGCGGACTACTAAAATCATGGTCCGCTTGTGGTGCCTCGTTAATCACCTCAGAAATAAAATCTTGTGTTGGGCGTGTCTGAGAACTTTCACCTTGCAGCACCTTTGCATCATGAGCCCTCTTGCGAAACAATCCTCGCCGTACGACTTGGCCAGGTCCCGGTATTACAGACGTTTGGTTCTGCGATTGTTGAGGTGGATGGAATGAAATTGTCGGTTCACCATCAATAACATTTAAGTTATCGTAAGGAGGGCTTGATGGAACACGAGGTGTGTTGCGAGTGTTTTGACCAGGGGCTCGGTTTTGCATATAGTAATTCCATAGATCATTATTAGCCATTACGCAATAGAATATTTTATGTTATGATTATGGTTTCCGTGAAAATATCGAACATATCACCCCACCCATCACCCCACCCATCCCATCGGGCACTGTGCGGGACCGGTTAGATAACCACTTAAACTTTGCCGACATCTGATTCCGTTTGAATACCGTCGGAAATTCGTCATTACTTCCGACAGATTTAGTGCGTCGGAAATCCGTCCATACCCACTGACAAATCATACTTTGCCGACATCTGATTTCGTCTGAATACCGTCGGAAATTCGTCATTACTTACGACAGATTTAGTGCGTCGGAAATCCGTCCATACCCACTGACCAATCATACTTTGCCGACATCTGATTTCGTCTGAATACCGTCGGAAATTCGTCATTACTTACGACAGATTTAATGCGTCGGAAATCCATCCATACCCACTGAACAATCATACTTTGCCGACATTGTGCTGTTTGAATTTCGTCGGTATTCCCTCGGAGGTCAAAACATCCGACATATCACCCCACCAATCCCATCGGCCACTGCATACGCTTTATAAACCACTAAAACTCTGCCGACATCGGATTCCGTCCCAATAGCGTCGGAAATCCGTCCATACCCACTCACCAATCATACTTTGCCGACATCGTGCTGTCTGAATTCCGTCGGTATTCCGGCGGTAACGGCCACTTTATACGGACGGAATATCGACGGTTTAGACATATAACGTCTTCTATAAATACTCCCTATCGAGTTTTTTATGTTGTATAGCTTCAAGTTACAAAAAAATGTCTTCCAACTCTCCTAATGAAGACTCAAACACAAAAGGCGTGGCTAATTTTTTCATTGTTCCAAAATACTCGTGGGAATCCGAATCCCTATGCGACGAATTCACTCAGCAGATTCCCACTTACTCATGGGAATTTGATACGTGCTCACCAATCGATGAAGAAGATTCCACAGCAACAGTAGTGCCTGACAGCCAGTTCGCGCCAAACATCCACAACATTTACGATAGGCAGCCACAATGTCTTCATCAAGAGCGGGATACCGAAGGCGAACCACCATGTGACTTGGTGGAAAAGTCAAATACTTACGGTGCAAGTACTTCAAACGTAAGTAAGGATCAGTCGTATGACTTTGAATTCGCGCAAAGCCCTGAAAAGCCAAACTTAAATTTAGATGTTGATGCAATCAAAAGAGATTTGTGCGACGGTTTTTTAGAATCTCCAACAACGGATCATTACTATGACTTCCCATTCGCCCAAAGCCCAGAAAAACCAAACTTAAATCTAGACGTTGATACAATAAAAAGCGAATTGTGCGACGGATTTGTAGATTCTCCAAGAAAGGAAAAAAAGGGAAAGAACATCATGAAATGGTTTTAACAAATGGTAAGTTCGGAGTGGAAACAGACATATGATAGTCCTCTGGGGAGGTTATTGTGGACTTGTACCATAACTGTTGGGTGTTAAAAATATGCAATTCCATAATGTACTTGTTTAAGAATGTGTTTAAATTTTATATATGTTTCATTAAATGTAATGTTTTATTGGAGTTGCAATACTCAGATTGTCGTCCACAATCGGTTTTGTTAATAAAATGAAAAATGTTATAAGGAACACATGCACAAATGTGGGACAACAACATGGATAAGCAAGCATTTATTGACAATTAATATTTATTCTGAATCTCCTGTGGAACCGTCACTAGGGATGGAGTCTGAATCGTCGTCAAATTCTCCCCGTGTTTCTTCTTCGTCCGAATGCACTAGATCATCCCCGACATAAGTGACATCAACGAGAAGGTCAATGTTATTCATCTCCTCAACAGGTGACATTTGTACACTTCTCGATGGTTGTAGAGCATCTTGTTCTGGAACGCAATAGATTTTGCCTCTGGGGTTTATTGGAGTTACTGTGACCCACGGATCTGTACGGTAGGCAACTCGAGGATATGGAATGTAGCAAACCTATTAATAATTAGTGGATATTGTTACTATACATGTATAAGAAACCTTAAGTATGAGTACATAGGTAAACATATTTGTGTAAATATTGATACCTGGTCAGCTTGAGACGCAAGGATAAATGGATCATAAAACTGTAATCTCCGGCTTGAATTTATCGAAATAACACCAAGCTGGTCGACTCGAACCCCTCGACCATTGGATGGATCATACCAATCACACATAAACACTATGCACCTCAAGTTCACCATTCCTGGATAGCGGATTTCCAAGATTTCTTTTAAAATCCCATAGTACATGGTATCACCGGATTGCACCGAAATACCATAGTCCGAAGTTGATCTTTGACGTCCTTCCACATGGATCCTGAACGCATATCCCCTAGTGCAAAACTTGGGATATGAAATCGCCGTGCTGCGTAAACCATAAGCAACCTCCACTAACCATGTCGGGACTGATTGACCACTTGCTCTAAGGTCGGAAACCTATTTGGTGATATTCGTAAGATTTAACAAGTAACATATAAACGTGCAAACAAATATGGAAAAGTAAGCGTAATTACTTATATTAACTTACATAACATTTCAACCACTCCGGAAATTCTTCATCTTTCAATACAGCAAGTTCGGCATCTGTCTTACCATAATGGTAATCACGTGCGAGAGACATGTATATCCTGTAACCTAACTGTCATTAGTCCACCTCTCCTAATAATTCCACACATTTACTTTAATAACTTATATACCTTTCGTACTCCAACATTTCGTCACAGTTTCTGAGGATGTACGTATGCAGATGTGTGACCTCCTGTGCTGATAGTATGCGTTTCTTTCATTTTCCACTTGCTCGACCAACTTGGGCGAACAACTCAGGAACAACCACGTCATAGACTGCTTTCTCACCTCCATCATCATGTCGGGCAGGGCGTCTCGCCTTAGTACTAACTTTCGATGGAAAGTAAGATTCGGCAAAGTGTGAGACTTCCTCGTTTAGGCTTTGTGCGACAATAGATCCCTCAACCTTGTTCAAAATTTTTACCTTTTTCTTGAGGTGGAACATGTAACGCTCGAACGGATACATCCATCGGTATTGAACAGGGCCTCCTAAGGCTGCTTCTTGTGGGAGGTGAATTGGAAGATGTTCCATAACGTCAAAAAAAGACGGTGGAAATATCTTCTCAAGATTACAAAGGAGTACTGGGATATTGGCCTCCAAGTTACGTATCCCGTGGACGGTAAGCGTTCGTGAACATAAATCTCGGAAGAATGCACCAACTCCTACAAAATAAAATTAAACAAGTTAGTACATATATAGTAATATAATGATAGACATAGACTAATGGGAGTAACAAATATACCTCCTATTGCTTGGTGGATAGGTTCTGGAAGAAGATATGCAAATACAAATGGAAGAAGACGCTGCATCACGACATGACAATCATGACTCTTCATTCCTATAAACTTCCCTTCTGTCGAATCCACGCAATTACCTAGGTTAGATGCATAGCCGTCTGGAAATTTTACAAAATTTTTGAACCATTCAAAGAATACTTCTTTCTTCCTAGCGTCTAACCGGTACGCAGGCATCGACAATCTACCGTTCAAAACATGAAGAGATGGCCTCGTACAAATCGATGGCAAGTCCATTCTAGACTTCCAATTGTCTTTAGTCTTTCCTGGGACGTTTAATACGGTGTTCATGATGTTGTCAAAGAAATTCTTTTCCACATGCATGACATCTACATTATGCCGCAGTAGATGGTCTTTCCAGTACGGCAAATCCCAAAAAATACTCTTCTTGTGCCAATTGTGATATTCCCCACAACCGTCGACTGGGTAATGGCCATTACCCCCACATTCAGGAGTTCGCTCTGCACCAAAATCTCGTAATTGTTCCAATATGCTGCGACCATCTATCTCAGGAGGTGGACCATGAAACACTCGTACATCCGTCTTGAAATGTCGTTTAGACTTACGATATGGATGATTGGGCGGCAAAAAACACCTATGGCAATCAAACCATGAAGTCTTCCTGCCGTGCTGCAATTGGAAAGCTGCAGTATTGTCTTGGCAATAAGGACATGCCAATCGTCCATGCGTTGACCATCCAGATAATATACCGTATGCAGGAAAATCGCTTATGGTCCACATAAGAACCGCACGCATGGTGAAATTCTGCTTCACTGAAACATCATAAGTCACAACACCATGCTCCCATAACATCTGCAACTCACAGATCAATGGTTGGAGGAATATATCGAGCGACCGTCTTGGATGCTCTGGCCCGGGAACTAGAATTGAGAGAAACAAGAACTCTCACCGCATGCACATAGATGGAGGCAAATTTTAAGGTGTCACGATGACCGGCCACAATGAATATTTCCTTCCATGCTTGCCAAACGGGTTGAAACCATCAGTGGATAAGCCTATGTATACATTCCGTCGTTCACCGGCAAAATCTGGATACACTTATTGAAAGTGTTTCCACGCTTCCGCGTCAGAAGGATGCGTGATATCTTCATCTTGACTATGCTCTGCATGCCATCTCATAGCCGTTGCTGTGCGGTTTGATTCGTACAGCCTCTTCAACCTCTCCGTTAAGGGTAAATACCACATCCGTTTGAATGGAATCTTCACCCTGCCACTTGTATCCTGAAACCGTGGTTTGCGGCAAAATTTACATTTATTTCGGTTCTCGTCTTCTCTCCAGTATATCATACAGTTGTCGATGCAGACATCTATAACCTGGTAGGGCAAACCAAGACCAGCAACAAGTTTTTGTATCTCGTAGTATGATCCGGGGGCCAGATTATCTTCTGGCAAAATATCTTTCACGAACTCGGCGACTGCATCCACACATTCTTCGGACAAATTGTAATCAGTCTTTATGTTCATCATCCTAGTAGTAGACGATAACGGTGAATGGCCATCCCTACAACCGCTATATAGTGGTTGCTTTGATGCGTCTAACAAATCGAAAAACCTTCGAGATTCTAAATTAGGCTCTTCACCCCTATCACCCTCATACCCACCCGACTGCATATTAATATTATTCTCTCTATACGCATCATTAACCATCGCAACCGTACGTACCCCTACATCTACTTCCGCTGTAGGTTCCCCTACGCTATCAGGAAAATAAGGTTCATTGCTATTAGTACTACCATATTCATAATTCCTTTCTCCATGTAAATACCAAACCTTATATCCTGGTCTAAAACCATATCTATATAAGTGATTCCAAACATTATGGACAGCAACACTAATTCTATTACAGCAATTAGAACAAGGACATTTGATATCCTGACCTTTTTTTGCTGCTTCTACATTACTGGGTAAATTCATGAACTCCCATAATCCTTGAGCGTACTCGTCCCTTAATAAGTCCGACCCCTCATTCGTCATTGGCCCGTCCATCCATGCCCGAAAATATGAACTCATTTTTATAGTTTTTTTTTCTCGAAATTTTGTTTTGATGGAATTAATCAACCATTCTGCAGACTTATGTAGAGTAGATTTCCCTCAATGTGCCGTCGGAATACCGTCAATAGGTCCGACATATGACCCAACCCCATCCCATCGGCCACCGCAGACGATATATAAACCACTCAAACTTTGCCGACATCGTAAACCGTCGGAAAACCGTCTGATTTCCGTCCTACATTCCGACAGATATTGGCCGTCGGAAATAATTCCGATCAATCAGACGTCGCCGACATCGGAAAGTCTGACTTCCGTCTCTAAGCCGTCGGTGGATCGTCGGCAGTTTCCGACAAAAACTGTTCTGTCTCTATTCCGTCGGAAAATGCCGACGGAATAGAGACGGAACATTTTTTGTCAGCAACCCGTCGGCACGCCGTCGGATTTGGCAGACGGAATGCCGACGGCCAAAATCTTTCCGTCGGAATTGACGGTGTTTTCTTGTAGTGTATAACTTGGTTCAAACATGGGTTCCAAACCGCGATGGCACTTGATTCTAAGATACACAACA
Organism: Draba incana; assembly: GCA_963576765.1. Lineage (NCBI taxonomy): Eukaryota > Viridiplantae > Streptophyta > Magnoliopsida > Brassicales > Brassicaceae > Draba > Draba incana. Next base: position 9,454,026 of record OY755213.1, on the reverse strand, counting down.
ATAATCCATCGCAGTGAATCATTGTGTAAATCTGAGGTTTAGATCGAAACTCGTTTGGAACAGAAAAAGATGAGCAAGCTCCGGTCATCGGATTGATGATCTTAACCTTAGGATCATCTATCCGTATGAAATGTTCTTGGATGAAAGCCAAGTGCTTGTTGATGAATCTTTTGTTCTTGAAAAGTTCAAGCCATCGTTTGCACGTTAACTCGAATCGTAGAAGAGATTTAGCTGGAACTCTACAAAGTATTTCCTCACATAATTCGAAAGGCAACAATGAACTCTCTTTCGAATCCATGGCCATAAAGAGATTATGCACGAATCTTAATTTTTTTTTTTTTGTGGTGAATTGCACGAGTCTTAATTAAAAATGTTGGGATCGCACGCGATCTTATTTATTTGGAAAAAAATAAAATAAAAAAAGTAATATGATTAAATATTTGGAAATAAGGTGGCGTGAACCAATAATTTTTTAACTTTTCTAATTTCACAAAACGAAAATAGATGAATAAATTAACTAAGGTAAGTGAAATAAAGAAAAAATTGAAATAATTATGTTTCCCTCAAAAGCTCCAATCCATTTCCTAAAAATTGCTGTTTATTTATTCCCTTTAATAAAAAATCCTAAGAATTGCTAGATTCATTCCCTTTATCTAATATTAATATTTAACATATGTGAATTATAATTATCCAGGGATGTGTCATCAATATAGTATTAATATATTTAGTTTATATTAAATTAAGAATTTTTACTACCAAATATTATCTTCATTGGTGATTCTCTACAATGCTAAAAAAACTATGTTAATTGATTAGTTTTTAAGAAAAAATTTCAATGAGAAACTCCCCATGTCGGTGTTCTAATTTCTCTATAATTAAAGCCGAATTTTACCATTTTTCAAGCAATTAAGATATTCCAACATGAGTTCATTCCTCTTGGAAACATTTTTACCTCCATTTGACCACTCAAAATGATGGCATGTTTTAGGCTCATCAGAAACTCCGATGAGTGGGCTACTCGATGGCTACACTCTTCCTATAGGATTAGTTGAGTGGTAAAAACCCGGATAAACCCTTAGTTATCAAAAAAAGAAAAAAATTAAAATATTGTATACATACCATATTCGAATTTTGTGCAATCAAACCAAACTTCCTGGGGGAACTGACTAACATCATGTAAATTAAACCAGGTGTCCCAAGCTCTTTAAAAAGTATCGGAATTCAGAAGCTCAAAAAACAACATCGTTTGATTGTTACATCCAAACTTGAGCATAACCTGATACCATAAGTCCATATTGAAGCATATCCTGATTGACATAAACAAACCCTTAATGCTTCATACATTTATATAGTGAAATGATTTTTTAAAATAGATGGATACAAAGTTTTATAATATTAACAAATTTTACGATATTTTTCCTGATTTATTATGTTCATTATTTAAGATCGTTCTATACATTGTTGACATGGTGAAGGAATTGTACACATCCGAGACTTGGTTTCTTCCTTAACCTACATTCTCCATCCTTAGGGACCACGAAGGTATATATTTTGCGCTATCATGGATACTCGGAGAAGTGGTTATTCGATCACGTCCAAAACAAGAAAGTGTGGGAACGATGGGATTCAGATGTTACTTGTGACTTAGAGCAAGAACGACTAAGAGCATCTACAATGGGGGTTTTCAAATGGATCTCTTCAAAAAAAAACTAAATGAAAAAAACTTAAAAAATAGAAAAGGTAGGAGAGAAGGGAAAATATGTCTCTAGAACTAGAGATTATAAAGACTCTTTTCAATGGGTTTTGACATGTGTACTTTTGTAATTGGGTTAAATTATATTGTGATTTAATTATATTACATAAATTGTTATTTTTATTTTGTAGAGACTAGGGAAGAGATCAAGGGTTGATCATACTCTAAGGTAATATGGGGATTGTGACAAGTGACAACATCAAGAGAACCTTCCTGCATCAAAATATTGTTGTGAGTATTGGGCCTTATTTGGGCTTACAGGTTTGATGAAAACGAATGAAGTCCAAACCTATCTAGAGTTAGTACATTTTCACTATTTTAGATTCATCAAGAAAAGATGGTTTTTTTTATGACCGATTTACCTGTTACCATAGTAACTAAGATTCACAAAAGAACAAATATAATTTAGTTATATGTTTATCTTTCTTGTAAATTTAGATTTTTTTGCTGGAGTCAATACTAGGCATTTGTATTTTTGCCAAAAAGAATTTGGTTTTAATACGTTTTTTATGTCATGAATCATAATGATGATAACAAAACAGACATATTCCTCTTTCTTCGGAAAAGCCTTTTTTCTCCTCCCACAGATTTTGTAACCTTTATCGTCAAGTTGTAACAAACAAGATTCTTCTAATTAACCATTTCGTCAAAAAGGAGAAAAGATTCCTCTAAAAATATTATTTGCGTTTCTAGACTTTATTTTTCAGATAATTCATATTATTAATATTGGAGTCCGTCTAATTTCAAAGTACGTATATATTACGTTGGGTACAATTGTACAAACATACAATATAAAACATCCGAGCGAACCAGTTGACCCATCAAAAATGTATTTTACTAGAAATTGTTGAACCGAAAAAAGCGAATTTACGTATTACCCGGCCCTTTTAATGCAACTACTACCAAACCACATCTGGTGAATTTCTACACTTCTAGATTGTCTCTCGAATGTTGACGTAAATACAATATATGGAAAAAATAAAATAAAAATTACATGTTAAATTTTGAATTTTTTGGTTGGTGAGTCAAAATATTGTTATGCAACGTATAAATAAACTAGCCAAAAGCTGATACCACCCCTCAACATAGTCTTCAAGTTGATTGATCGAGAGGTCCGAAACATCATCAACGCAAGGAGAAGTCAACGTAAGTTTGCGAACCAGATGGCGTTTTGGCTCTGTTAGCTCCTCTTTCCCCTTAGATTCTCCTCACTCTTACTTATATATGTTCTCCTTGTTTTTTAATTAATTTTTGCCAAGGAAACATTATAAGAGGTTATCTTTATTGTAACACCTAACATTTCATATTATATGATATTATAACATTCTTAGCAAAAAAAAGAAAAAAGATAAAAAGAGAGAAGGCACAATGTAGGAAGGAAGTGCGATGAGAAGATCACTAGATTTGGTCGGCATTTTCACTTTCTCTCTGAAACTCATAAACACAAAAAACTTTGGCCCCTACCTTAACGCAACCCACTTTCGTCTTTTTCAACCCCACAATTTTTTTCTAATATCTTTAAACTCACCCTCTCCACATTTAGTGTACTCTTTTCTATCACTTTTCCTTTTTCGAAAATTTTAAAGTCATTTTGTACTTTTTCCCATTGGGTATGGAAGTCTACTTTGTTCTTCAACCTTCGTGGTCGAGAGGTTGAGAGAGACGTACAAGTTTTAAAGAGACAAAGACTCCCAGATTAAGACATTGGCTTGCAAGTTGAAATTTAGTCACCATTATCTCACACTTTTAGTGACCCTTCAATACACGTATATACTTGTTACTCATGAACACAACTTATTCTTAATTATATATTGTTTCCTTCTTATAAGTTAATTTCCTTGAGATGCTTCATCTCTACACTTTACCATCATAAAGAAAGTTATCTTTATTTTTGTAAATGAAGTTTTTGTTTTAAATCGTGATTATTTTGAATACTCCAATTACACACATGAAAAGATGGTTCTGGTTTTAACCAAACATAAGGTTTGGAAATTATGAATCCAGCCAAATCTGTGAGATGTAATATTGTGAACCATCATCTAGTTATTTTTTCTGTCTGAAAACAAATATCAGTTGTGGAAACAAGCAATGGGATTCACATTCATGTAACTAATGATGGCATACTCAAAATATTTATGTGTTAGGATTTAGGAACGCCAAATAGCAAATAAGTAAACTATTTGCACATTAAAAAAAAACCCAAATAAGTAAAGCAATATACATAACAAAGATACGAGACAATTTACTTATTTTCAATTGATTTTGAGTTAGAAATCAAGATCTCAACATCGATGCAATTGAAAATAACTCAAAATCTTAGCCAAGATCGCAACATCGATGCAATTCAGATAGGGTTTGAATTATCTGATGATCTGAATTAATTTGATAATAGAGTTATGTCAAAATGTATGGCTATAAACTTATTATCTCTAGTGGATGATCCGTCCTACTTCGAAAATAAAATGGAACATAAAATAATATATAATGGACTGAAACCAATTCACGTACGTATAGTTGATTCTCAGTCCAACGTTAACAAAACTTAACATTATGGATTCTCCAATTCAGACTGGGAAAAAAAATACCACATAAAATAACTTGGGTAGAATGAATAGTAAATTGGCATGTGGTTAGGTGAATTTCAACTATAATTGGTCTACATACGTTTGCTCTTGTGGAGAAAGAAAAAAAGAAGCAATAATTATTTTAGGAAAACTGAATTTTCAAGAAACTTGACTTTTAAATTGTAAGCATAGGTGAAACGTCAACAAAGTAAACTTAACGAATCTCTCTTTTACAGGATTTTCTTAAAACACTGATCCTAATTGACTCTTGCATGTTTTCTTATCATTTTAAAGGGCAATAAAAGTAAGAAAAAAAACATACATACATATTAAGGTTCATTATTTAATGCATACAATTTTGACGTTTTTAACATAGTACACAGTACACCACATCGAAGGTCGCCTCTCATTTCCTCTCATTCACTTTTCGCTTATTGCTTAAAAGATATTATAATTCATTTAAATTATAAGTAATTATGTAACATGTGTACAACATAGTTTTCTAAAATAAATTACAATTCATTTGAGTCTTCTCTTGATATCTATTGCGAATACACTTTGATTAATTATGGTAAACAAAATGAACGTCCAAGGAGTTTTGAATATTTTTGCAAATTAAATTGAACGTATGCCATAACACTAAATTCTTTCACTACAAAAAAATATTCGAAAGTGCACAAAATGGACCCTACATTCCACAAAACCTGCAACAATACTCAATTATACCCACGACATGCAAACAATAATAAACATCACTCAATTCCAAGTAGTTTTTTTCTATATATGTAAAGACTCTCACGACTCACAGATCAAATAGCCCACTTATTTGAGCTAAAGTCCCCAAAAAAAAAAAAAACACAAAGAAAAGAAAAAGAAATCTAATTCTGTTTCTTGGGTTGCTTCAACATGGCTCCTCTACCAATTTCGTCGATAAGAGTTGGGAAAATAGAGGATGTTCAAGAATTGATAAAATCCAAACCAAACAAAGTTCCAAAGAGATTCATTAGAGAATCCAATGAGAGAGTGTCACTTAAGACTCAACTTCATCATCATATACCTGTTATTGATCTCTCTAAGCTCTCTAAACCTCACAATCATGATGATTTTTTCTTTGAGATTCTTAAGCTCTCACAAGCTTGTGAAGACTGGGGATTTTTCCAGGTAAATTTATGATATTTTATTTAGAAAAAAAAACAAATTGTTTAGTAGCTATTCAAAATCATATCCAATAATCTTAACTTCGATAATTTAATATTTTGTTTAGATAATTGGTATAGTAGGCCAAACCTTGGACCTTTAACATGTTTGACCATATATATATATTGTATTTTCAATAATTTTATTGCATTTGATTGGAGTTATCTGATAACTCCAATCAAATTATTGAAAATACAATATATATATGGTCAAACATGTTAAAGGTCCAAGGTCCAAGGTTTGGCACATATGTTATATTCAGAACTATGAATCTCATCATGGCTTCTTCTTCTATTACAACATAGGTTATAAATCATGGGATTGAAGTGGAGGTGGTGGAAGATATAGAGAAAGTGGCGAAAGAGTTCTTCGAAATGCCATTGGAGGAGAAGAAGAAGTATCCAATGGAGCCGGGGACCGTACAAGGTTATGGTCAAGCTTTTATTTTCTCCGAAGATCAAAAGCTTGATTGGTGCAACATGTTTGCTCTTGGTGTTCATCCTCCTTCTATTCGTAACCCCAAACTATGGCCTTCTAAACCGGCCCGGTTCAGGTTCTTCACAAAAACCTTTATTTTTCCTTAATATTATATAGCAGGCACCAAAAACATATATGCACATAACATTTTAATTAATCTCCCATTAATATTTTTTTATATAATTTTATTTTCTATGAATATATATTCATATAATTTTTTCTTTTTTTTAAACCTTAGGTTCAGTTTTCATCATGATATCATCATATTTCTATGTAAAATTAATTAGAGCATATGGCACGTAAATTCCAATAGTTTCTACTAAAAAGTGGTCATGCGACTGTATCCGGGTTCGAAATGATGAATCGCATTTTAAAATGGTCACGTAGACCCTGTGACAGTTATTATTCTAATTTTGAAAGAAATTTTTTATTTTACTAAATTTTTTTTTGCTTGAAATGTAGTGAAAATCTTGAAGGTTACTCAAAAGAGATAAGGAAACTATGCAAGAGGTTGTTGAAGTACATAGCAATAAGCTTGGGTCTAAAAGAAGAGAGATTTGAAGAAATGTTTGGGGAGGCAGTGCAAGCAGTGAGGATGAACTATTACCCTCCATGTTCAAGTCCTGATCTTGTCTTGGGACTTAGCCCACATTCTGATGGAAGTGCTCTCACTGTTCTTCAACAGAGCAAGAACAGTTGTGTTGGCCTTCAAATCCTCAAGGACAACACTTGGGTCCCTGTTCTTCCTCTTCCCAATGCCCTTGTCATTAACATTGGTGATACCATTGAGGTATATATTTTTTTTTTTTACATAGATCTCAATTATAGTTTCTATACCATTTCTCACACACACACACACACACACACACATATATACATATATCAATTATTTGTATATATGTGTATAGGTATTAACTAATGGGAAGTACAAGAGTGTGGAGCATAGGGCAGTGACAAACAGAGAAAAAGAGAGGCTTACAATAGTGACATTCTATGCACCAAACTATGAGGTTAAAATAGAACCTTTGGTTGAGTTGGTTGATGATGAGACCAACCCATGCAAGTATAGAAGCTACAATCATGGTGACTATAGTCATCACTATGTCTCCAACAAGCTCCAAGGCAAAAAGTCCCTTGATTTTGCAAAGATTCTCAATTAACTATTATTATTAACCTCACCCCATCATCACCTTCCATTAACTAGTTACCACTTAACTTGCTTTTCTTAAGAATTTTAATTTGTTGAACTTTTGTGTGTATAATGTATAGGAATGTTCCCCACCTAGGGTTTTTAGTGTCATGATTAAACTCCCCAATGTTAATACAACTTGTAATATTTAATATGTATGTGTGGGTGGATGGATGTAATTGGGTGTTTAAAATATATGCCGAGAGGGGAAAAAGAAGAAATCTTGATTATATTTGTGCATTCCAAAATTAATCTTCCAAAGTGTAGATAAAAGAAAAAAGAAAGTCTTCCTAAGCGAATCTCAAACCTATATATTATTCTCTAAGAGAAACCAAGTTATGATTCAAAATGTAATCGAGTCTTGATATTTTGTTTTCTCCTTCACGGATTTGAAGTCGAAAGCATGCTCAAAGATTTATCGGACAATTTGGAAGAGAAAATCAGAAGAAAGAAGACAAAAGGCTCTATTATTATTTTAAGTGAAACTTTTGCCAAACGACAAAAGTGTCCATTATATGACAAAGAACAAAATATAAAACTCTTATTTTAAACAGTCAATATGGCCCATTAATAAATTATGTTAGAAATATATTGTCGGCTCTTACTTCTTTGTCCTTATTGTCCCTTCTAATAAATTATACGAAAATATTAACTAAAAAAAGAGTTGGAATTTTGGAAATGCGCATCATTATGTCAAGAAAACAAAACAAAAAAATGGGACGGAGGAAGATGTGGTTACACGTCAGGTTAATGGTGGAACCATAAACAAAAAATATCATATCAAAAATGATTTAACCTAAGATTACGACTTAATCCTTCTCGTACAGTATCAAATGTTCACTTTGTTAAAAAGGCCAAATCTCAATTATCACTCCTTGAGAAAAAAATTGTTTCACATGCACCCCATTTATCCACCATTTCACGATTAATTGTGCACTTTGTATGTATACGTAAGGCATGTATAATAGAGATACCGTATTAAGTATCTAAAAACTTTTTATAATTAAATATATTAATTTAGGATTCTTCAGTGTCTAAAACCGGAAAAATGATCCAATATTAAATTTTTTTCCAGTTTTAGACATTCTAGGATCATAAAATTAATATATTTAATTCTAAAAAGTTTTTAGACGCTTATGACAATGACACCATTATACATGCCCTAAGAATGGCAAGTCACTTGAACAGTTAAATATCTCTATTAAGCACTTTATTGACGAGTTAATTAAGAGAAAAAAAACCCTATCTCGAATCTATATGACCCCAAAATAGTAGGACTGGACCAATTCGCTAACACACACACCAGATTCGGAATCTGAGCCAAACGACCTGTCTTCAATCCTGAATTGGGACACAATGGGTCCGCTGCTGTACCAGTGGACAATTCTATCCACTCAGGATCCTCTGGTTGCAGTCCAGACAAATCAAAATGTCTACATTTCTTGAAACCAAGTTGCATTCGATTAATTTAAAGCAATTTTTTTTCACCAATCGTGTGAGCTAGAATAGAATTGATTCAATCAATCAAACACGATAAGGAATGGAACTAGTTTGTACCTCGTAAGACAATGGACCGTGACGCGGCCCTGTCTAATAATAGACAAGTTACATGTAAAAAAATATGAAATCGAGAAACATTTTTGAGTCAAATACTCCAAATAAGTGAGGTATGTAAAGAGATTGTTTTCTATAAGTAAACATGGATTTTACAAGCATCATGAAGAGACAAAAAAAGGTTTAAGTCTTGGTTTTAGGATTCTTACTTTAGGAAGGTACGAGGGCTAGTATCTGGTTTCTGATGATTCCCATACATTTCTGAATCTCTGTATAGATCGGAAGGTTCTGCGAGCAGCAAGGCTGTAAACTGGCCACTGCCGAGTCTAGAACTTGAGCAACTTCACTTGGTGGGAATTGCCTCTCTGTACATCTCTGCATTGTTTTTGCCCCACAAGGTTTATGTGTTAGACTCACAAACAGGGAACGGAAAAAGAACGCAACACAAGATACTGAATGGGTTTGAGATTTTTCACCTGAATCATAAGCAATGTAGCCATACAGCGTGAAACAAGTTCAGATGGGATTTGCAGGTCATTTTGGTCGAGTGGGTTTAGGTGGGAATCATCGGCGTGAGTTGAGCTAGGTGGATTTGGTGTGGAGGGAAGACGCTGATCCTGGGCACCTTGTGTTTGCTGGACTGATGATCCTTCTGTTTGATCTACTGAGAGCTTACTATTAACAAAATCAATGGCTTCTTCAATATTTACAACATTATTTTCGTCTTTCCTTAGTAACACCAACGCCTACAACAGATACAGAGATTGGTTAGATCTTTGGTGGCACAACAAATGATGAGTAGATTATCAACTAAGAAGATCCCCAACGTATTAATAGACCAACTCGTTATACACACACCTGTATAGCTTTGTATACCATTTTCCGTGCCTTTATTCTAGAACTTTCGACAATCTCAGACACATGGACTCCATTGGTGTCAGATGCATAACTGTCTAAGTAGGTTGACTGACCATCAGGTTCCCCTGATTTCGTCATGGGTCTTATTGAAGTATATGGTACATTCTCCTGGTAAGTATTCCGTTGCCTCAAGCCAAGCAGTGCCAATGAAACCTGTGCATATTGAAACATAATGCAAAACTTCAGGAACTGTATGTAGTAAATACAACACGACTCTTATAATTTCTTTATAAACTCATGCCTGCTCATTTATTTCGCTTAGCTGAAAAAGAACTGCTGCATATTGTTTCTTGAAAGATTCAGATTCCTTTAGAGCATTATGTCCATCTTTCTGGCTTTCCACAACTTCGTTGTTCATGCACTTTAGCTCCCTCAAAACTAGCTCCTGCATCGTTGTAGGTTAACAATTAGTCGAAACGGATACCATAATGTCGAAAGAGATAGAATAGCATGGAGGAGACAGACAATGTAACATTGAAAGTCAAAATTTTCATCTGTCCTTCAAGGCTTAGTAGTAATATTTATAAATTCACATTCCCTTATAAGTCACTTAGGAACTTTTATTCTATTCAGTCACATCCTATTGCAATCTCTACTTATAGTGTGAAGGAATTGAGAAGTTTAATGCTAGCAAGACTGAAGCAATATCATGACTTATGGAAATGACTTATAGAAATAGAAAAAAAGCAACCCGGCCATATAAAAAGAAAACATATAAGAAAGTTAAAAAAAAATAAGAAAAAACGAATCGAAAATGCATTGAAGGCTGAGAATTAACAACTGGTGGTACCTTCTTGTCAAGCGCACGTGTTAGTTCAGAAAGAGCTTGGACATCAGCTTCTCTTGCATGGATATGTCCAATACTTGAAGACTGAGAATTCAATAATTGCAAATCAAGAGCCTCACTGACTCCATCTTCAGCTTGTGTATATGAACTTGAGATATCAACCTGTAAAATTAAAGCAAACTTGAACATAATTGACATATGTCTATATATATATATATATATATATATATATATATATATATATTGAGATCTAATTTAGCTGTCGCTAAGAACACTGCGGTCAAATGCAAAACGAGGTATTACAAGAGAAAGTAGATGCAAGCATGGAGGGGGAATAACATTAGCTACAGTCTCAGCGAGAACTGTTATAGAACGTACACTACTATTTGTAATAGATTAGTAAAAGATTTGAATTATCTAAGTAGCTCCTTAGGTGGTTTCTTAGGGTAGACTGATGCTAAATACAAATATTCGTGAAAGACTTCAGACAGAAAAACCCCAAAAGATTGAAAACCTAAGAGGGCAACCCATCTATATCTAACAAACCAGCAAACCAAAAAGAACGCCTTCAATTCATAGATGTAAAAGAATAGTAAATCAGTTCATCCAGGTCTGTAGAAAAATGAACTTATAGCACATAAAAAAGCAGAATATGAGCCTGGCATAAGAGTCAGAAATACTAACCTTTTCCTGCTTTAGTGAATTGTTAATGTTATAATGTGGTGAGGATAAGGGATGGCCTGTTTCACACGAAAGTTTGAGAAATTCCTCCGGCATGCTTTCCTTTACTTGCTCATGGATTTTCTCCTCACTAGGATTCTGAATGTAACTATTCGAGAAAGCATAGTGCTTTGCAAGTGATGCTGGCATGTTTTCTAGAGGATTCAGTGGCATGCATTCAGTATCCTTCACCAAAAGAAAGATTTAACTGTTATCAACATTAAAATTCGTCCTAACAATCCGAAGTCATGAATTTTTTAGATAGTTTCTTAGTGCTTTTGTAGAAAATCCCCTGGAGTACCCAATAAATTGATTAACTATCAAGTGCTAAATTGCTGTTGCAAGAAACTCAGTAGCAGTTTACCAAATCTATTTGAGACTTCGGTCATATGCAAAATATGTGCAGTAAACTGCTAGAAAATTTCTCTTTTTTTTTTCTTTTTCTTTCCGTGATTATTCCATATTCACTGTGTTTCTTCATGTATATATAATGTCAGAAAAGTCAGATTCTACAAATGCCAGAAAAGGTTGCAGTGTCAGGAAGAGTACCTTAACAAATTCCACCCCCAATTCAGGCTGGTCAAACTGAATCCGGTACCTACAGTGGTCAACAGTTAGGACGCTGCCGTCGTGAATCTCTCTTGACTTTGGATGCAGGGAAATAACTCTCTGTGAAACATTTAGAGGCCGAGCCAGATCCATCGGAAGTCCTTCCCTCATGCCCGTGTTTAGTTCATCATAATGTTTTCTCACAGAATCCCTATACAGGTTTAGCTTTTCTTTTTCCTCCTTCAAAAACTGTTCAGAAAATCGCCTTGGTTTCCCAAGAGAACTGCAAAAACAGAGAACAATTAAGCAAACATACATTTAAACACACCAAAATAACAATAATTAGTAGTATTTTAACAGTGATAACCTCCTTATGACACCCCATTCAACTCGAGTTAACCTAGGAACATGTCCCAACCCTACATGATCCAAGTACTCAACAAACTCTTGTCTGGCAAACCATGGGTAGTCAATTGCACTGTAGAACCACTCAAAAAGACACCATCTTCGTGCTCGTAAACCAGATATGCAATGTGAAAACTTCTCCTGCAGATTAAAAGTATATGGTATTATATATAGATAAGGGAACTCAAATAATGAACTTAAAATTAACTGATTTATCATTGGGGTTTCTTTATCATTTGACAATAGTCTTAGCATCAGAACGTTCACTTACTAGGTTCTCAGAATTCTTCACGTCCTCAATAGTTAGAGGTTTCTCAGTTACTATCTTTCTTCTGCTCCTAACTTTAGTTGGTAAGTTAACTTGTTTTTTAATGACTGCATTTGATAGAGCTGATTCATCTTCTTCTAGTATGGTGTTACTTGAGGAAGTACGATCCTGAGGTTTGACAGACTTCTTTTCCTGTGGGTTTCGAATACTTGCGGACCGTTTACCTCTCCCAAGAAGCTTATTTTCCTCACCTATTCCCTACAGCATTACAATCAGTCCTAAGATAAAAGCTACAAAAGATATTCCATGGAAAAACAAAAAACCTGAAATATTCAAATAATTTGGTTGTCGAAGATTGCATTCCAAGGAGCACATAGATAAGTATATTCCAAAGAACACGCAAATAAGTACTGTATGCGATATTGTGTAATAGGAAGATCGTGTGGTCAAAGCAGATAGTACCTTGATATTAGGAGGCTCTATGACTTGTGGGCTTGCACCAAGCTCATCTTTAGGAACCTGCAGGAAGAACGACATGGTCATGAATCTGAGAACAGTACAGTAAAAGCAAATCAGTCTTTGTTGCATATATAGCTTCCCTTACTTTAGCTGGTAATGCTTTCTGTCGTCTCTTTAGGAATACAGAATTACTTGGACTATTTCTTTCCGCTTCAGTATTACAAAAATCATTCTTGACGGATCTTCTTTGTTTGGAGTTTCTAATAAAACCACTTTTAGACACGGATGCTGGATCAGTCCCTTTTAAATCTGACACATACGCTTTTCGAGCTCTCTTTTCCTCAGCTTGAACAGATGACTCTGAAATTAAACCAAAATTCAGATTGAGAATGTTGATAAACAAAATGAAATTTCATAAAGGTAAATCTAACTTCGCACTTAATTGCGTATCAGCAAAACTATATGTGTTCGGCCAATAAACTCAGTTATATGTACAACGCTTATAGGTCAAATATATGTATCCCACCAGTGTCCGTGGCAGTTTCAGGCATCATCAGCGATAGATCTGCCAGCGTCTGGAGAGCATCACATGCTGTGTCTTCATCTGCAGAGAACATTTACAGGAAAGAAGTTGAAGTGCCAGAATAAACAGTAAAAATTGAAACTTGGCAGCACGACCATGCACACATGCAAAGAATGGCAGTAATCATTAGGTTCAAATGAATGTAAACATGACTTAAGTTCCAAAAAGACGTAAAGGAGCTTCTAAAGTTTGTCATAGGTAGGAAATCTTCAGGAAGAGTGACTTCATTAACCTCATTATGAATTTGGTCAAATTTGAATTCCAAGCTCAGTAGCAAGCCGTCTTAGATTACCAGAAACAAACAGTAGTTGCTCCCAAAGTTTATCCAGACCAAAAAGTTGTCAATGACATTACCAGATTTTTAAAACTTGCCATTGAACAGAAATATTCAAGTTGAGAAACACAAGATAGAGTGACCACCAAATACAGTATATGAAATCGTATTTTTTCAATATAGTTCCATCTAATAAGAGTGCCAGCTGGTTGAGATGAAGTCTTATTTTTTAAACAGGATCACTGAACTTGAATTTGTTTCTCTCAAGTCTACCAGGCATGTGCTCACTTGCTTTATAAGGGTGCTTTGAATATAAGAGAATCGAGGTTTCTATTAATTCCCTTTTCTCCTACTTTGATGTGAATTGCAGATAGGTAAATTTAGACAGAGAAGTGAGAGACTAGAACGCACCTGCAGTAAAAAGACTTTTTTTACTTTTTCTCCTTGAACCTCTGTATGGTAGTTTCAAAGACTTCCCATCCCCTTCTGGTTCAAATTTCTCATCGATAGCACCTAAGCTTTGTGCTTCATCAGTACCGCTGCCTGCTTCTTTTGCATCATCTTCTTTAACGCCGAATCTCCTCCTATAGTACGTTTTTCCTTTTTGCTGCCGTTCCATGGGACTAGAACCATCTCCATGCGTCATGTCATTTCTAACACCAGAATTATCCACATCATCAGCTTCAGTGCTTCCTAAGCTTGGTTCACAGCGGACATCTTCCATGTCAGTGGCACGAAGCTTGGCAATCGCCAAGTCAATATCAGCCCTCTGTATATCAAAATCTATCAGTCCATATTTCCATAAAATGATTCTAACTTAAGCAAAAAGGCGTATTTCACTATAAGCAGTGCAACTTTTGAGGATCACAACTTCATGAAGTACATAAATCATAAGATACTGTAAAGAGATTACCATTCTTTCACCCTTCTTATCAGGGAAGTACATCTTTGCTTTTCTATTTGGTGTGTGGGAGTTTTTGGTGGAGCCACCACATTGTGAAGCCTCAGTCAATACTAATGCAATCTCATGTTCCATATCATCATCAGTATCATCCCCCTTCTGATTTAGACCTCTCTTGGCAGGTGATAAATATATTTCCCTAGTATCCTTCTCAAGGGTATATGAGATAGGAATTCGAGGAGTTCTTTTCCCAACAGCACGGGGCACAGTCTCTTAACACATGCAGATCACGACAAAAAGAAAAATTAGCAACCAATATATTTTTTTCCAATTGAGAGATAGCTAATAAGCAATTAAATTTTCAGGGAGATAAAATCTATTTACCCCACTTCATACATTTAGGAAGGAGCTAACATGAGTTGCATCTTCTCAAGTGATTTTATTTTATACAAATATCTCATTTACATTACTGGCGCTAGTATAAAAAAGGAAAGTGCAGTTCTATCTAAGCTGATGCTGAAAGGCATTCAACAACATGGCATGACATCAGAAATTAGTTGAAATTTTTTTTTTGCACCAAGCAAAGACACATGCATATATAGAACTGTGTGTGTACACACACAACTCATGCTGGTGAATTGGTAAACAGATTTTTAGGCGAAGAGGAGCAGAGAACACTACCAGTACGTCTCTTCTTCAGGGATGGCAAATAGCCTGAAGAGGACCTGAATTGCAAGCGGTCAGACAAACCCTCTAATCCTATAGAGGGATGATCTGAGGATTTCACTTTAGAGTGCTTAGAGGCTGACCTCAGAGTTTCCGTAGCTTCATTGTTTTCCTGCTCACTGTCACTTCCTCCATGCTAGAGAAGAGTTAGAGTCGTTACATAATAATATAAAATCAAACCAACCCCATACTACCAAACTATATTTCTTTGCGACAGAAATGGATATACTTTATCAACAAGGCTCAACAACAATCAACCTCCCTTTATGTCCCCAAAAACACAAAGTCAGCTAGCCATCTTTCTAAGAAATGCATAACGCATAACAAAGAAACATCCAACAACAAAAAGCAAGAATGTTTTCCCTGAGATAAACTATATTTTCAAGTGAAAAAATCTGAACAAACAAGAGTGCTAAATTTGTAGGGGGTGCAAACTTTAGCAATGAAAAACAAAACATGATTAGTAGTTGGCAGATATTCCATAGGATCGGGTGTCAGGCATGTCAATTGTTTTGGGTTTACAAATGGAAATTTGTGTCCTGAACTGGACTAGATGCGTGTAAGCAATAACCAAGATACTGAAATCAATAACTATTTGAACAGGTTAAAGATCTCACCAAGACAGAGTAGTGATCAGTCATCATCGCAGTTAGTCCAACCACAGAAGCAGTGCCTTCCGGAAGAGACAAGTAAGCCTAAAGTACAGATGACATAATATAAGTTGAGAAAGGTTTAACCAAAGATCAAAAGACAAATCGAGGAAGGACAAGAGCATGCTAACCTTATTCATAGTATATAGAGCCTCTACCATTTCTGCAGAACGGCTATGTACAAATGTAGCCACCTAAAAACCATAGAGGAAAAAACACCACCATTATTGCTAATTCCGAAAACCAAAGTGATTATAAAATGGCATATTACCATCCCCTAACATTTATCGGTAATTATGGAGCACATACCCTCTTTTCGCATAATGGAATGTTGAACTAAATACCATACTCTACATCTTAAATGATGTATATATTGCTAATTGAACTAACCTTTTTCCATTCTTTTCCAAATTTGCGGAATCCTTCATAAAAGCGCTCCAACTCTTCCTTGCTCCACTGAGGACCTAACATATCTGACAACTTCCTCTTCTGCATGTAAGGAGCACAATAAGATATGCTTGGAAACCAGTTGATACAATTTGTCGCAGAATAACAACAAAAATATGAACTTAAAGTAGTAACAGAAATATGAACTTGAAAGTAGAAAAGAGTTGAGTAAAACCAAAAGAAAAGGTAATAAATTCTTGAATCAATCAAGAAACAGACATTTGGGTGGACCCTGAAAAGTCTAGCAAATATCTAGGTATACACGCTAAAAGATTGTAATTCTTCTGCAGCCTAACTATGCAAAATGTCACAACCAAATCTCAGGGCTGAGCAAACAAGTGTGAAAAATCATATCACCCTACATAAAATTGAGGTCATCCACTTGAATACTAGGGAAAACAGCTTACCCGTTGTTTGGTTTTGCTCATGCTTTCTTCATCCTTGCGAGGAGAAACAGCTTTACCACGGGAAGTTTTCTTGTACTTCGATTTCTTTGATCTTGAAGGCGCCATTATCTAAGCTCTTCCCTTACCTGAAATGTTCCCAAAATCAAAACCAAATTGAGTTATACCAAGATGCAAACCCAACATGCTCAACAAATCATATGCTTGATCCTTTGATTGATACCATCTACTTCATCATCCCCAAAAGAAAATGACTAAACTAAATTCTACATGCAAAAACCCAACTGATGCTGTAAATGCAAAAAGAATGCTCATTATCAGTGTCAACAGTAGTATGAAACCCAGAAAAAGGTTTTAAGAAATCACTTCTCCAAATTGAAATTAAATCTCTCCTTAAGCAACTCCAGGTACTTATGCTAAAATTTGGGGCGGCTTCGAATCACACACAATCAAACAACCATCGATTTGAGCTTCGAATTCGAATCAAAAGCTCAATCAAACCACTACGCATATAACCCAGAACGAAAGAGAACGGAATTTCAAACTTATAGCTTCGTACCTAATTCAAAAAACTTTCTTCTCAATAGATACGAACAATTAGAGCTTGAATTTTTCAAATTCATGAGAGAAAAAATCGGAATTAGATTAGCCAAGAGCTTCAATGGCAAGAGAAAAGGGAAAAATGAAGCGTACCTACAAAAATCCCAAAATCAGTTGTAAGCCATCGACGAGACTTCGGAGAGAGAGATAGAGATAGAGATTTGAGGAATAACGGCGAGAGAAAGAGATCGGAATCAAAGAGATCAGAGCTCTGTAGATTTTAACCGGTCGAATTTCAGAGAATAAGGAAGACGAAGAAGCAGCGAAGAAGAGATTGAAAAGAAAAATTTCTGGGGATATAACCGCGAAAAACTTTAAAATAAAAATAAAAATAGAAATCTGATAAAATGTTACAATTTTGTTCGATTTGCGAATTTTTTGCAGTCTCTTATATAACACCAACTTTGTATAATTTTCTTGTGTTTAGATGGATGCAAATGCAATCATTCGTTTCGAAAAATTGGATTTTGGGGTAATCCGGTTTAATTCTGTTCGAATCCGATGCCGGTTTTTCTTACTTAACCGGTTTTAATCCCTTTGTTTGTTTTTGCTTCTCGTTCGCTGCTTTGGCTTCACCGGAGAAGAAAGCATCTTTTAGGTTTCCGACGAAAGCTCTAACCGGTAAATTCGTTAACTACAAATTCCGAATTGGATCGATTCTGATTACGATTTGATAAGTTTCAAAGTTAAGATTGTTGCAAATTGCAAAAATCAAATTTAGGGTACAACACAAAAGCTCTCTGTTTTCACGAGATCATGGAGAAAAGCTCGCTTCCTAGAGTAAACCGGGTCGAATCATCTTCTTCACTGGTTAAATATTTCTGGTAAATCATCTCTAGCTCCTTCACGACCGCCTCCATCTTTGGCCGTTTAATCGCCGGAAATTTCAAACATTCCAGCGTTATCTTCAAAACACTCTTCAACACTTGGGTCGTGAAAGTTCCATTGATTCTGGTATCCACAAATGTGTTTGAAAGAATTCTCGGACCTATCTACACATCACAGACCGATTTCAATTTTCAGTTTTGAGCTTTGGGCTTAATATGGAGAAAGAGAGGTGTTTTTTTCATTACCCATTGTGTAAATTCGTCGTTTGATTTTGAAGCTATAGGTTCTTCACCGGTTAGAAGCTCTAGTAGGAACAAACCGAAGCTATACATGTCTAAACCAACCCTATATGAATTATGATTAATCAAACCTCCATAAAAACATAAATGTTAGGACTTTTGAAGAAATGATATAAGTGAATAGATTACTCTGGATCATGAATATTAGCTTCTTCTTCTCTTGTTTCAACAAGTCTTGACAATCCCGCAATCGAAACTTTCGGATTGAAATCGGCATCGAGTAAAACTTTAGCCGTCTTGAATCTATTGTGTGTTAATGGAGGTGTTAAGCTATGCAAGTGTAGCAACCCTGCATTAAACAACCAAAGAGAGAGGCTTTCATTTACAAAATCTTGTAAAACAAATTAGTATGGTTTTTGGATCATCCATTGATGAACTTTCGATTTACCTTTCGCGG
This sequence comes from Draba incana, assembly GCA_963576765.1. Classification (NCBI taxonomy): domain Eukaryota; kingdom Viridiplantae; phylum Streptophyta; class Magnoliopsida; order Brassicales; family Brassicaceae; genus Draba; species Draba incana. Next base: position 9,435,077 of record OY755213.1, on the reverse strand, counting down.
CTCCAAGAGCTATATATATCCTTTTCTTGAAATTTAAGTCTATTCAATGAATCAAGAGAAGATTATCACATATAAATGATCTAATGGACCAACATTTAGGAGTTCACGTACCATGTAGATGATCTCGCAGGCTACCGTTAACCAAATACTCGTAGACGATCATTTGCTGCCCGTTTTCGCAGCAGTAACCCAAAACATTAACCACATTACGATGTCGAATTGTAGACATATAAGTAACCTGAGAATTAAGATGCAATATACACATAACAAATACACATTATTTTTTCCATTAACACACATCCGGAATGAAATCAATAAGACTTGTTTGTGTGTACCTCGGCTAAGAATCTAGGACGAAGAGAACCTGAGAGCTTTTTGATCGCCACGATCGTATCCCGAACAAGACCATTATAAACTGGTCCAAAACTTCCGGACCCGAGAAGATTACTCTCGCCAAAATTGTTTGTTGCTTGCTTTAATTCCTCTATGGAGAATCTAATCAGGCCTTGTGACATCTCTTCTATAGTTGCAGTGGCATTAAATGAAAATTAAAATGTTACACATTATTTTTTGGGTATTAAAACATTAAAGTTGCACTAAAACGTCCTAAATTCTACAGATATATATTTACCAAATTGTGGTCATCATTTCAAGATTAGATTTACCAAGTTCTTTGTTGTTGTCACAAACTCGGTTTTTGCAGAGTGTTTTGTAGATCCAGAATAGCACGGTTATAATCGCTAAGATTGCAAGTGTAGCCACAATGTATACAACCATTAAGGTGTTATGCTTCAGCATCCAGAAGAATCTGTTCATATCTTTAGAGAAAGGAAGACAACATTATGAACATAGAATTTATCAGTGAAAGATATGTTTGTTTCTTTGTTTTGTTTAAATCTTTAAAATTATGTTGATTTTACTCAATTCAACATCCAAAACGACATATCAAATTAGATTTATTGAAGTCTTAAACACATTAACTTTTTTTTTTAGACAGGTTACGCGCATAAATTTAATTTTTAAGATAATCCGACAACAACAATAATGCAAACTCTAAATCACAATCATTCAATAATCGATTAATCGATTGAGTTCTTAAAATCAAACACATTATTTATTTATTTTGTCAAAATCAAGTTACGCGCGCAAATTTGAATTTTAAGATGATACGATAACAATAATAATGCAATCTTTAAATCACAGTCATACAATATCATCTACTCGTGGATAGATGATCTCATACCTTTTTCATATATGTTCATGACTGAAGTTTTTTTTATGAATCTGTCGTTGTAGATTGGAATAGGATCATACATATAGAGCTAGAGATTCAATGATATAATGTTGTAGAGTTTCTGTAAATGAATAATCTTATTTGGAAATGTAATTTTTAAATGGTAAGACTAAACTACAACTAAACGTAAATTGCTTTACAACTTTATTAGGAAACTCAATTAAGAAAATTAATGGAGCCAATTGGAGAATCCCAGACCTTATCTAATTAATGTTTACAGTATCAAATCTACCAAATATTTTGATAAAATAGATTTAATTTATTGATATTTTTATCTGACAACAATCTATTGATATTTAGAAGAAAAAACGGTTTTAAAGTTAAAAGTTAAAACTACAAAAAAAAAAAAAAACTTTATAATTTTGTCGGATGACTTTTATATTGTAACATGAACATAGACTTGTTATATAATATATTGCCAAAAAATTGTTGTTGACTTTATTTGTAACTCTTTAGTTTGTGTTCTAAATTTCTTACTGAATTTGAACTGGGATTGCCATGAGCAAACTAATGAAATTGACAACAAATAGTTTAATAAATGATTAGTAACAGAAAGAGCAACAAATCTTATAAACACTTCTCTACTTACATATTCTTCTACAACAAATATGTAATTATCATGCATTTTCCCATGTTTCCTTTTTGTGATTTTTTAGAGTTTTGAAATCATAGAGGACTTCAAGGACACCTACTTCAAGTACCATTTGAAAAAAGTTTAGACCCGCAGAGAAATATATGAACATCGTTCCACAACTCCTTGAAATACCCATGAAAACTGATAAAATAAAATAAATTCAAGAACCTTGTATAATTTTTTACGTTTTTTTTCCTTCTTTTTTTTGTCAACTACGTTTTATTTTCCTTAAGCTTGAAAATTTAACACTCATCCATTGTTCTCGCAGACTCATTGGTAAAATATTTAAGCCTAATAACCAAGTAAAATACTGTATGGTAATAGAAAACAAATTATGTTGACAAAAAAAAAAAAAAAAAAATAGAAAACAAATTAACTTGTAAGGAGTGAGAATTAAGGCAGAGATTTCTGTCCAAATTTGGTTATAGTTAATCATTAAATCAACCTCCACATAGACATATATAACGCTCAAAATACGAAGTAGATCTTCACATATGATTTAATTAAACATACATAAAGTGAAGACACTTTCAAATTAAATCTCTCAAGAACGTACATCTAATTGGTACTAAAGCCATAAAGCACCAGCATCCTTGAGCAACTTTTTCAATGAACCATTGAGATGAAGAGTCATGACAGTATTAGCCGTTCCTACGAATTTTCCTCCCACAAAAACCGCCGGAACCGGAGGGCTGCAGCCTAACCGTGCCAAAGCCCACTCGATATCTTTCCCATAAATTTCCTGATCAATCTCTATAATCGACGGGCTCACGCCTTGCTCGTAAAACAGCCGTTTAATTGCATGAGACATGCAACACGTACTTTTGCTGAATATCACCACCGCTCTTTGCGACGCCAATCTTGCTACCACATCCATTTGTATAGTAATACTCTTTTTATGTGTATATGCCTTTGCTTGGAGATTTTGTGTTGATGTGTTTGTTCTGGAGAAGTGAGTCTTGAACTCTATATATATACACATACAGGGCCGGCCCTGAGTTCTTATGGGCCACAAACAAAAATACGAAAATAGGCCGATTTGAACATTAAACTAAAGAGATTTTAGGATTTTAGGGCCGATTTGTTATAATAAATGTGAGAGTCGATATGAGGGCCACAAGCATGAGCTTTGCCCGCTTGCCCTCAAGGCCGGCCCTGCACATACTCAACATGTAAAATCCCTATGAAGATATAGATCGGTATCTTTGATTAATGATGGGGCAGCGTTAAAGGGAGAATCTTATTTGTGTGAATTTGGATTGTGGATAAAAGAAGCAGATGATATGATGCTCAATAGTTGACAAATGTGAGTAAGATAGTGTAGAGATTGATATGCGTATTGTAAGTTGTGATCATGATGATGCATATGAGGAGTGAAATTCCAATATTTGGGGATCAATATTACGTGTTAAGGGAATGTCAACTTTGGATTGATTCTCATGACTCATCCATCATCACTTTCTTGCCGCAGAGGAATTTACGTCGACATTCATGATAAATGATGAACCACAGCATCCATAGCCATTAGTATTTAAAAATCTCCGAAAAGGTGATCGAGTTTGTAATTGCATGTATATATTTTTAGATAATTGTATTTTCCGACTACAATGACACAAATCCAGATTCAAAGTATTTTATTAAATGGGTTGTTTCTTTTAATAAAGTTAAGCCAAGTTTGTGCTCTCATTCCATGCACTGATATGTCAAAGTAGATAATTGCATGTTGGATCTACATATTTACAAAGATTTTATGCTAGCAAAGATTATACTTGCTTCAATAAATAGTTCCTAGTTTTAACCAATAACAGCAATATGATGGGGCACAAAATTTGGTGTGACTCTTGAGATATCAATGGAGCCAAATCCAAAGATATAGAACCGTACGGCGATACAAGTGGCGACATGGCGGGTGTGCTTAAGGTATAACAACGTCATCTTTAAAATTTCTGAGTTAGCTAGCTATATAGATTTCAGTTGCTATAATGAGGATAATTTCTTGTTAGGGTCACATATTTTGGTCCTCTTAATCTAACGAGTACGTTTATGTAAGCTTAACGAATGTTGTAATTTGTGTCTAATACATAAATTTTTTTAAATAGCATTAAGCTGACTATGCTTTGATAATATAGAAATCACAGGTTACTATTTTTTCACTTTTTGTACTACTAATTTCTGTTTTAGAATTTGATTCGATACGAACTTGTAATCAGAATTGGATACCAAATTGGATGTAACGATTTCATGTTGATGATTATAGACATCTCCATCGGTGAGTATCTCACCAAATATATAACTATGATATATGTACCTGTGTTATGGGTGTCTCTCAGCTTTTTTGTTTCTCTTTTTTTTTTTTTTTATGTGTTTCATTAATTTTATAATATGAAAACCCATTGAAATACCATTAAAAAAATCTTGTGTTTCTTTTTCCTATATGAATAGGCTCAATCAAAGATTATTAATCACTAGAAGGCTAAATTAAATTAGATATAATATTTCTCAAATTTTTTTTTGCTCAAATGTAAATATTTCTCTTTATCATCCTATATTTGAATCGAAACTAAAGCTGATGTACACTAAAGTCGGATGTAACCGAAACCGTTGATGATTAGTACTAATATTCTAATAGGAACTGTTAGATAATCACGTTATAAAACTAGTGGACAATCTTTAGGATCCCCTCAAGCATATATCGACATATATATGCATGACGCATCTATGTATATATATTCCTTTTCTCTTTACACGCCCATTTCCTTTTTTTTCTTGTATGATTTTACATATTTCTTCAAATGTGGGAAAGAGCTTTATTCCCACAATTTTTGTAGTATCTTTATCCCAGGCCCATAGACCATATTCAAAAAGGAAAAGTCCATTTAGGAGTGGCCCAAAAAAGTGGAAACGTAGGTTTCACTCCCAACACTCTATATAAAGAGAGTGTTCAAGGCTTGGGAGGGTTAGTGATTGAGAAACCTAGAGAAACTCTGTCGAATTCTCGTGCCGCCGTCGCCGCCATTTCCGATCATCGCCGCCATGAGTGAAGCATCGCCGATCGTCGAGTTGGAGAGAAAGAGAGATTCAGTCGTAGCGAGAGAAAGAGGAAAAGATCCGGTGATCGTGAAGAGGAAGTAAGGCCGTCCTCGTGGGAAGAGGATTGCCTCCGTCACCGTCGTGACCGAAGGAGAAGGAGCCGCCGAGGAAACCACCACCATCACATCAGGAAGATCTCGCCGTGAAGGAAAGCCGAGTTGCCGAGTGATCGAAGCCGCCGCTGCATCTGTTTGTTGCCGTCGTTGAGCCGCCGCCGTCGGATCATCGTTAGGGATTCGGAGAAACCCTAGCCGTCCTTGTTACTTCGTGTGTAAGGTAACATGTGAAACTCTAGTCTTGGTTTAGAGAGACTAAACCAGACCAGTTTGGGGGAACCCCTAAATGGTCTGGTTCGGGTTAACCAAATGGTTCAGTTTGGGTTAATCGAATGGTTTGGTTCGGTTAAACCGACCTTCCCAAAGTAGCAAGTTTCGAGAAGTGGAAACTTTCCGAAAAAGAAATTTTCCCTAATTAGAAACTTTCTTGGAATGGAAAGGTTGTTCGGTGACCTAATTCCGTTTTGTGTCTGTGCAGATTTGTAGCTGCTTTTCTGTGCTTTGCTTGTTCTTCGAATCGCTAAGGTGAGGGGGTGATTTGTGGGTACATAGCATTTGTAACCTTACTCGCATATGTTTAGATCGTGTGTAGAGATAGACAAGCTTTGGTTGTGCGTTGAATGCTGGTTTGGTTGTTTAACAATTATAGAATGCAATACCTAGTTGTGTGAACTTGTTAGGTTAACCTGTCATAAGTTAGGGGATTGTGACAGTTGGTTGTCGAGACTTATTGGTTAGACTCACCGATAACCCTGTGGTATATATATTGTTTTGCTATTGAGGTGTTGGATCCTCGCTTATATAAATTACGTGGAATATGGGATCCCTGGGAGTATCTATTGAGGTGTTGGATCCTTGGCTATATAATATATAAGGTATTTATAGTGGCTCTAGGCTTACCAGAGATGTAACCTTGGTTTAACTATCTCTAAATATGCTATACATTTATGTTGGCTTGGTTGTGTGTTTTGTGTATCATGTGGCCAGGGATGACCCTTCCTCACTGAACCCCTGCTTTTTCCCTTCTTCAGGTGATGGGATGGAATAGGAGCATGGAGTGTACCGGTGGGGTGCTTATTTGGGAAATGCCACGTTTTCGTTATTTAAAACTTTAGTATTTTATGATTTGATCTCGATATAAGTTTGAATCTCAGTTTGGCATTTGCAAGATTATTTGTATTCCAGTTATTTAATAAAAGCATGTCAGACTTATTCGTTCTTACTGCGCATTTATTGGTTACCCAATAATATTCCGACCCGGGTCTGGTGACCCGGAATTGGGGTGTTACAATTTTTCTTTATATACATTTTTAATATAGTTTTAGAGTTTACATTTTGCTATTTGAAATATACTTGTGTAGATATTGTTGGACCAATATTTGGAAGTCAATCTTCTTTTACAAAAAAAAAAAAAATTGGTTGGTCATCATCATCTACAAGTCCCTAGATGAAAACATTGCCGGTCGCTTTGTTTTTTTTTTTCTCGTTTTTTAAATTTCCAACTTCGAAAACAATATTGTCTTCGTTTTCTTTGAATCATCAACATGCATTTTAACTTAGATGGTGATACAATAACAAGATTAACCCAAACCAGCACATGTTCTGGTCGGTGGTTCTTTAGCTAGGTTTTATAAAATCTTTTACATTCTTACACTAATACATATCAATTTGCTAATGTATTAATAATATTCTACATAATTGAACAATGATGCATTAATATGCATTTAGAGCTTTATTTCATTTCCCTCACTTATATTATTTAATATGATATAATAAGGGATATATATTCCTGGATTCTGTCTGTTGAAATAGGATGAAAAGAATATGATGAGATTGAGAGTAGCGTGACCATCATGAATGGCCCATTTGGATAAAGCGATTGATTCTCCAAAAGATAAACATCGATCACCACTTGTTACAATCTCATTACAGGTTTAGGCAGCACCTGAAATGCGGAATTTTGTCTTTGCAAACAAATTAATAAATTAGAAGTTGTCGTTTGGTGATAATCAAAAGCCTTAAGTACAGAAAAAGGAACATGACCTTAGTTAAAATTCATCCAAATATAGAAATATGTAATTTTATATGAAATTTTCTTCCACTTTTTGGGATGCGTTAACCTACCTTTTTCACACATAAGGGAGCATAAATAATTTAATAGTTGCCATGTTCTTTGATGTAACACATGGATCAGTGTCGGCATCACACAATACTTTGTAATTATGTGGCTTATAACGTAAATATGTGGAGAGTCTTCACGCCGGCGGTAACGCATCCACCAATAAAAAGAGGTAGTGCTGACGCTGAGTTTTCTAGTAGCAAAGAAAAGAGTCGTTGCGTTTCCGAAACCAACATCCGGTGATCAATTCTCCACAACCTTAAATCATCTCCAATGTAGACTCTATTTTTTCCTCTAAAATAGAGAAAATTATAGCATTCTCATATTTTCACTCCAATGTACTCCTCTATTTTAGAAAATTGCTATTTCCCCCCTATAATAGAGATATTTTGAATAAGACAAAAAAAAAATCTCTATTTATATCTTCAATTATAGAGAAAAATGTATAGATCTCTATTTTAGAGATGAAAATAGAGGTGGGCTGAAGAGAAAATAAAAGATTGCTATTTCTATTTCTATTTTTAGGGGAAGAAAATGGAGATGAGTTGGAGATGCCCTTAGGCCTCAAGTAACTAATATTTTATTATTTCTTTACAAATATTTCTTTATCAATATAGTAACGGCAAAAGAAATCACATGTCAAAAAAAAAAATTTAATAGATTAAGGAATTAATCATGCATGGCATAGAAATTGTGGTATAAGTAGAAAGGTGAATGTAAAAATCAAACATGTATAGGGTCACTTAAAAGTATGGAACTTGGTTTGTGGAGGTCAACATGGCATATGCGATCCATTTCACCTAATTTCATTTACTAAATACACTGAAAATTTGAAAATTTATACTAATTTATATGGGTTAATTGACCCACTTCCTTCCTAAGTGGCTTCGCCACAATTCACATGTATACCATCACTTCATTTCACACATTTTACAATGTTTGATGATCGCCGGAAAAAAATTATCGGTAATTGCATTTTTGTCACTAATTGCATTGCATGAAAGTTAATTGTTTCTTCTTCCAAGAAACAATCTTTCTTGTCTTTCACCTTCTTCAACTAAGAATTTTAATTCACTGGACTGTTATACGTTTATTGCATAAGTTTTTCGAGAGCATAGGTAATTTAATGGAATCTCAAGACTTGGCCATTGTGAGTTGTGAGTTATTCATATAACAATGCTTTGAATGGAAAGATACTTGCAGTCATTTTTTTTTTTTTTGAAATTTTTTCGTACTTTGTATAAAATATAACGAAGCATAAGTGCTCATTGTTAGATGAGCCATCTTAAATTACATCTCCTTGAATCTAAAACCAAAAGAACCATATTGAACCAAATTACCCAAGAAAGACCCAAATAACCCATTACCCATATAATTATTAAAAAAGGACATAAGTCCAAGAGGCCCACGAAATCATTTATCCACTCCATCTCTGCATTTTCGTGTGTTAATCTGAAACCCTAGCCCCCATTCGATCGTAACCAGACAATGAGCAGTAAGTTGCAATTCCAATCTGACCCTTCATTATCAACTAGTAAATAGTTTTCGATCCTCAACCGTTCGTAGCATCAAGGGAAAACCAGAGTTGCATACAATCACTTGCCCTCACCGGATTCTGCCTTCTAGTCGATGAAATTCTGTTCTTGATTGTGTGTTTGAATGGTTTTGAGAAGATTCGCCGGAGTTCTCTGAGAGTTTCTATGAAGTCTATCATTACGTTGCTTCCACAGTTCATAGATCGTTGCTTGGCAAGCCAATCTCGAGAGGTATTTGAAGTTTGAAGAACCAACCGTTGTAAGTAAAGAATTAATAACATCATTCCAAGATCGATTGTATGATGCATAGCCAAACATCGCCGATAGAGGTCCCCAAACCGCTGCAGAATAATTGCACTGGAAGAAAATATGATCTCTGGATTCATGGTGAGAATTACATAGGAGGTATTTGTCGTCTGATTGTAAACCCCACGAGATGAGGCGATCTCTTGTCAGACATCGGTTGAGAACAAAAAGCCAAGACAAGGTTTGGTGCTTAGGGATCCCTTTCCTGATCCAGACAAGCTTGAACAGAAGGTAGTTCTTAGTTTTCCATCAACTAACCATTGGAGCTTATCTTCTCCATTTGATAGTACCAATGTTGTTAAGTGGATGTGAACCTGCTCCATTTCAGGTGATCTAGCAGGGCTGAGTCTCCAGTTACCATGTCTCCACATGCTAGCTAGCGTAGTTGTGATATTGATCCCCATCAGTCTTGGCCCTTGTTCTCCTATGAACTTGATCAGAGGTCCAAAAGGTGTCCAATGGTCTAGCCAGAATCGGCATTTTCTTCCATCTCCAGGTAAAACTCTTACCCATTGTATTATATTCTCTCGAAGTCGCAGAAGCTGCTTAAATATCCAAGTGTGATTCTGATTTTCCTTCATTTCCCAAATGCTTTCATCTTTGATTACATTCTGATAAATTCATTTCACCCAAATTGACTCAGTTCTGAACAAGAGTAGCCAGAGGAGCTTGATGGAGCATGTTGTATTCCAAATCTGGAGATTCTTTAGCCCAAGGCCACCTTCCTTTAGAGAAGTGGTTATTGTCTCTCAAGCAACCCTTGCCGTGTATCTACCGTCCAGAGAGCCTTTCCAGAGGTAAGCTCCACACATAGAGTCAATCTTGTTGGTACATTCTTTGGGGAGCACAAAAGCATTGCACCAAAAATTGGTGATTCCAGCTATAACAGTACTGATGAGCAATTTTCTTCCTGTGAAAGATAAGTACTTGGCAGTCCAAGAACTAATCTTGTTTCTTATACTTTGCAACAACGGTTCACATTCGAGGATGGAGAGGTTCTTAGAACATAAAGGTAAACCCAAATATCTGATTGGAAGGGTGCCCTGGGGAAATCCAGTGTCAGTAGCAATAGAGGTAACTTCTTCATTCGATAATCCACAAGCAAAGAAACATGATTTTTCTGGACTAATGGCCAATCCTGATAACTCCTTGAATTCTGCTAGGACAGAGCAGATACCTTGAATTGAGTGTTTGGAACCATCTGAGAAGATTAGTAAATCATCAGCAAAGCAAAGATGGGTGAGACCAGTTTCTTGGCATCTCGGGTGGTAAGTAATTTTTCCTGTTTCAGCCGCATCATTAAGCATTTGGGACAATATGTTCATAACCAAGCCAAACAGATAGGGAGACAAGGGATCTCCTTGTCTTAAATCCCTGGATCCTTTGAAAAGCCCATGTAGTCTGCCATTAACACTTACTGAATAGGAGGTTTTGGTGAAGCATTCCTTAAGCCAGTTGATGTAGATATTAGGCAGTTGTATAGCATGTAGACAATAAATGAGAAAATCCCATCTAATCGAGTCAAATGCCTTTGCAATGTCAATCTTCATGGTTACCCTTTTTGGCCCCTTATTCTTATCATAGCCATTGACAATCTCAGAGGCTAAAAGACAATTCTCAAGCAAAAGTCTTCCCTTTATAAACGCAGTTTGGTTTGGGAAAATTAGCTTAGGCAATAGAGGTTTTAACCTGGCTACTAGAAGCTTAGAGATGAGCTTATAGAGAGTATTACAACAAGAAATTGGCCGGTAGTCTTTAATTGTAGTAGCTCCTGGAAACTTAGGGATTAGAGTAAGGATAGTAGCATTCAAAGCCCTAGGCATTACTGAGTTCCTGAAGAACTGACTTGTTGCATTTATAACTTCTTCTCCTACACAGGACCATGCAGCCTTATAGAACCCTGATGTTAGTCCATCTGGGCCAGAACTCTTATTTGGGTTTAGCTTGAAGAGAGTAGATGAGATCTCCTCTGCCGTTGGAAGTCTTGAGAGAGAGAAGGCCTCTGTTGGAGTGCATCTCACCCTTGTAAGCTCAAGGATAGTAGGCGACAGGTTTGATTGGGGCAGACTAACAAGGGGGCCAAGAATTCCAGTAAAGTGGGCCACTTAGCTACTTTATGGAAGTATGCTGTATTTTGATCCCCTGTTACCAGCCAATTGATCCTAGATCTCTGCTTGAAGTACTCCTCTTCAATTCTCTTTAGCATTGTTAATTTTTCCAAACAAAGCTTCTCTTGATTAAAATGAATTGATGTAGGTTATTGAAGAGAGGTCACCTGAGCAGTCTGGTAATCAGAGGTACCCACATTCACTCTTTTCTGAATCTCTGAGAAATTGCTTTGATTCAAGGCTTTCAATTCTCTTCGTAACCCCTTTTGCTTCAACATAACATCTGATAAGCTTTGATTCTCTTTTGCAGTGAAGGTCCAAGCACTTGTAACAGTGCTTAAGAAATCTGGATGCATAGTGAGATAGTTGTAGAACTTAAATGGCTTTGATCCAGCTTGAGGAATAGGGCAGTCAAGAGAGATACAATGAGTATGGTCAGATATTTCAGGAGCTGAGAAGGTTGCAAGGCTTCGAGGATAGGTATCCAACCAATTTTCATTAATAAGAGCTCTGTCCAGCTTTCTAGCAATGGGACCATCTGGTTGTTTGTTGGTCCAAGAGAATTTTGTTCCATGATACGTGAACAACCATAGGCTTGGTGAAAATTTGGGTGCCTGGTGGGGAATGTTCTGATGGATAAAAAATCTCATTGAAGTCACCACCAATTAGCCATGGAGAAGATCCGATACTAAGGTAATTTTGAAGGTGTAACAGCTCAATCCAGAGACCAATTCTTTCTTCACTAGTGTTAGCGGCATATACGGCTGTAAATAGAAACTCAACTGTGTTAGGGCTCTTGACTTTGCAGGTTAAAGACTGTTTAGATGAGTGTAAGATCACCACAGAGAGATGGGGTTTCCAGATCAAAATAATTCTGCCACTAGCATCGTCCCGATGATTTGAGGTAAAAGACCATTGAGGGCAAACTTCATTCATAACTTGGTTCAAACATGGTTCTTTAATATGAGTTTCAAGGAGGGCTCCAAAATTAACTTGGTGTTTACTTAGCCACCTTATAAAGTCAAGATGTTTCTTTGAGTCGTTTAATCCTCTGACATTCCAAAAAAAGGGTTTTACTGACATAAAAACTTATGATTGGGTCTCCCCTTGTGAAAAGAGAGAACCCACTGTAGGGGTAGTAGCATATCGTGCCCCACTGATAAGCTCTGGATCAGGCTCTGAAGATTGAACTTGAAAGGCGTAGGTCTGGAGGAGGGATCTGCCTCTAGAGCCACCAGGTGAGTGATGCTCAATCTTCCATGATGGGGTTGATGATGTAGAGAGAAAACTTTACCTTTGAAGAAAAACAAGTTGAAAATCCTACATGTTGCTAATTGTTTTGCTTCTTTATTGGGATGGCTCTTGAGTTCAAAAAACAAATTCCTAATCAAATTATTTGCATGCAGAGGCTCTCATGGAATTACATGCTAAAATACTTGAGTCTAGAGGCGAATCTAGCCATAAATATTACTGGGGGCACAAAAAATTTAAGACGTATTGTTATTAAATTTGTTATGTAAATTAATTTGAGAAATTTTCAAATTAAATGTTGTTATTTTTGGGATGGAAGGAAAAAAAAAATGGAAATACATGTTTAAAAGAAATGAAGAAGAAGTTTATGGAAAAAAATTAAATCAGTGGGAGAAATTTTAAATCAGACAATAAATTATGAGTGCATTTTAAAGAAAGTTTCAATTAATATTTGCAATAACTAGAAATCTACTTGACAAAATTATAAATATCAAAAATTCAGTGGGGGCACGTGCACCCATAGATACCATAATAGATCCGCCCCTACTTGAGTCTGTAAATGTCAAGCGATCGATGCCTCCAAATGCTTGGTTTTGGTCATTGATTGAGAACTACCAGAACGAGGACGACATTAGTTTTTGGTTGAAGTTCTGCATAATCTTTGGTGATATGTGAGTACTTTATTTCTTCCTTTTGTATTTTTGTTCTGTAGACAACTCTTACTATTGGATATGGGTCCCTGGTCTGGATATGTACGTTGCACTTGAGTGCTTTTCCTCTATTCCCTCTAACTTTCCAGGCTACTTGTTGATCGCTAAGTATGTAGAATCAATTTTGTTATGACTAATCACCATCTGTGACATGTGTTATATGTTTTTACCTTATCACATGTAGAGTAAAACGGTTTTCACCCATTGAGTGAGAATTTGAACATTGACACAAGAGGGGAGAAGGTTTGAATGAGAGATTTAGATATTTCTACCTTTCCTAAACCTTTGATAAGAGGATTCACATTATTGGTTCTTTTCCGAGGTAGTGGTACCCCGTGACAATCTTCATACTTGTCCTCAAGTCCTTTATCTCTGGTTAGTATGGCCGTGCTACCATGTGTATGTTCGGCCTAGGTTTTTTTTTCCATGGAGTTTGGACCATTGTAGAGTTAGACCCAAGCTGGCTAGGCCCATTGTAGAATCAGTCTCAGAGCATGTATGGACACCTTCATTCGAGTGATAAGCTCCACTCTTGGAGTAGAGAACCCCAGTATGCCACGTGACTAAGGGTGATTCATATACTCCGAATGAGGTTTTTTTTATTTTCAACCAACAATGTGGATGATGATGTGTCTTCATTAGAAGCAAATATAACTTTATACAAATAGATTTTGAGGCTAAATTTTTTTTATTTCATTAATTTGAAAATATTATAGTACTTCGATTGACATTTATATCTTCTTGCTAATTACTTCTTCTTTTTTCTTCAGCGCGTAATCCTGCATAAAAATAATAGATTAGAAAATTAGAAAAAGAAAATTCTAAATTAATTCAGGAAAACAAATATAAAAATCTAAAACTTTATTTTTAAAAAGTTAGAAGTAACACACAAAGAAAGTATTAGGTAGGGAATTCAATGTGCATCTAGAAATATTTTTCTAGATCTCATAACATTTAATATAAAGTTATTCATCTTCATATAAAAATTACAAATATTCAAAATACCTTCCACAATCAACTTTTGGATCGATCGGCACAGCCTTAGGAAAATGACATTTGTCCGGATAGCCGATAAGTTTATCAAATGGAGACGAATATATAGCATCCTGGAAACAGTCGCATAGATCTCGACGAGCAGATGGAGTCGTTGCTTCTAAGTTAACAATAAATATAGCATTGCAACAATCATATGTTGGTTGATTAACCCCTATGATGAAACATGGTTTTACTGTGTCTTTCGCCATATGACAGGTCATGCTACACACCATTTTAGCATTGAAAATTGGGGATATAATAGTGATTACAATGATGAAAGCAATAAAAAATGATTTGTTCATGTTTACTTGATTATATATGATTTTTGTTTTTGTGATTGTTTTGTTTAAAGATGAGAATATATTTATATCAAATTTGTGTAAATCTTAAGCCTTAAAGTCAAAGAAAAATAAGTTTAATGTTACTTTGAAAGAAAAATTGCCATATACTAATTTTGGATAAAGACAAAACAAAAACAAGCATTTACAGATATATAAAGATACAATTTTTTTTTTTTTTTTGTACATACAATTTTTCTTTTCTTCTTACATCATCTCATTGTCCATATATACATCTTCAATTTTTCTTTTCTTTTCTTTTCTTCGTACATCTACAAATATATAGAGATACAAAGATGTGTGTTTTGATTTTATGTTTATTTAAAAGGAAAAAAAGTTTAAATATAATTATCAGAGAAGAAGAAATAAAACCTTTGTAAATGCAAAATATATACCATGTGATGCAAAAATAATTAATATCATAACTAAAATATAATAATACTATATTGGAAAAAGTACGAGATAAAATTTCAAAATCGATGAGTGACAAAAATAGTGTCATGCTATCAGTGCCGTGTCAAGATTTGTAGAGGTCTAAGGTGAACTAAAAAACCGGGCCTTGTTAATAATGTTTTTAACGGTAGTTTTAAACCATAAAATTAATTAATTGAAAAACAATGATAAATAAAGTCTAAAACCAACAAAAAAAATCTAAAATATTAACAAAAAAAATATGGCAAAAATAAATTCTTTTTCTATGAACTCTTTGATCAAACTGATCATAAACAAATTGTTGAACCAACTCTTTTTTCTATATATATGATAGCCAAGTTTTGCAACCTTTCTTATAAGGTTTAATCATTTAGCAAAATCAAAAGAAACATGAAACAATGAGTAATATTAATATAATGGGAACACTAAATGAGCAGTTGGTGTTCGTCATAAAGAGTCATGAGTATAACAAAATCAAAATCGATAAAAAAAAATTAGAAACAAAACCACACCACTAACATAATATAACTAATAGGAAGAATTTATTTGAAATACAAAATACAAAAAGAATTGGAAAAAAAAACACGTGAAATTAAAATCTGACAAATGCTAACACATAAAAGAAGAATATAGATCTTAGAGTTTTAACAGATAAACAATAATACTCGAAAAAACACAAATAATAATATTGAAAGAAAATTTAATAGGAAAAATTTGGAGTTTCAAACTCAGGTGGAGATATTATGGTAGACTAATCAAATTTTGTATAACCACTATATTATGACTAATATTTGAAAAATCGGGACCCTAAAATTTCTAAATTATTTGGGGGTTCTAGGCGAATGCCTTTTTCCTAAGCCTACAGGCACGACTCTGCATGCTATAAACGTTATTCATAGAAAACATATTAAAAATATATTGAGAAAATAAGAAAATTTTAAAATAAATAATTAAGATTAAATCTACATATAAAGTCTCATCTATTTATATAGTTTTAAAAATTATGATACAATTAGAATAATTATTATTTGTATAATAAAATATTAATACGCTAAAATATCACATTTTAATAAATATTTGTACATAAAAACATAAATATAGGGGTGATTGGTTGGGCTGCAAGTAGTAGTTACAACCTTAATTTTTTTTTAAAGCCTTTAAACATACCAATCAGTCCACTGGATCTGAGCTTCCCTCAGGCAAACCTGATTTACTCATCAAACGCTACTTGTATATCCAGTGCCCCGGATGTGCTCAATGTCTTCACCAATATCTTCGGTAGCAAAGATGTAATATGAAAGCGGCAAACCCTAAATTGATTGAATTGTTTTGTTGAAATAAAAAAAACAAACAAAAAATGGGGCGTTCCGAGAATCGAACTCGGGACCTCTCGCACCCTAAGCGAGAATCATACCACTAGACCAAACGCCCAATTTTGTTAATGAACAGCCATCAAACCCATATAAACCAATTTTATTTACTTCCCTCCAGATTTGGTAATTACAGTCCCCGCGAACCCTAACGAGACGCTCCACTCTCATTACCCGCCTAAAATATTCTCTTTCCTCTTCTCTCTTTCGGATCTAACTCTAAAATCGTAATCGACTCGAAAGGTGATTAATTTGGTGCCGGAGTTTTTGTTTGTTGATGAATCGAAAATGGCTAAAGTAAAGAACGATTTCTCCTCGCAGCAAGAGACTCAGCCGATTGACTCTCTTCCTTCTTCGCCTTCTGATTCCGGTAATTTACTTTGATCGAATCTCTTTTTATTCGTCTTCAAAGCTCTCATTTTTGCCTCTTCCTCGATCTGGGTTTCTCTACATCAAACAAAGAATTGGGATTGAGTTTGTAACTGTTAATGGGTTTTTCTAATAATGGGTTTTTTCTTCTCCAATCGCAAAAAAAATCTGATTTTTCTGTGTGAATTGATTGAATTTTTCTTAAATTTTTGATCTTTTTTTGTTTCCCTATGTTAGGCGATGAGTTAGGGTTTATACATGACACTGAACCTTTTGAAGACGATGCTTGGATTAATGACGAGTATGTAGACACTCAGGTTATGGACATTGAATGTGATAAAGAAGATATTCTTCTCTGTGGTGAAACACAAGCTTTGGATTTGGGATTTGAAACTCAAGAAGAACCATTTGTAGAAGGGAAGCAATTACTTGAAGCTTCTGATGGTTTGGTTACACAAGTGGTAGATCGTTTTGATGATGAAGTTGTTGCGGATACTGATGATGATGATGATGATGACGAGGATGTTACTACCATTGTCTTGGAGGACAACGGCGAGCTCTCTGCTAATGATGATTCGCATAGTAAAGGCGGAAATTGGTTATCGGGTGAAGATAAAAGAGAGCATGCTGATGAAATGATTAAATCAACGGAAGACCTTGTTGCTCGGACGAATGAACATGGAAATTCTGGTGAGTTTTCGAACCAAAATTGCAGAGTTTGTTTATGAAAACATGAAATTCTTGTTGAAAGTAAAAGTTGGCTACTAGGGATCAGTTCATGTTTCTTGGGTCAATTGTGGGATAAGTGACGCTTGTTGTTGTACTTAGTTTGTAGCACCAATTATTGATGCTTGCAGTTTTGTTTTAGTCAATACATGCCATCATTCATGCTTGCCAAGTAAAGGCTAATATGTTCTCTTCAACACTTTTGAAGCTCCCTCTCTCATTTGCAATTTTGTTCACTGAACTTTTTGTTTCTTTTAACAGGAAAGGTGGCTGGGTTCGCTTCAGTTCGTTCAGCAGCTTTTCGTGCGTGTGCTGTGGCAGCAACCCTAAAGTTTCCCAACGGTGACTGTTTTAAGCTAGTCAACTCTCATCCTTCTGGTCAAGGAGCCACACGTAATTCTGGTCTTGACTATGATGGTGGAGAAGTAAGGAATCAGCTATGTCCTTTCAGTATATCTGTCGAAAAGAAAGATGACTTGCAAAAAGGAAAGAAGACAGCGAGGAAGCTTTTCCTCGATGATTTGCCTGAAGACAACTGCCCTTCTGTTGGTTTGAGTTATATCGACTCTCAAGAGCCTGGTGAGGCATCACAGGCAAATGCTCTTAACTTGGTAGATAAGCTCATTAGTGAGTCCTGTCTAGAGTTTGCTCTTGGACTTAAATCTGACTGTGGAAGGGGAACAGAAGAAAAATCAAAATTTGTTCCGAGTGTTAAAGGTCCACAAGAATTAGCAAATAAAATAAGTTACAAAGACAGAGATTTTGGAGGCGATGCGTTTGATTGGGATGATAATCGTGAGGATGAAGGAGGGGGTGATATATGTCGTAGAAGAAAAGAAGAATTATTTGGAGTTGCAAGTAAAGCACGTAAATCTTCTACCTTGCCGAGAGAACAGAAAAGAGAAGTATTACATGAAAGTCATAGACTTGGAGTTGCAGTGGATAAACGAAGGGCTCATTCTGATTCCAGATTGGTGCTGCGTAGTGTGACTAGGAGCCGAAAGAAGATCCAGGCCACTAAAAAGAATCTTGGCAAAGAGTTGGATAAAGTTTCCGAGGGCAGTAATAATAAAGTATGTGTTATGCGTGAACTAGTAGAATTAGGATATGATACGCAAGTTGCTGCTGATGCTATTAATGCTCTGCAATCTGGAGACGACGCCAAATTTGATGCTGAAGCAAGTTGTCGTACGGGGCAGAAACTTTCACCTGGAGAAGAGAGAGGCTTTTCTAACTGTGGAGTCATCACTAGACCAACCAAGGGAACTAAAAGGATTCAGGCTATGGGTAAAGATGAATTGTTGAAAAGAGGAATGAAGAAAGCTAGTCCGATTTCTACTAAAGCCTGCCTGAAGAATGTTGAAAGGTCTTCAAAGGATGATCAGCTTGATAAGGAAGGTCCAAGCTACCCGAAGAAAAGGAAGGTCCAGACTGCTTCTCGAGAAACTAAAAAGAATCCTGTTGATGAATTTTCCAAGGAAAGTAATACAAGAATGTTTGATAGACATGAAGAGGTAGAAGCAGGCCCTGATACGCAGATGGCTGCTGAAGCGATCAATGCTCTACGCTCTGGAGACGGCAAGGAAATTGATTGTGTAATAGGTAAGAAACTGTCAACGGAAGAAAAAGGCGTTTCCAGTCGTGGAGTTGGTACCAGAAAATCCAAGAGAATTAATGGGATTCATGCTGTGGATAATGATCTTGAATCATTGAAACCAAAAACCAAGAAAGCTAGATCAACTCTTTCTAAGGCTTGTGAGAAGAATGTGGATAATTTTTTAAAGAATGACAAACTTGATATGCCAAATGAAGTTGTTGTGTCAAGTACAGTGGAGAGACGAGGAGAATTATCAAACAAAGACTGTACTTCTAAGCCACTTAAGCAATCAAGTGGAGGTGAAGCTGAGGTGTTGAGTTATCCCAAGCGAAGAAGATCAGCTCGTATTTCGCAAGATAAGGTTATTGAGACAGAGAAGAATTCAGATACCGCTTTCGATACTCCAGTTAAGTCTAAGATGCCTTCAAAGATTGTATCGCCTATATGCATGGGTGATGAGTATCATAGACTTTCTTGCACGAATTCATTTAAATCAAACACTACAAGAGAATTCCGTAGCTTGACTTTGCCATTAGCGGAACCTATTCTCGAGAAAAAGAGTACAAGAAAGAGAAGAGATTTGGGTAGTATACGTGTTTTGTTCAGCCAGCACCTTGATGAAGATGTGGTCAAGCATCAGAAGAAGGTATAACTTCAGTTATGTTTGACTATGTGAATGAATCTTGCTTTTAGTTTTCAATTGGTAGTGAATGTTCACGGTTACATGTAACTTAAATATATTTCTACACAAGGAAACTACTAACAATATGGTGTTTGCCTTACAGATTTTGGCGAGGTTTGATATTTCGGAAGCATCCTCCATGAGTCAGGCAACACACTTTATAGCTGATAACTTTATGCGCACGAGGAACATGCTGGAGGCAATCGCTTCAGGCAAGCCAGTGGTCACAACACAATGGCTTGAAAGCATCAATCAAGTAAACATCTATGTTGACGAGGATCTTTATATACTTAGAGACTCAAAGAAGGAAAATGAGTTTGGTTTCAACATGGGGGTTTCTTTGGCTCGTGCACGCCAGTATCCACTACTACAGGTATTTAATGTTCTTTCGGTTTCAGTTCCTTTTCTTTTAGCTTTTTTTTTTTTTGCTTTTATCGCTCATTACATTTACACCATTTCAGGGGAAAAGAGTCTTTATCACCCCAAATACAAAACCTGGTTTAAACACTATCACGACTTTGGTTAAGGCAGTTCATGGACTGGTACTCATTCCTAACCTTTTAAGGCTTTCATGTGGATAAAAGCCGTAACTTTTTCTTCCTCAAACTGATTCATACTGAAAACAAATTGCAGCCTGTAGAAAGAATCGGAAGGTCTGCCCTAAGCGAAGCTAAGATACCAAAGAATCTTCTAGTCTTGTCGTGTGAAGATGATCGCGATATCTGCATACCATTTATAGAAAGAGGTGAATTACACTTTGTTCTTTATAACTACTGGTTGTTTATGTAAGACTCACGGGATTTACGGTTTATCTTTTTCTTTCTTAATCTCAGGGGCAGAGGTCTATAGCTCGGAGTTACTGTTGAATGGGATAGTTACTCAAAAGCTAGAGTATGAGAGGTTGGTATTGTTATCTGACAAGAGACTCTTCTGTTTTTTAAAACAAAGCTTTGTCTCATCTCATCTTCTGAATCTTGAACTGTGTCAGGTACCGTCTCTTCGCAGACAATGTAAGGAGAACGCGGTCAACAAATTGGATCAGAGACGGCAAAGGTGAGTTCCAGCGCCATCGTGGAGTGAATCAAACTCCTTTGTGATCTCTGTTTTAGATTCAGTTAGTGGTTGTATATGTAATATGTTGTTGTGTTGGCTTCAACTTGTGTAATTATAAACTGCTTGGATTTTTTTATAATCCTTTGAGAGTTGGATTTTGAGTGATAGCAAGTTTACAGCATGTTTTTCTCACTTTTCTTTCTCAAATTTTACATGTTCCTTACTAATATGTTTTTAATGTCCTGTCCAAAACAATAGCCTTCAAAATTGAGTTATACACAATAACAAATCACTTAATTTATAACGGTTTCTATAAATTTTGGTGATATCTTTATAATATTTTAAGGTTGTCAACAACTAATTTTCTCTGACAAGACGACACGTGTCACCTTTTTCTCTAAAAACAATTATTTTTAAAAACGTTTAAAATGTTTCTTCTGGGTTTCAAACCTCAACTAACCTCGGTAATTTAAGTGAAGATGAGTCACTAGACTACTAAAGACACTTGTATATATCACGGAAAAAAATATATAACTCACTACTAAAATTCTTTCTAAAAGTCAATCAGAAAAATAGGAAACATTTTGAAATGCCAATTTTTATAATATTTTAAACTTAACAAGCTCTGACAAGACGACATGTGTCTTCACATATTTATATAATTAATTAATTATTATTTTTAGTCAAATATGATTAATTACTAAAATTAATACTACTATTAAATTAAATACAATATGTCAAATAAAATTAAATAACAATCCAAGAATAATAGATTTGTTATTTTATGTATTTAACTAATGTATTATAAATATTTAAATAACTAAGGTTTATCGAGTTTCAATTTCTTAATTTTATATATATTTAATGGTGGTAAATATATATTTAACATACCATATATATAAAATTACGTTTAATGTTCCTAAAGTACATTACCACCATTTATATTAACTCATATATTATATACAAATCACATAAGTTTATGTCAATTTTTATTTTATTTTTACTAATACAGTTAACTCTTTTTAATATATTATTAAATATATGTACATATGATATAATATATAAAATGTTCTTGATTCATATATAAAATAGAATAAATGATTAAAAAATTTGTTATACCTCATCATAGGCTAATGTATTTCAACATAACATTTTCGATTAAAAACACATAATCATAGCTAATAGAAGTACATCAGAAATAAAAACTAACTCTTTGTAAAGATAAATATAAAAAAAAAAAAATTTTAAATGATAACTAATTAGAATGTAGAAAGAGGTTTTATAATAGCTAATATAAGTACATCAGAAATAAAAATTTACTATTTGTATGTATAAATACAAAAAAGGGACATTTACAAAAATGTCACTTTTGACATGCCACTCTTCAAATATGCTACTCTTGAATTATTTTATTACCAGCATGCCACTTATAAATCCGTTTAAAAACCTTATATCTCAAAATTTTCAATTTTAAAAAAAGGTTATGATCTCTCACAAACCTTAAACCCAAAAAACTAAACCCTAATATAACATAGTTAACCCAAACATAAATGATTTAAAATTTTGGAAAAAGTGATACTGGCATTTTTGAAAAGTGGTATGTCAAAAGTGGCATATCTTGAAATTTCTCAAAAAAAAAATTTTTAAGGAAAAAAAATGATAAGTAACTAGAAGTCTAGAACGTAGAAAGAGGTTTTACAATAAATAACTATTTTACTATAAAATTCTAAGAATTGTTTAGATAACATAATTGATTTAGTTGTCAAATTTATGTAATTATGTAATTAACTAAGTTACAAACAAATATATTCAAATAGTAACCACTAATATTGAAAAAGTTGAAAATCACTTTATATTTCAATGTTAATGCAATATAAATAAAAAAAGTAACTAATTTAATTTCAACTCAATTATTATTAATTTTTTACTAGCAACCAATATAGATCTAAAGAATTGGTTGTTTTTGTCAAAAATAAATAATAAGATAAAATATATTATTTGTCTTCAAATCTAATAAATTTTAAAACAAAACTCGCGCATCGCGCGAGACATTTTCTAGTATAAAATATTAGTTGAATGATAAGATAAATTTAAACCAATTTTGGAAGCAAATGAATCATTGGTTCAGAGTAAATTCAGTTAATTATTCGCATTTGAGTAAGTTCAAAAAAATAATACCGAACCGGATCAACCGCCAATAACTACTCTTATACATCCCAAAACTGAAGCGAAGACATACATCTCTTGTATTGTCGCTTCGACACAAATAACAAATCACAGTGTCTAAAAATAACCAATCTTCGAAGATTCACCAATGACGAAAGAAAAGAAAAAGGAAAATGTCAGAGTAAGACCATTCATGCTTAACACGCTCATTTTTTTGTATGCTTAACAATTGTGATTTTTGTTTCCAATTTTCTTCTATTTGTTGTTTGTAGTATATGGATGTCGAATTCAATGTATCGATGCATTGCAACGAATGCGAGAGAAAAATCGCTCGAGTTATCTCCAAATTCAAAGGTAACGTTTCCCTTTTGAAATTTTTAACAATTTTATGATAGATTTTGTGATAACTTGAATGATGTTTATTAGGAGTTGAAACATTTGTGACGGATATGAATAGTCACAAGGTTGTTGTCAAGGGTAAGATTGATCCGAAGAAGTTGATGAAGAAACTCAAGAAGAAGACAGGCAAAAGAGTGAAGATTGTAGAGAAAGATGAGATAGATGACGAAGAGGCTGCGAAGAACGAGAATGTTCTCAAGATTGATATGGGACTGATCTGTTTAGGGAATGAGTCGATTTTCGGTTTTAATGATAGGGAGATGGAGAAATTTATGGTGTTTAGTGATGAAAATCCAAAAGCCATATGTTCTATTTCTTAGGATTGTTGAAAACAAGACATTCTTGAAAATTATGTGAACGAATAAAGTTTGAAGAAAGTGAATTTTTTTAAGCAATCTAGTCCAAGGCCATGTTCAATTCCGAAAGGCGAATATTACTACTGAAGATCATTCTTCGGTACAAATAAAGAAAAAGACCAAGAGTTAATTTGAATAATCTATTGAGAAATTTTCAGAAACGAAAGGATCTTACATCATACAAGATGTTAGATAAAGGTCATTTACCATAAGAACAAAGCATAAAACAAACTACAATATAAATACCTTCTAAGAGATTTTCTTGATGTAACTATCGAAGCAATTAGAACCTTCTGTTGCGACTACTCTGATTTTTGTTTTGCCATTAGCCCAGCTGTTTGAGATTTTGTTACTTCCAAAACAAGGCTTCTCTAGGCGTCCGGATTAAGTTAAGTGCGGTGGCTGCAATGTGAGAAGCAGTAAGGCCAGCTTCAGCAAGTTGATGCAATGGTGATCCATGCTCGATATATTGGTCAGGTAGTACCATTGGTCTCCACTATTGTCAAAAAGATGATAACATTTGAATTAGACACCACACTGGTTCAAGAACTAAAGAGATACAAATGAAATGAAGAATTTGTAAAAATGTAATATACCTTGAGCTTTCCGTCAAGAAGGCCATCGAGAGCAAGAAATTGTACCACGTGCGATCCAAACCCTCCAACCGAACCATCTTCAACCGTGATCAGAACCATCTAACGGCTTGCAAAATCTTGCATCAGCAACAGTTATCTTTAATCCGCGCTCATCGAGTATAGAAGCAGCCTCTAAAAAATTCTGAACGGCTGATCCATAGCCCAAGAGCGCGACCCTCTCGCCTTCCCTCAATATCCTACCTTTTCCAATCTAAATTTATAAACCAAAAAATATTAAAATTTGTATGTTCAATGTTTTGGATTCATAATAAATTTTGATTAAACATACCTCAAGAGGGAAACCTTTGTTTCCAGGAGGAAGTGAAATGCCGATACCGTTTCCTCTAGGATATCGAAAGCAAGAAGGACGGTCATCAATAGCTGCAGCGGTTGCAACCATGTTAAAAAGCTCTGCTTCATCAGATGGAGCCATCACTATCATGTTTGGAAGACATGCCATAAACGTCACATCAAATGCCCCACAATGCGTCGGACCATCTGCTCCCACAAGTCCCGCTCTGTCCATTGCAAATCTCACAGGTAGTTTCTGTAGATCAACGTCATGTACAACCTATACAAACCGGTATACAAATCAGAACCAGTTAAGTTATGAGCATATGTGTTAAAAAGACAAAGTTACCATAGGTTTCCACAACTCAAAACGAATGGGTGAATTGGTCTATGTTAGTTATATACTCAGCTCTGTTTAAAAATGTAAGATGTTATTAGGTTATTTTCTTGTGTAAAAATATACGATGTTCTCATATTTATAAACAACTTTTAACTTTACTGAATCTTGTGTGGCAATAGTATTTTGCGGTGTCTTTTATGATTGATTAAATTGATTTTATTTTATATACTAAATTAATATTTGTAAAGTAAAAGTAATTTCTTAATCATCGAGTTTTATCTAAAACATCTTTTATATTTTGAAACGGATGGAGTACTAATTTAATAACTATCATACTTCCAATTTGGGAACCAGAATAGTGTGATTTTACCTGGTCATAAGCGCGTTGCATGAAAGACGAGTAGATTGCACAAAATGGCTTAAGGCCTTCGCATGCAAGACCAGCAGCGAAAGTAACAGCATGTTGTTCTGCTATACCAACATCAAAACACCTTGTTGGAAAACGGCTTTCGAAGAGATTCATCCCGGTCCCACCTCCCATGGCTGCATGAATGGCAACAATATCTTTGTCTGCCTCTGCTTCTGCTATCAAGGCCTCCGCAAAATGGGTTGTGTAAGACTTAGTCTCACCAATGCTTTTAAACTGTTTACCTGTTGCTGGATCAAATTTTACTACTCCTAAAACAAGAAGAAGAAAGATATAGCTACGATATTCAAGAAGAAGAAAAACTGTTATCTTATGTGATTTAGTTTTACCATGATACTTGTCATCAGCTCTCTCTGCGTAGGGATATCCGTGACCTTTCTCAGTCACGACATGAATAAGAACCGGTCCTATGGTTTTGGTGCTCTTGACTTCCTTAAGAATGGAGACCAGATCATCTATCTTGTGTCCATCAACTGGACCAATATAGTAGAGACCAAGTTCTTCAAACAGTATTGAATTGGTTCCACTAATCATTCCACGAGCATACTCGTCTACCTTTGAAGCTAGTCGGTGCATTGGTCCACCAATTTGCTTCGTCATTCCCTGTAAACAACTTACGAATTATATTCATTTCAAATGATATAATAATTTTGCTATTCATCTCCACAAGCAAGAGAGAATTTACTTGCCTTGGCAACTTCTCTCAATTCTCTGAGAGGACGATTAGACTGTAACTTACTAAGAGCACGGCTCAAAGCTCCAACAGGTGGAGTTGGTCCATCTAAGTTAGCAGTAGGCAAAGAAACTTGTTTGTTGTCATTGAGAATCACAATCATGTCTGAGTCTAAGTAGCCAGCATTGTTCATGGCTTCATAAGCTTGTCCAGCTGTCATTGCACCATCGCCTATAACCGCAACCACGTTGTTGTCCCTACCTTTCAAATCCCTTCCCACGGCCATCCCTGATGCAAAAGTAAGACCAGATTTTGTTAGGAGTCTAACATCGGAAATTAAAATAGGACTTAAAGTAACATATAAATAAGAGATATGCGTCAATCTATTCATTGTATATTTGGTTTTGAGTTGGAGTCCCATGAAATTTAACATAAAGAGAGTGATTACCTAAGCCTGCGGATATTGTGGTGGAACTATGCCCAGTGCCAAAAGAATCATGCTCGCTCTCTCCTCGCTTGGTGAAGCCGGATAGGCCATTGGTCTGTCTCAATGTCTTCATTTTCTCTCTTCTTCCCGTTAGAATCTTGTGAGGATAAGACTACCAAAAGACCAAACAAAAACAAGTCAGAACTTGTGTAGGTAAAGGAAAACTTATGGTCAAAATGAAATAAAATCTCAAAAAAATTACAACCAACCTGATGACCAACATCCCAAAGGATCTTATCTTGAGGAGTGTTGAAAATGTAATGAAGGGCCACAGTGAGCTCAACAATACCGAGATTGGAACCCAAGTGTCCTCCGGTTTTCGAAACATTGAAGATAACATCGGATCTCAACTCGTCCGCAAGAAATTTGAATTCCTACATTAGATCCAATTCCAAAAAAAAACCATAGCACTTTTTCATCATTACATCCTTGATTTGATGAGGCAAACCAAGGTCGAGTTCTATATATATAGATTGATACAAGGTTTTTAATTTTAAAATATTTACCTTGATGCACAGATTTTTCATGTGGATTGGATGGTTGATTGTGTCTAGTAAAGGAGTTGGAGGCCTATTGGAATAATATTCACCTTCCTCTGCAAGTGATCCATGCACTTTTGCCCTTACTTTTGACTAAACAAAAAAAAAACAATGAACAATTTTATCTTCAATTTATGAGCAAACTCAGCAAGAGACTGATTCGACATCCATAAAAACAGTATAGGATGCCAGGATCAACTTAAACCCATTATTTTATTCAAAAATCAACCAAATAGTTGTATAAAAATTTTCACAACCTGAAAAGTCAAATCCTATTCGGTTTCTTAAACACTCTCCACAATTTTGACTAGAATGAACAAACAAAAATTACTCTAATAAACTAGATGGGGTTTCTCACTTACAATTTGCAGAACTTTCATCGTATGCAACTTCATATTTAGCCCAGAAAAATATAGTCAATAAGTAAAAGAGGAAAAGGTAAAACTCTTACCATGCAAGAGGAGCTTGTTGGGCATAGTGATGGAAAATATTTAGCCAAAGATCGAGTAGAAGAGAGAGAAGTTGATTTGTAATGTTCTAGTGAAGTTTGTCTATTTATGTAACAAGAAATGGAAAATGTAGATAGAGCCATTTGAGAAAATTTTGTTAACACCAATACAAGAAGAGCTAAAGGTGAAGAAGGTTTGACTTCCAATATGAAAGTTATCACCCAATTTATAGGAGCATATATTCACACATGACTTAACTCAAAATATATAAAATAATTTCAATAATTGGTTAGACGTATGATGATGGTGATTAATGGTGGTGGCCTGGTTGGAATGGTACCAATGGTTGAGAGGAGATCACTAAAATAGGAAAGGGAGATAATAGAAAAGACAAGAAAGCTACCTTCCTCGTGTAAATATATTAATGGGATTATTATTATATTCTGATTATTAACTAAAAAAAGGTTAAACAATTTACCTTTTATTGTGCTCGTACTTAGTTGGTTCATGTACACCATTGCAGTTTACGGTTTCATAGCTTAAACTAATTCACATTTTGGATATGTACACTTGTTATTAACTAATGTTTTAATTTTTATCTCTTCTTCTTTTCTTCCAACAAAATTATAACTTCCTTTTTTGTTTATCTTTTTTGTTTAACTTTCCCCTTCAATTAACTTATTTTTGTTAACCTGGAGAATTTATGGCTTAAACCTGAATTAATTGATTAAATACGTTTACGGATGGCCAAAGATGATTTCAGTAGGAGGATTTTTTTTTTTTTTTTTGAAATGAATGTAAAATTTATTCAAACAAAAAAAAACCATTTTACAACAAGTGCATCGTTTTTTGAATAAAATTTAACAATGTCATGATCTTATAACTTTTAAAAATTGCATCATCGCGATGCAAACCATGATTCTATTCTTCCCTCGTATCGTTGATCTCCCATTTCTCGAATAGTTGATAATCTATTACGAACTTGTTTGTCGATGAAAATGGCTAATTGCTTTGCATCGATCAATAGGAGGATTCGTTGCCAATATAAAATTTAATTCGTTAATTTAAGTTATTTACTTAAATATTAGGCATTCATGGATACAAAATTATTAAAAATTTATCCCACAATTCTCAACCGAATATGTGGAATAAGTTTTTAAAATTTGTCATCCCAACTGGTAGAAATTATTTGGAATATTGTGGAATCGTCTATTCCATAGAATTTTATCCTATTAATAAGTGATCCAGTTACAGCTTTAGTAAGTTTGAGATTACTGGTACGATTTAAATTCGGATTTATAAAAAACCATGAAATTGATGCCGGAAAAAAAATGAAATTGATAAAATGAAATAAAATTAGTTTTATAATAAACTAAACAATTTAATATTATATATATATATATTGTTATTATTATGATAAACTTATGCAGGTAAAATATAAATTTCAAGCCACAAATGTTGACATTAAATATTCATATTTGTTGAAAATTCTAACCAATTCGTGATACCACACAATACAACTTTTTCGCAGCAAAAGATCGGTGAAAAATACGAAATAGTTGAAAAAGATAGAGCATGACACGATATCGTTTTGTGATTGGTAAAAATTAGGATATTATCACTACAAGAATACAGGAGGTTTTGCGACGGAAGTTTGCGACGGTTTTATACCCTCGCAAATTTGCGTCCAATTTGCGACTAGTTTGCGACGAATATTCTTAATAACTCGCAAATTTGCGTAGGAACTTGACGACGCAAAAACCTCGCCAATTTGCGACGGTTTTGCGACGCTTTGTTAGTTTGGACGCAAAACCGTCGCAAATTTTGCGAGGTGTTTGCGTCGACTTATAGGCTGCGACGGTTTTGCGTCGAGTTTTACGCTTAGACGCAATATTGTCGCAACATTTGCGTCGAATTTGCGACGTTTTAAGGGTTGTGAGGGATTTGCGACCACTACAAGAAAAAAAGGAAAATACCAACGGCCAAATCAGTTGGAAATTCGTTGAAAAAGTGGTATTTCCAACGGAATTCCGTTGGTAAATTAGTCGTTGGTATTTAGGCGTTGGAAATCTGATCCGTTGGAAAATCGTTGGAAATTTCCAACGTATTTCCAACGTAACTTCGTTGCAAATTTCCAACGGATTTTAGTTGCTATTTTCCAACGCATTTCCAACGGATTTCAGTTGGTATTTTCCAACGATTTACCAACGGATTTTAGATGGTATTTTCCAACGAGTTTCCAACGGATTTAAGTTGGTATTTTCCAACGAGTTAGCAACGGATTTCAGTTGGAAATTTCCATTTTTATTATTATTAAAATTAATTCCAAATAAATTAAATTCTCGGAATTTTTTTTTTTTTAAAAAAAATTTTGGTTCCCAAAACCGAAATTATTCGCAAATATGAAAATTAAAACGTCTCAATAGAGTATTAAAAGTGAAGTACAATAAAAACACAAATTTTGTTCTTAAAACCCGAAACCGTGATCGAAGGTTCTTGAAAAAAAAAAGAAAGAAGAACATATCATTCAAGTGTCTTGAGATCCATCCAATGTGCCGCCGCCTCCTGGGTTCGACGTCTGGGGGAAGGTCGGAACCTCGATATTCAGCTTCTCGGAAACGACCCCACGAAGCCAGTCGAATTGCGAAGATAGGTTGACCAATTGTTGCTGAGTGTTGCGGTATTGTTCCTGAGTGGTGCGGTATTGTTCCTGAGTTAGCCGGAGCTCATGTTGGGTACTCTCCAATTGTTGAATCGGTACATAACCAACTGGTGGAGAAATTGGCGTCGTCCGCCTAGAGGTTGCGCCGTGGTCGTCTCCGTATGAGCCATATCCGAACCGATATCCCTTCTTGACAGGAACCGTCTGCAATGGTATGTAATTAATATTAAGTTAGTATATTTATTTTGATTTATTAAATAAAAATTGTAAATGAAAGTTATTACTATATATTTACGTATATATACCTCATTGTACAGCTGTTGGATGTCCTCGGGCGTGAGCTCGTTCGAGCATTGTTCCGACCCTTCGGGTTGAGATTAAGCACGTTGGGACTTTAACTCTTCCGCTTTTGCCCTGACATCGGTAATGATCTTCTCGGCTTTTTTGGAAACTAGTTTTCCCGTTTTTTTCGACTTACGGGAAGTCTCCAGGAGAGTGACGATGTCAGGCTCAGCTCCAGTCTCTATGTGCTGAAATATAGGGAAATAGATAATAAATATTAAATAGAAAATAATTGAAATTAAATTGTAATCGGAAACTTGTGTTTGGTGATTAAATACTTACAATTTGATTGGCCAGTCGCTTCATTCCACTCGATCCAAGTGTATGGGTGCCATTACCGTTCTCAATATCGGTCTTCTTGGCTTTTTTGCAACTCTCGCTCTTCATTTTCGACGATTCGGAAGTCCAAAAGTCAATGTACTTCTGTTGAATACCAAGTCCCATCCACACAGGAAATGCCGGCTTGCCCTTTAACCATTTCTCCTTCCATGAATTGACGTAGCCTTTCAGGTTATTTGTCCCAAATTCTTCGAATTCCTTCCGAGCTAGCTCGTCGTAGCGGTGGTCCCAGTTGTACCGTTGCTGCCAGAAAAAAACCATTAGTAAATTAAAAATGAGTATTTTTAATTAAATATATAATTGAAAAGTAAATAAATAATTTTTTTGACTTACCGCCAATTTGCTAAACCACTCGTCCCTGACATTAAGGGGGACTTTCGACCAGCTCGGATATGCATCATGGCAATTCCCATAAAAGATTTTCCGAAGGACTTTGTTTAAGTCGTTCGAGTATCCGAACCTGAAATAAATAACATCAAGTTAGTAAACAAAATAAATAAATTGTAACAGTATGAACATATTATTTCATAGTTCATTAATTTTTTGCCGGAGGTATGGAGGAGGGAGCCGGTAGGTGTGAGAGGAGGGGAGTGAGTTCGTGCAAATGGGAGGAAAAATTTGGGTGTATATAGTTTCCAATTTTCAAACGTATTTGCAACGGATATTCATTGGAAATTGTATCCGTTGGAAAATCCGTTGGAAAATATCCGTTGGAAGTCGGTTGGGAATTAAATTTTCCAACGGATCTCAGTTGGAAATCCGATAGAAAATACCAATTCCAACGTATTTCCAACGGAAATATCAGTTTTTTATTTATCGAAAATTATCAATTCCAACATTTTTCCAACGGAAATGTCTTTTTTTATTTCTATAAATTTACCAATTCTAACGTATTTCCAACGGAAATATCAGTTTTTTTATATCAAAATTTCTCACTTCCAACGTATTTCCAACGGAAATATCAGTTTTTTATTTATCGAAATTGATCAATTCCAACGTATTTCCAACGGAAATATCATTTTTTTTATTTCTATAAAATTATCAATTCCAACGTATTTCCAACGGAAATATCTTTTTTTATTTCTAAAAATTTCATTAATATTTCATTAATCAGAAATTTCTTTAATATTCGTTGGAAATCCGTTGGAAATGAAAATTTCCAACGGATTTCCGTTGGAAAACCGGAAGAAAATTTATCATTTCCAACGAATATATCTGTTTTTTTTCTCTCCAAAATTCATTAATATTTTCCATCATGTGCGTTTGTTTTTAAATTTCCTTCGGTTTCGACATAGTAAATAAATTTCCAACAGTAAAATAAATTTCCGACATTAAAATATAGGGATTCATAGTAAAATAAGTTTCGACATTATAAAAAATTACATATATATCTCATTAACTTGAATCAGAGGAGTAATTTGGTTCCGGTGCGGAGTCTTCATCTGAATCATAGTCACTTAGCTCATCATCTTCGGACACCCAATCCTCTATAACATCGATCTGTCCATCTACATCTGCTAAAACGGGTTCTTGAAGGGATTGGTCAATCAGAGATAGGTCAACGGCTGCTAGTTGTTGCAAGGGGTCTTGCTCAGTAAGCCCAACAACCCTTCCCCTCGGGTTTATTTGTTGAACTGTAACCCAAGGATCCCTCTTTTGTGTAACCCGCGGGTATCGGATATAACATACTTGGTCTACTTGAGAAGCTGTACAGAACGGCTCATATACAGGTAACTTCTTCGATGTATTCACCTCTGTAACACCGAACTTGGTATGCCTCACACCGACATTGTCAATGGGATTATACCAATCGCAACGAAACATTACGCAACGCAAATTGACTAGTCCAGGGTATTCAACCTCAATGATTTCCTTCAAAATACCATAGTATTCAGTTGAACCAGCGCGAACCAACACGCCATTATTCACAATGACTCGCATCCTACTCGGCGCCTGAACCTGAAACACATATCCACGGGTACAATATTGTGGATAAGTGGATACATGCATCCCTGGACCTCTAGCTAACTCAACTAGCCAAGTCGGGAACCTTTCACCCAAGTTCATTCGATGAGATACCTGCGTCAACAATGATTTGTCAAATTCGTTAATACACATGTTACTAAATTTATCGTTTTATTGAACAATTTCTTGCTACACTTACATGTCCCTTTAACCACAGGCTGAATTTGTCTTCTTTCAAGGCTTCCAACTCCTCGTCAGTTATATGTGGTCGTAAGTTCCTCATACCAGCACAGAACATGCTACAATATACAAGTATACATCTTTCAGTTTAATAGATGGGGAATTATGGAAAATGTTTATATAAGTATCCGTCCAAAAAAACTTGAATTACCTTACGAATGGACCGAGTTCCTCGCAATTCGCAATGATATACTTATGAATGTATGTGTGCTCCCTCGTGTCTAAGAATCTGTCACCCCTTTTACCGCTAAGGCGCCCTATTTGTTCAAACATATCAGGTACTGCACTCGGATATACTGGCTTTTCCCCCCCATCATCGTAACGGCCTGGTTTTGTTGCCTTAGTTTTAACTGTCCTCGGGAAGTAGTGCACCGAAAATGCAGTGGTCTCCTCTCTGACTTGCTGAGCCGCTATTGATCCCTCGACCCTGCTGGGGTTCTTGACCTTTTTCTTAAGGTGAAACATGTAGCGTTCGAACGGGTACATCCATCGATACTGAACTGGGCCTCCAAGCTCGAGCTCACGAGGTAGATGTATTGGTAAATGTTCCATAACATCAAAGAACGACGGGGGGAAAATCTTCTCCATGTTGCAAAGAATGATTGGTATTCTTTCTTTCAAATGATTGACACCTGCTTCAGTATGTGTTCTACTGCAAAGATCACGGAAAAATGCACCAACACCGGCTATTGCCTCATGGACATCTTTTTGTAAAAGATGTGTAAAAGCCATAGGCAGTAGTCGCTCCATAAACACATGACAGTCATGGCTCTTCATCCCAGCCAATCGTCCTGCGTGAGAGTCCACGAAGTTCGAAATGTTTGATGCATATCCATCTGGGTACTTCACACAAAACCTCAACCATTCAAAGAATTCCGCCTTTCCATCGCCATCTAGTCTGTATGAGGGTATTGGACCCACACCATCTTGTACATGAAGACTTTCCCGACAACACAATTCTGGGAGATCTAACCGACTCTTCAAGTTATCCTTTGTCTTCCCTTGAACATTGAGCACGGTGTTGATGATGTTGTCAAAAAAATTCTTTTCGACATGCATAACATCTACATTATGTCGTAGCAAATGATCCTTCCAGTAAGGGAGATCCCAGAAGATGCTCTTCTTGTGCCAATGGTGTTTGTCACCGTAACCGGATGCTTTCTTATGGTTATTTCCTCCACAATCTGCCGTCCGTTCTACCTGATGCTGGTTTAACTGGTGAAGGAGGGCTTCCTCACTTAACTCTGGCGGTGGTGCCTCTGGTACTACTCTTTTTTTCCTGAACAACCTTCTGTTTTTACGGTAAGGATGTCGCCTATCAAGAAACCTTCTATGACAATCAAACCAACACGTTTTCCGGCCATGTTGGAGCTGAAAAGAATCAGTTTTGTCCCCACAATATCTAGGGATCGCTTTGGATGATCAGGTCCAGGAATGATAACAGAAAGATAAAGATATTCTCGCTTCATACACAATGACGGTGGCAAGTTGTAAGGCGTCACAATAACTGGCCACAACGAGTACTTTCTTCCCGTCTTCCCAAATGGATTGAACCCATCTGTGCATAATCCCAAATTGACATTTTGACTCTCACGGGCGAAACTCGAATGTAACGCATTAAAGTGCTTCCACGCTTTTGCATCCGATGGATGGCTAATTTCCCCTTCCGGGTTGTGCTCTGCATGCCATCTCATCGCTTCCGCCGTAACTTCTGCTTGGTATAATCTCTTTAGCCTAGGCGCTATTGGTAAATACCACATACTCTTAAACGGCACTTTGGCTTTCCCTCCAGTAGCCTGATACCTTTCCTTATGACAAATTTTACAACTCGACCTATTCATGTCTGTACCCCAGTAGATCATGCAGTTGTCCCTACACACGTCTATCACTTCACAAGGCATACCCATCCCACCAACCAACCTTTCGACCTCGTCATATGTCTCCGGTGCCAAGTTACCCTCCGGTAAGTAATCTTTGACAAATTCAAGTATTTGATCCACACAATACTCGCTCAAATTATTATCAGTCTTTATGGCCATCATCCTAGTTGCAGCTGATAGAGCAGAATGACCTTCTTTACAACCTTCATATATAGGACGATTCGCTGCGTTTAACATTTCAAAAAACCTTCTTGCTTCACCAGTTGGTTGATCCTCACTTATATTTGTGTCCATGTTATCTATCCCGGCTTCCCGAAACACTTCATTCACCATTTCTATCGTCCCTATGGCCTCTGTCTCCATTGTTTCCGAGACCACATTGGACTGTATATCTGATCCGGATACATACTTAACACCCGCCTTTCTCCTACGTCTACGCCGTCCGACCAGTTCTACAGTTCCACTAATACTACCTCCACCTAGACTTTCCCCATGAGACAACCAATAGTAGTAACACTGCATAAAGCCGTTTCTATATAAATGCTTCCCTACTACACTAACCTCTAAAATTTTATCATTCTTGCAATTGACACAAGGACAACACATCAAACTAGTTTCTTGTGGGAGCGGTTGATTGGAAGCAAATGATATGAAATCTCTTAGCCCCTGGTTGAATTCCCTTGTGTTTGTGTTACTGACAGGATCCCATTTATTGTACATCCACGCCCGGGCAATCTCAAAATTATTCATCGACGACATCCGAAAGCCTATTTTAAGAAAATATTGTTGAGAAACAAGTTTTAAAAGTATAGTGGAAAGTGTAAAAGAATGAAAACTAATGGGTTTAGTTATATATATACAAAATCAATTCCAACGGAAATCCGTTGGAAATCAACACATGTTTAATTTTTCAACTAGTTTCCAACGAAACATATTTTTTAATTATTTTAAATTTTTTTAAAGTTTCTAACGCCATTCCAACGGTTTAATTTTCCAACTAGTTTCCAACGAAACATATTTTTTAATAGTTTCTAACGACATTCCAACGAAAATCCGTTGGAAAATTTTCCAACGGACTGTTTCCGTTGGAAATTCATTGGAAATTTCCAACGAATTTTCCAACGGATTCGGTCGTTGGAAATTTCCAACGGATTTCCAACGGATTCTCTTTCCGTTTCTAATCCGTTGGTAAACCGTTGGAAAACTTTCCAACGGATGTATCCGTTGGAAATTCATCCGTTGGTAATTTCCCATTTTTCTTGTAGTGGACGAAAGTAGGTTGAACATGTTTTAATTGATTCTCACTTGTTTATGAGTGTAATATTTTAGCCGCAAATCAGTCGCAAAAGTCTTGGAAATTCGTCGTAAATTAGTCGCAAACTGAAATGAACATTCTATAAAATCCACATTAATTAATTATATACCTCACATTCTATAATTCAACAAATATGGATAACAATCGAGCTTTGATTCCGGGTCCGGCTGGTGTGAGACAAGCAGAAGAAAGGGCAAGGAAAAGACTTGAAGAATCGATGTTGGAAGAATGCAATTCTTATGAGAGACATGTACAGATGGTTAACTGTGTTGTTGAGGCAGAAGATCCAACGTTCACCGATGTCCTTTGGAAGACGACAATTGGAAATGTCAACAAATTAACAGGTATAATATTATTATTAATATATATTGGTAATTACTAATATTTCAAAGTTTGTATATATATAAGAAACAAAAATAATTATATATATTAGTATATTGTTTACTTGACATTTAATTATATTTTACTTATTCTACGTTGAATATATACAGGTGGACACACACGTGGGTGAACACTGGTAAAAGAGTTGCATAACATAAAACCACAATGGCGTCACGTACCATATGTGATAGCAGTGATTCATAAAATGGAACCTAATGGATTGGGGGACGCGATGGTCATGCTAAAGGTAAAATGTATATATAAGTTATAAGAAAATATGTTTTTAACAAATTATATATTTAGTAATCGATAAATGTTATTTGTTTTCCTTGAAGGTCCGCCATATCTGATAACAAATATGGGCCGCACATAAAGGAGGGTTCGATATTGGTGCTAAAGGAGGTTGTAGTTGTTAAGTTTGATAGGGCGCAAACCTATCTTAACATTATTCTTAACAACATAAGCAATGTAAGTTAAGTAGAATATATATTTTAAAGGTATTGTATTAAGGATATATCCTTACACATAAATAAAGTTTTTATTTCACAGGTTATATATAAAGAAAACATGGCTACAACGTTCATAGAAGAAGGTAGTAGCAGTCGTGTGCATCGAAATCCAAACAATTGGCAATCCCAGGTATATGATGAGGAAGGGTCGACGACGGATGATGGTGAAGAACTTGATGATGAGTAAAACATTACGTCATCAATAAAAGAAATGAAATTAAAAATGTGTTTATGTTAGCAGTTTATTTGTATTACGTTTTTAAGCAATATAATGTACGTACGTTTATGAACATCGATGTTAATGTTAAAATATCATAATATTATATTAATATAAGTTTCCAAAAATTTACTTGTAACCCTAATACATTAACTACTAAAAAAGAAAAAAACAAATTAAATCTTAACTTACCAAACTATAAATTACTTTAGTAAAAATACAAATTTGCGACGATTTTGCGTCGACATGTACGTTTGGACGCAAAACCGTCGCAAATTTGCGTCACATTTGCGACGTTTAAAGGTTGCGACGGATTTGCGACGGATTTGCGACGAAAGTAGGTTCAACACGTTTTAATTGATTCTCACTTGTTTATGAGTTTAATTTTTTTGCTGCAAATAAGTCGCAAAAATGTTGGAAAAGCGTCGCAAATTAGTCGCAAAATGAAATGAAATTCTATAAAAACCACGAATGTATGTCATTAATGAACACAACAGAAAAACATTTCTTTCAACAGAAAAAAAAATTCTTAATCATCAAATACTATGTCTTATCATGAAATATACACGATTCGAGGATGGATGTACAATCGTGGTGATCCAGAAACCGGCGAAGTGACAAGAGAATTTAGTGAAGGGGTTGACCAGTTTTTGAACCAGGCAGTAAACAACCAAAGGGCGCATGCTGGAATCACCTATACCGGTAACGTAAAGATTTTTTGTCCTTGCGTGAAATGCAAAAACTTGACACCACATGATACTCAAACTGTTTGGAAACACTTGTTTACAAAGGGGTTTTTACCTAACTACTATATTTGGTTTTCGCATGGGGAGGATTTTGTTGTTGATGTTCCGGGTAGTTCAAGTACGAGTTATCGTGGGAATATAAAAGGTGTTAGTAATTATGAGGATAATAATTATCAGTATGGTCATGATAATTTTAATGAGTCTTCGTATGAAAATACTGATGGGAATATGTCTAATGACATGGTTAATGATGCATTTCAAGAAACTACTGGTGCATTTAGTGATAATACTACTGGTGCATTTAGTGAAGGGGGAGTAGGAACTTATATTTATGATAATGAAGAAGAAGATTAATGTATCTGTAGCATGTTTTGGTTCAATGTATCTTTTCCTGTTTTACTTTTCCTCTCTCATTTCTTTGCGAAGAACTTATATTTATGATAATGAAGACGAAGATTAATAAAAGTAATTGCGAAGATTAAATTTATTTCTACTAATTAAGATTTAAAAAAAATTAAAGGATTTGTTGATTCGATTGTGGTACTTTACTTTCTTTGTTTGTTTGAGTGTTATTAGAGTTTGATGAGAAAATCCTCCTACTAATTATTCTGATATTTATGGCTTTTTATATTTTACGATATATTTTATAATTAATATAAATTACATATTGTTAATAATCATTTTTTCTTCTATATTTCTCTATTTTTCATTTATTACTTAACATAAAATTAGATGAATATTTATATATTCAACCTAACAAAAAAAAAAAAGCAACACAACACAAAAAGAAGATGTTAAGAACATGTAGCCCAGGGTTTAGGGGTTAGGCTTTGCGACGAGTTTGCGACGTAATCGTCGCAAATGATAATACTTTGCGACGATTTTGCGACTAGTACGTCGCAAACTCGTCGCAAAGCCTAACCCCTAAACCCTGAACATGTAGTTTTTGGGTTACATGTTCTTAACATCCTTTATTGGTTATATTAACAAAAGGGTTAGTAGTATAACCAATACAAACTTTGTTGTTGAAATTATAACATCAATCTATCTATAAAAGAGAGACATTTTAGACCCAAAAAAGCAACACAACACAAAAAGAATATGTTAAGAACATGTAGCCCAAAAACTACATGTTCAGGGTTTAGGGGTTAGGCTTTGCGACGAGTTTGCGATGTAATCGTCACAACATCGTCGCAAATGATAATACTTTGCGACGATTTTGCGACTAGTACGTCGCAAACTCGTCGCAAAGCCTAACCCCTAAACCCTGAACATGTAGTTTTTGGGTTACATGTTCTTAACATCCTTTATTGGTTATATTACCAAAAGGGTTAGTAGTATAACCAATAAAAACTTTGTTGTTGAAATTATAACATCAATAGATAGATATCTATCTACCGTCATAAACATAAGTATATACATCATACACGTATACAATAAATATCGTAAATCTATAATTTACACCGATTTGATGATTTTATTCATTTATTGTCTGTCTTTGTTCGTTATATGTATAAGAGATCCAAAAAGAAGTATATTTTCCATTTTGTATTCCTAAAATTGGTTACGCAAACTCGAAACCCCAAACATACCCTATTCCTTACACAAAATTTAAACCGATTTGCGACGAATTTGCGACGGAAGTGGCGGTGAAAACAAGGTTTTGCGACTAAAGTGGCGGTGAAAACAAGGTCTTGCGACGGGTTTGCGACGGCAATTTGCGACGGAACTTTTTCCTATATATACGCGAGCTCAGATACGTGAATCGTCGCACAGATCTCACTCCCATCTCGCAAATCCGTTAAAAGCCTCTACAAATTCCGATTTTAAGGTAAAAAATTCCTTCTTTTCTTTTAATTTATTTATATATTTGTTATGATTTAATTTTTTAAATTTTTGGAATTGTTAGAATGATATGATTTATTAGAATGGTTAATTTTGACTATTTATTAAATTATATAATTTATTTTAAAGGTTTTTAATATGTTATGAGCATAAGTAAAATTATGAGAATTATGACAATTGTTATGATTTAATTTTAATTTATTTATATATTTGTTATGATTTAATTTTAATTTATTTATATATTTGTTATGATTTAATTTTTTGAATTTTTGAAATTGTTAGAATGATATGATTTATTAGAAGGTTTAAAATTATATTGTTGATTAGAATAATTTGGATTTTGGAAATTATTATAATTGTTAGGATTAGAATGTTATTTTTTACTATTTATTGAATTATATAATTTAGTATAAATGTTTGTAATATGTTATGACCATAATTACAATTATGAGAATTATTACAATTGTTAGGATTATAAGTTTCTAATGTTAAAATATATTATTAATTTTAACATAAAGTTTTAACATAAATTAAACCAAGTTAACATAAATTTTTATTAATCTTTTTATAATTTTACATAATTGTAGATGACGGGTCGTTCACCCAACGAGTACACCGACCTTCTACAGAGGGACCCTGGACGTAGACATCCACGTCCTTGATTTCATGCGCATAGAGGCGACGGCGGGTCTTCTTCTTCTACGATTCCCGAGACTCAACCACCGCCGGATGCTCCTCCAGAGGACGATCGTAGAGTTCCGTCGATGGACGATATGACGTTTGCTCAGCTTCTCGTTAGTCCTGCACGCCGAGTACTTCCCGAGCTACATCCTGAGCCGTCCGGCAACCAATTGTGGTACTACATTTTATTTTAAAAATTCATATTTTTATTAATTACATTTATAACTTAACATGTTTTCAATTACTGTTTTTTTTTCAGGTTCTCGAAAAACAAAGTCTCCAAGTCTATTAGGGAGATTATCGAGCGGGATTTCACCATGCTGCATACGAGTTGGAAGTATGTTCCCGAGGATACGAGGGCCCGGTGGTACAAAACATTTGCGGTAATTGTATGAATTTTTTTTTTTTAATTTTAAATTTTATATTAACTTGGTTTTTCTTGTTTTTTTTAGCAAAAGTATTACTGGGACCCTGCGATCAACGGCTTGATTCGGGAACATTTTGATGAAAAAGCGAAGTTACGCCTCAACGACCAAATTGGACGGTGGAAGGCCAAGTGGGAGGAAAACCCAGATCCGAAATTCTGTATGCCTCGCTGGTTTAACCCAAACATTTGGGCTGGTCTTGTCGAGTTTTGGGAGATGGAGACTAGCAAGCTCAAATCGGCCAAGTGTTCTGCCGCTCGATTGACGCCGGTTAACGGTGACCAGCCGTCAAAGCATTGTGCGGGACAAATCTCTTATGAGGAGAACGCGCGAGAGATTGTAAGTTTGTATTTTTTTTTGTTTTACGTATTACAAAAATAACATTTTAACAATATTTTTATTTTTAGGCACTAAAAAAAGGAGGTCCCACTACGATGCCAGAGCTTTGGGAGAAGACGCACCGTAGGCCGGATGGAACATGGGTTGATCAACGTGTCGAGAAGCTCCACGACGATGTGCTTACCCGAGTCGAGGAACTCGCAACCCAGCCTACTCCCGATGGTCAACCTACTCAGGTGACACCATTTGAGGTCAACCGCATCG
This sequence comes from Draba incana, assembly GCA_963576765.1. Lineage (NCBI taxonomy): Eukaryota > Viridiplantae > Streptophyta > Magnoliopsida > Brassicales > Brassicaceae > Draba > Draba incana. Next base: position 9,393,460 of record OY755213.1, on the reverse strand, counting down.
CCGCTGAGGTAAGAATTATTATATTAAAATTTAATTTCTATTAGTAATTTTAATTACATTATAACCTTCTCCTTTTTTTTATTAACATTATTATATTACTAAAAATGTTTTCTATTTTAACCTCCTCCTTTTTTTTGTAGATGGCTCCAAAAAACCGTAAGGGGAAGATGGCACTTACTGGATCTATCGGATGAATGACCAAGGTGTTCCGTTTTGTCCCGTTTCCGGCTATCCTACTGATCCAACGCTGAAAAAGACAGTCTTGCAACACCAAAAACAACAGAAGAAAGATGCAAAAATTATCAAGATGTTGCAATCTAGCGATTCGGCGTACGATAGGATGTTCGAGATGTTAGCGCGAGATAACCCCCTCTTAGACGAGTTGTTGCAGGAGAAGAGAGTGGCGGCAGAAGCACAGAGGAGAGCGATAGAAGAGGAAGACGAAGACGAGGAACCGATCGAAAACCAAATTAATTTCGATTAGATTTTATTTCGGTTTTATTTTTATGTTTTTAAACTTTTAAAACTATTGTGTATTTTTATTTATTCTCGAACAGTTTTAGTATTTTAATTATAACTTTTAATTATAAATTTTAATATTTTATATTTTAAAATTAATAATTATTGTAATTTTATTTTTTTTAATCAGATCTACAGAACGTCGCAATTTCGTCGCAATTTTGTTGGTCGCACAACCGTCGCAATTTTGTTGGTCGCAATTTTGTTGGTCGTAAAACCGTCGCAATATTGTTAGTCGCAAAATATAAGCAAACTAATCGCAAAAATGTGTGCCACAAATAAGTCGCAAACTTTGCGACGAAATTGCGACGTTTTTCAGATTAGCGACGATTTTGCGACGATTTTGAGTTTGCGACGAGTCATTCGCGACAAACTCAAAATCGTCGCAATTTAACGTTTGCGACGAGTTTGCGACGAAAAACGCAGTCGCAAAAGCACCTGTATTCTTGTAGGGTATATTTTTTTACCGTAATAGCAAGAGGTTACCAAATCAAACTCAAAATTAAAATCAAAATCTTAATTATTTTCAGTAGAATTAAAATAGTTAAAAACACTCGCACGGCTCTATTGTTCGTCTTGATCACGTTGACATGGTTTTATAATATAGCTAGTTCAATCCAAACTCAAATTACTGTTGAAAGATCTATACCTTTAAGTACTGCATTGACTAGTGTATTGTTTCAATGGGATTCAATTATAGCTTAATACATTGTTATATACTTATATATGTTTCAATAAACACTAAACCTCACACAGACATTGAAAACTATTTTATATACATTCTACTTTCACATCCACACAAATACATATATATACGTAGCGTAACTATATAAAACACTAAATATACGTCAGATTATGCATGTGTTTCATGTGTTTTGTGACTAGTCGTTATTATACTTTAAAACGATAATTATGCAAGTTTAACAACCATGCTTCACCATAGGATATTATGCATGTTTAACAAAGAGAAAAGACTATATATATACTTTTTTTTTTTTTTTTTTATAACCAAAGTATCTGGGTCCCACCAAGGTGGATCCCAACTAGCGCCGTGTCCAACGGGGAACTGATCTGGTGGTCAGGAGTCGAACCATGGTGGCGGTATCCACATCCATACGTGGGCCCATTACCATCAGGCCACAACCGCCTGGTTCATATAAATAACAATGTTGGTTTTTTATTTTATATATATATATATATATATATATATATATATATACACGATGTAATAAAAAACCAACATAATATATATTTAATTATTTTTTGGAGTAAGAAAATGATGTCACGCATTTTCATTATGCGTGATTAATGGTTTAAGGGTTTTTGGACATCACAGCTAAAGGGTTCATCATTATAAATTTATAATATGAGTATAAATCTAACTGAACTGAGAAAAAGATCAGTTGAAAACCAAACTAAACAGGAAAAGTACACCAAAAGAAAACTAGTGTAGTAAGTTATTAAACAAACGTTTCAAGGGAATGGAAGGGGGCTATGGCAAAGCTTCTAGGCTCGGATTACACCATTCTTTGGGACCATCTTGTGGGCCTTCTCACATCATCACAGCACAAGATCAATCTATTTTTTATCATTATGCCGTGAGCGGAACTAACGGCGACATGGAACACCCGCTTAGCCACTATTGTCTCTTAGCTCATTGCTAAAACCGTCATAAACCTTATCAACACAATCCGATCGCAGGGAATCAAAGCTTCACAGAGGTCATGGAGCGATGGCATGGCTAATGACATTATAGTCACTACAAGAAAACAGCGTTTTTACGACTGCAACATTAGTCGCAATGTAGTCCCTAAATCAAGAATTACGACTATTTTACGACTACTGAGTGTAGTACCAAATCGATAGTCGGTGAATACATTAGTTGTAAAGTAGTCGGCATTTTGGCTACTAAGTTACGACTATTTCATGTAGTCGTAAATATTAGTAGCAAAATAGTCGCTAAATATTACTCCTATCTTACGACACAGTTACGATTAATTCGCATCAACAAATGAGAATCTTGGTGCAGTCGTAAAATAGTCGTAAAATTTAGTGACTACGTTGCGACTATGTTACGATTATTTAATGACTACATTACGACTAATTTATTTAGTTAATTAATTTCATATATTACAATAATAATTAATATTGTCAAATATAATATATTTCAAACAAATTATATACAATTAACAGAAACGGAAATAGATTATTAAAAACAAATTATATCCATTTACAAATCTTGGAGCTAATGCACACATTGAATCTAGTAGAAAAAAACTTACAATCATGACTTAAACAAAGGAACACAAGAGTACTCTAACCAAGAATTCTATTCGGACAAAGACCAAGAAGCAACAAAACTCTTTAACTAAGTTCAATGGAGTGACACCTTTCTTACACCTTCAAACCACAACTCTTCCTCCTTCCTCCGGCCTTCTCGAACTTCTTTCCACTGGACAAACATATGGCTTTGTGTGATTCTTTGGCACACCAGGAGTAGCTGACATGCTTCACTTCACTGTTGAGCTGAAACTTCACTGTTGCTTTTGTCTCATTCACTTTCGATTCCAAAGACTCTTGGTGGCTAACAAGAGTTGGGAACTTTCCTGTTCATTATTCAAAGAGTCCAGATTATATAAGAAAATCAAGAATCATGAAGATTTGGAATCAAAGCATATAAATAAGGTTGCTTAAAGACATGCCTGCCTTGTTGAGACCATGACCAATATCTCTGACGAGAAAAAACTCTTTCACAACTCTAGAAACTCTTCAGCCTATACAAGTTTTACTAAAGTGAGCCCTTAAGAGTCAGACATTAGATCTATCAACACTCGGTAACGCAACTAGTTCGCCAAGCAAAAAAAAAGGAAAAAAGTCATAGAGCCAAGAATTAATGTAAACAAGGAAGAAGCATAGGCATAAAGTAATCATAGAGCTTGCAATAACACTTCATATAAGCAATCAAACAGTTGATCCTTATAGCAATTTAATTTCGTAAAGATCTTAGTAAGGTATGATTCTTTTCTTAAGTCTAACTAACAAAACCAAAGTGCTAAGCATGGATAATCTACAAACCATACAAGTATCAAACTTTAATTCGAGCTCACTAATTTCACACACAGAAATGTGACAGAGAATGAAATGTTCACAAAAATGAAAGAGAGGAAAGCCAAAAAGAGTTACTCACAAGCAAGAAAACAGAAAATAGTATTAGAGGTCGAGAGAGGTGCAGCAGAGAGTACCCTGAGAGAGAGCTCGGCTGCTTCTGGAAGTTGTGCTAAGGCAAGACGTCAAACGAGCAGCAGCCACAGTTCAGATGGGCACCTACACACAAATTTCACCAAATCAAAACCCTAAAACGAAGAAATGAACGAAATTGAAACCCTTAAACATTGAATTCGACACACAACACATAAGATTACTTAATCTGATTTCTTAAGTGTATTAAGATTTTTTTAACATCCGGCGCATTTGATTGAATATAATTTACATTCATTCAAAAAAAAAACGAGATAAATTTGACCCAAAAAAAATAGAGGAAGTGGGATGCTTGTTAATAAAAAAAATCGAAGACAGTAAAAAGAAAAATTTGACTTAACATCAAACAAGGAAAAGATATTTCACCCAAAAAAAACAAGAAAAATATATATTTGACAAGAACAGGAATTAACAGGAACAAAAACAAAAAATTCTAACAACAGAAAGAAACAATGTCAAACAAGTAATAAATAAATAAAAAATTACTATGACTGCTAAAAAAAATAAGGAATAAATAAGAAGGATTAATTTGCCTAATAGCAAAATTTTGAATTATAATTAGTGTAATAGTCATGTAATAAATATAATAAAAAACTAACAATTAATATAAGAGAATTTACGATTTTATCCTTCATACATAATACATAATACATATTAATCTAGGGGAATCTAAGACAAAATTGTCCATAGTACATATTATATATAATGAACAGTAATTTTAAATATTGAGTAAATTAAAAAAAAAATTGTGTTATATTTGCCAATTTCTCAAATAAGAATTTGAACATATATTATTGGAGGCATGCATGTATCATAATAATAAATTAGAACATGAATTATTTTTTTTCCTGGTCGACGACAGGTCACAGGTCTTAGTCTATAATGTGTTCATTTTTAACGTGCAATCACTGATTCACATGATAAATCTATTTATTTTTCTTATAGGGTTCGATTGGCAAAGTATAATGGAGCTTGAACTGGAGCATGAGCAGGAGCATCAATCAGCATTAGCATTATGCTATACTGTTCTGATTAAAATGCATGATTCGCAGAGCTGTGAGTGATTATATATAAAATTAAGATAAATTATTTTATTACATTATTTATATGTATTCTTATACATTATATATGTATATACACACACACACACATATATATATATATATATGTATATATATATATTAGTCATAAATTATACATCAAAATTTTAATTGTTTTTATTAAATTACTATTTCATTATAATACTATTTTAGCAAATAGTATGTCATATAAACTAATAATATATATTAAGTTTAAATGTTAATATAATTATGTTTATAAATTATTAAACAGAATATATTATTATTCAAGTTATATTTTATTAAATTTTATTTAAAAGTAATAGAACATATAAAGCAACGTTAAATTTTAATAAACATATATATATATATATATTATAATTACATAAATAACGTATATTCATTTTTAGTGAAATGCATTGTGTATATATTATATTTTTAAATTATGATAAGACTTTTTAATTTTTCTAGTTTAAATTATATTTAAATGAATTATTTTCTTTTTATAATATTATTTCAAACTATAAAATAATGATAAACATGAACTAAAATAACTAAAATTTTTTATTTATAGAATTTGTTTTGATGTCATCTAAAAATAAATTAGTTTTATAATTTTTTTTCTTAATATATTAAAGCTCAATGCTTTGGAAAAGCTCCACTTGAGAGCATTGAGGGCAAGAACATTTAGAAGCATTAGCAGTTAGTAAATGCTCTGCTTAATGCTCTATTAATTACACGTGATTGGATAGTACAGAGCATGATACTCTTTTAAATGCTTTGCCAATCAAGCCCTTAGTACTCACTCTACCATATGACCGATATTAAAATAAAATAAGAAACAAAATTCATGTGGAAGCCCCCTTGGTCCAGTGGTTTGACTAAAGAGTTCATTAATGCTTATACACCTACAGGTATGGAGTTCGAGTTCCGAAGAATGCAAATTAATAGATGCAATATTTACAGGAGATTTTCAGCATGGAGCATAGAGAGCCGTTCGAAGTAGTCTCGCATGTTTAGGCTAAATTGTCCGTTGTGTAATCGTCCGTGTAATAGGTCTCATAATTTGTAATACTTCATAAATCTAGACGATTAAAAAAAAAAATTCCTAAGTTATCAATTAATGTTTAATACCTAATGATGCGCATAAAGCAAAAGTTCCATACAAGATCTATGGTATCCTAAGGAAGAGACATAGTTATAGATAAGGCGACTCGAAGACTTTTCTCGTGTTTTTGCATTAAGTCGTATATGGATATAAGGATATTGGTTAGTCTCTTGAGGGTTTCTTTGGATGGCATAAACACACCATTATTTATTGGAGGAATAGCACATTTTGGGATGCAAAGGAAGGCATTTAAGGGTCTTGGATGTGGCAAAAAACTAGTGAAGACGTGGTACCAAGCTTATCATTTTATACAGGTTGAGGTTCTAAATGGGAAAATCTTCTCGTTTGATAATTGGCTCCAAACATCAACCTGGATTGGGTGGATACACTTGTACTCCTAACCACAAATCAACTCGGTTGGGCTAAAATCTAATTCCCATCCCATATACATTATTAGAGAGGTGACTTCACCTAAAATGGGACATGACATTCTTTCACATATGACATGACATCACTTCAAATGTGACATGGCAATAATGATAAATGTGCCAATTAATAAATCTATTTAAATAGTGGGCTAATCTATATTCTCATATTCTTTTTAACGTACAAAAATTTTATAATATTTCTTTTCATAATCTTTTGAAAAATTTTCAAAAATATTTAATTTAAAATATATTTATTGGAATCATAGAAAATTTAGTATACTTTTCTAATATAAAGGAATATTACCAATATCAATATAACATGGATCCTTATGGTCACTTATCTATATTATTTTTGTATATATTTTTTTGGCAAATTAGCCATTAATATTGTAGTTACTTTTAAATTTATTGGTTGAAAGAATAGAAAACATGGAAACTATTATACTATCAAGTGAAAGACAAAAATAATTTACTACATATACGCTAACTTATGCATACTCTCAAAACTTAATATAAATTTTCGGATTACATTTTTATTAAAGATAAAAAAAAACATTTGGATTCGACGGTCTCCTATGCTAACTTATGCATACTCTCAATAGTATCTTCTCACTTAACTACAAGTCACCACATAGATTCGACGGTCTCCTATGTTAGTGGTTAAGTATGAGTTTATTCTGATATTATGCGTTTAATCTGATATTTGCAACTACTCAACTATCTTGGTCATACTAGGGGATTAGTCAGATGGTATAAAGTAAAATCCCAACCATTATAAAAAAAAGTTACGATTAGCAAAAATAAGAAAAAAAAAATCCAAAATATTATGGGCCTCCAAGTCCGAGTAACTATTAACTTGATTGTCACATCAAGTTAACAATTGAAGTTTGACTCTACTCTTCATGATTTCATCAATGGAAGAAATTCCAGAATCTTCGAGACTAAATTTCTAAGATCTTCTAATAAAATCATTTGACGTCAAAAAAAAAAAAATTACAAAAGCAGTAGCACCAATTTAATCAACCCGTCCGGATCACCTAATACAGAATTATGTAATCTATAGATCTATATTTAGATTAATACCAATTCTGTATATTAAGAAACTATGATCATATATATGCTTGTTATTTTATCATACAAAAGTAGGATTTAAGAGTGTTGATGAAGAAAAGGCTTAGTGTTTCACTCATCCAACAACACAAAGAAGAAGAACGCATTTTGGATAGTAACAAAAAGAAGCAAAGAGCTCCAACTTGTTATAACCATGGAAACTGATGTTATGAATCATTCAAAATCTGAGTTCCATAGCCGGAATCATCCCTCCAGAGGCTTCAATCTGTTGCTCCAGCTGCGAAAATTCGATCATGAAAACCGAAATCGAATCAAATAAGATTCAATATGTTCAATCAAAATGACATATTATAATAGAGTTAATGTGGGTGGTATAGTCCTAACCTTGAACAGAGTCTCTAATCTGTTCTTGACAAGATAGTACTCTTGCTTCACTTGTTGCAAACATCTATGACATCTGAAATTGCCATCCATTAATCAGATACTAAAATCGATAAAACAGAATAGACCAACCAAATCAACAGTCATCAAAACTCACGCTTCGACATTCTGTTGCTCGCAGAAGCTACGAAAGACAACACAAGCATTCTTAACTCTCTGTGCTCCTATACTGTTTTTTGGTAACATCACACACAATCAAAAGCTTAACCTTTTACACATTTCTCAAAAATGTATGTTTACATAGTTGAGTCTTATAACATATATGGATCATAATCAAAACAAAATAATAAATAAACCAATTTTTTTGGTGTGTTTGTTACCTTGAGCTGCTACCTTTAAGTTGATGAACATGAGGATCAACTTTTTTGAAGTCTACAACTTGTTGATCCCTACAAAAAAAAATAGAAGAACATTGAGGAAACAAACAGATGTTTTGGACAGAAATAGCAGTTCAAGATTTAAAAAGAGAGAATGTGTTGATGAACAAGATTACAAGGAAAGTGAGAGATCATTGAGAATTCTATCAGAGTCTTGGAAAAAGAGAGACACAACTTGTGAAACAAAATCTGGATTGCTTTCATCTTGTAGTTGTTGCAGCTGCAAGAACTGGCTGTCCAAAATTCCCTTTTTATAGTACCAACAACAAAAGAAAAACTTTCCATAATCAGATACTAATGTCACACTAAACTCATGATTACTAAAGAAGCTGCAAAAAGCTATATGTTTCAATAAAATCTAAACCATAAAACCTCATTTTATTCCTTTCTTCCACCTTCAAATTCTAATTTCTGAAAAACTCCCTTCTTTATATTTTGGTTTGTTTTCAAAATGTGAAAAAAACTTACTTCCAAGAAGAGTGATTTAGTGTAATCTTGCAAATTCTTCTGCATCTGAACCAACTCCATCTTCTTCTCTGTTTTTTTTTGTTTGTAATTTATTTCTCTGTTTCTCTCTCTTTCAATAATGGAGGAAGAAATTGTCTTAACAAATCCTCAGTACTTAAAAGATGAGAACAAAATCCTCCGTATCAAAGACCCATTTTTAAAAAATATTTTTTTCTAGTTTATCATTATAGTTTTTTGGTTTGGAAGTGAGAGAAGAATCCAAAAAGAAATCAACTTTAAAAAATGGAAGTTGGTCTTGCTGTCAAATGTCTAACCATTCGCGCCTCTTTTTACCCTTTCTTTGCGCTTTCGTTTTTTTTTTCTTTGCCAAGATGTGATAAAGACATAAGAAGAGCATTGATACTTCTCTCTTTGTCTTTTTTCTTTCTAAATATTTTTTAATAATTATTATTTTTGTGTATCGAATTTTAAAAATGACTGTTCAACTGATGAAAGCATATATTATATTATCCACTAGATGACTCCCCGCATAATACGGAGATAAAATATTTTAAATTTTAGTAAATTAGGGTACATGCTAAAAGTAATAAAGAAACAACTAATTCAATTCTTTATCTTAAGCATAATTGTTTGATGTATTTAAATAAGTTCTTTTAAGAAACCAAATAGTATTGTTTGGAAAAAATTATGTGATTTAAATAGTATTTATAGAAGTAGATTTTTAGGTTTCGCATATATATATGAAAAAAAGAAATCTTCATTCGGGTATATGGTACAATCAATTGATATATGTCTTTCCAAAAAGAGATTGTTGTATTCGGTTAACAAAATTTTCATTAAGTTGGTTTAATTTGCTTTGATACTTACTTTCCTGTTTATTGAATATGGATATTTAAAATGTTAATGTATACACAAAAATGAATTTGTTTACACATACAAATAAAATGCTCATTTACACATACACATATAAAAAATAGATTCAATGACTTCAAAGTATTTAGATATTATTTGACATTATATAAAGTTTTGTCATTTACTTCCCTTTAAATATATCAAACAGTATTATTAATATATTAGTTAGAGGCAAATGTTTGATCCTATATTTATATTAGATTTTTTTCAATACATTCGAAAAAATATCTTTAAGATACATAATTATGAAGATCGTAATTGTGAATTTTTTTATTTTAAAATTTTATTAAATTTATTATTCAAACAATGTTTTTTTTAATTTGAATTCAAGTGACATTGGAAAGTAATTTTATAGAAGTTTTATACTAAAGTAAGTGAGTTGCCATGTCATAATAACTGAGAGGTTAGGTTAGATTTTATATGAGAAACTTCTTTTAGTGTGAGAGGTTAGGTTAAATAGATTTGTGAAATTAAAGCACTAATTATATTAGAATTGTAAAAAGGATTTGTGAAATTAGCCCAATAATATTCATTTGAGATTTGACCCACTAAAACTCTCATATTTGCCATATCATATTTTAGAGGATGTCATGTCACATTTTATTTGTGAGAGTGAATGTGAGTGTGACATGTAGGATTCTTTAGGAGAATCACTTCTCTAATAATATATAGGGGATGTTTTTTTAATTTGATTTCAAGTGGCATTGGAAAGTAATTTTATAGAAGTTTAGGACTAAAGTAAGTGAGTTGCCATGTCATAATAACTGAGAGGTTATGTTAGATTTTATATGAGAAAATTATTTTGGTGTGAGAGGTTAGGTTAAATGGATTTGTGAAATTAAAACACTAATTATATTAGAATTGTAAAAAGAATTTGTGAAATTAGCCCAATAATATTCATTTGAGATTTGGCCCACTAAAACTCTCATATTTGCCATGTCACATTATAGAGGATGTCATGTTACATTTTATTTGTGAGAATGAATGTGAGTGTGACATATAGGATTCTTTAAGAGAATCATTTTTCTAATAATATACAGGGGATTGCCCCCATTCAATGTATCTTTCCATTTTCCAATAGAATCTCTTTGGGGAAAACTTTTATATTAATACAAATTTGATTGATTCTCGTTGGCTTTGTCCAACTAGTATTTGTATATTGTAAAAAAATATTGATTGGTTGGTTTTATTATACATTCATGTCTTACAAAAAAAATCGTAATGTAATGAGTTATTTTTGTATTGTCCACAGCCAAAAAAAAAAAAATGCAATTTCTATCTTCTATAGTTTATCTCGTCCAATCCTTTTTCTTGATTGGGGAAATTAGACTTTTCTCTTTCTTTTTTGTAGGAAAATGAAGTAAACTCAGGTAAAAAAACCGTAAAAATGGACTTTTAACCAAAAGATAAATTGTTTAACCTACAGTAGAACCTCTATAAATTAATACTCTATAAATTAATAATCACCATAAATTAATAAATTTTCCCGGTCTCAAGTCGGGCCAATGTAAAAATAGTCGAAATTCGATAAGATGATACGATAATAAATTTTTTGAAACTTTCATGTAAAATATGGTCCCAATAATAGTATAAACTAATAATTATACATAGTTATGCATATATATATATATGTATATATATATATTACTATGATAGTGTTTAAAACATGGTTTCATCGATTATTTGTTTTGACTAAAAGTTGACATTTGTTGAAATTTTTCTCAAATTTTTCTTATTTTATTTAAAATATTTAGGATTATATTCAAAACTTGTAAAAATAATAGATGCGATGATTAAATTTTTTACACTTAAATTTTTTTAGAGAAATTTCAAGATATGCTACTTTTGATTTGCCACTTTTCAAAAATGCCACTATCACTTTTTCCAAATTTTTAAATCATTTATGTTTGGGTTAACTATGTTATATTAGGGTTTAGTTTTTTTGGTTTAAGATTTGTTAGGGATCAAAACATTATTTAAAATTGAGAATTTTGAGATATAAGATTTTTAAACGGATTTATAAGTGGCATGTTGGTAAGAAAATAATTCAAGAGTGGCATATTTGAAAAGTGGTATGTCAAAAGTGGCATTTTCGTAAATTTCCCTTTTTTAACTGTATCTTAATATATATATATATATATGTATATCGTTTTTAACTTTATTATCAACATTAAAGTTAATGATTTCTTCGGAATTTTGTACGAAAGTACCGTGTAATTTTTTTTTATCTACATGCTCTATTATTATATTAAGTAATTAACATCAATTTGAAACCGCAAGTGTTAATCTTAATTTCAAGTTAATACATTTGACTTTAACTAATGAATTCATTTAGATTATGTAATATAACATCATTGGAAAACAACATTTCAAGAAAATCATAACATTTGAAAACAAAATTTCAAGAAAATAATAACCCAAAAAAATCTCTCTATAAATTAATAATTATTAATTTATCGATAAATTAATATCTCTCTAAATTAATAAAGTTTGAAAGTTCCAACATTATTAATTTATAGAGGTTTTACTGTAGTTTGCTTAAGATCTTTTGAATTTTTTAAAACAACTTACTTCCATTTTAGATAACTAATTGTGAGAGTATTTTTTACATGAAGAGTATTGATTGATACAAAAAAAAAGACTTTTAACCATTTGACTTAAACACTTCTACATCTAGTCCAAACATGTGGTGGCGATGCTTAATTATTGAACTGCAATTTCTTATTTTCATGTTCTTTCTATTATCATTTTTTATATCAAACCAATTTCTATCATCTTAATTTTACAATTGTCTTGTTTCCTTCGGATTTCTTATTTGACAATTGAACTGTTAAAAAAAATTGTAATCCGAATATATTAAACCGAAATACATATCTTAGTCTAATTTCAGTGAAACTAGTTTGGAATGTCCATGAGTTAGAAGCAAAAGTCAGGGAAAATATCACAAATAGAAATCAATCACATATCATAGTTCAAATGTTTTTTTCTGGTTGATTTCTCAAAGTTTGCTTTTCTCTAAAACGTTTTTCACTTATCCTCTAGATTTCTTCCAATTTTCTAATTCTCTTACCTTTTTACTTTTATCTCCAATGTCTCTTTTTATTTGCTAGACACCAAAGAAACTTGCAACAATAGATACTACGTATGATGGAGTTAATAAGAACAATAATTTATCTTTCTAAAAAAAATAACAATAATTTCTAATAACCACCGGTTAATCAACTCGGTTAGGTATGCTGCTAAATCGCTGGCTCTTTTTGTTTTCAAGACTTAAGTATTCTATTTCAAAACCAAGTAACAATAAATACAATGGCTCATATTCTTTATGTACTACATACATTGTATTTTATTTCGGCCTATCTCAACCACACCAATCTCATATTTTTTTCAACCGGTTACGTACTTCTTCAATTTTTCATGTCTATGTGATTTTCCGTTACTCCAAATACTGAACCCATCCTCATACACACCATTCTTATCTATTTTGTCATGCACAGTAAATGTCGCATTCTTCCGTAGATAATTTGTATTTTCAATGACACTTCCAACACGTCAAGCCAAAATAAACAATATTATATATCTATTAGTATCACTGCATGCCTGTACATTTGGGTAAAGATCTCCGTTTTGACACGCCTCAAATGATGAATGTGACATGCAAGAACGCACGATGAGTTTAACCAATGACATAAACTTATTATACTAACCAAAGATTATTTGTGAATCTTACTTAATAATGGGTCCATGCTCAATGCATCACTAATAGACCTTCCAAATTTTATTATGAATTTAATATCTTACATTATCTCCATATAAAAGTTAAACTGTGCTTCCTAACAAATAGGTAAAAAAGTCAAAATAGAAAATGCACTCATCCATATTTCCAAGAAATAAATATAAGATAATCAGTAGCGTAGCCAAATCAAAGTTATAATGTATAAAGCTAATATATAAGTCGCTGTAGAAGCAGCCAATTATGAATTGTATTTACTCGAAACATTAAAAAGGGGAACATCTATGGCGAATTAGTCGATTTGTTGGTTTATAGTAAATTTTAGGTTAAGTTCAATTTAAACAAGTAAATGAGCTGTTGATTCTATCTCGTGAATGCCGTTAGACGAGTTTTATTGGTTCAAATGCATTTTGAAGTAAAAATCTAAACGGTATATTTTTATGTTTCACATTTGCGTTTGGTGTATAATATAAACAAACTAATGTTCAATTTTTTTGGTTAATGTGTAAAGTAAAACATTTTGACATCTTAACGCAAATCGTATAAGCCTTGATTGTAAAGCATATTTGCATGTAAAAATATTATGTTTATATTGTAGAAACTACAATAATTTTGATTTTCGTTGCATTTGCATTTTTCACGTTTGTTTTTACATGTGATTTGTAAAACAAAAATTATTTTTATATTTTAAAACATTTACTATACATTTTACCAAAAATAAACATTTACTATAGGTTTTGCTAAATTAAATATCATTTACTAGTGTTGACAAAAAAAAACTATAGTTTTTGCTAAATTAAATATCATTTACAAAATGTAAACGTAGATACAATGTACAAGTTTCACACAGAAATATAAACACGTTTGTTTAGCATGTATAAAAAAAAAAAAAAAACTCATATTCTCCATCCAATTGCGTTTGACGTTTATAAATTATGATTGGTAATAGAATACTAAATTACTGCGTCAACATTTGAGAATTTAAACACAAAATCAAAAGCATGCTAAATAAAACAATCAAACTCATTGTACATATCAATAATAACGATGCCTTTTGTTTTGGTAATATGATAGCTTATTTTTGCAGAATTTTGCTAACCACGTTTTCTTGTCCTAAAGTTATAACCTATTCATAGTCTTATATTACAAATTTTGGGACCCGAAAGAAACTTCTATTTAGATTCAGTCAAGATTTATTAAACGTGGTTTGCCGCCATTGATTCTTCTCCATTATAGGTCCAATACTAAAGAACTTCTATCTCTTTCGTTTTCTTATCAACGAAATAATCAACCTTTTTCATAACTATTAAGTCTTCTGTTTATTAAAAAAAAAAAACATATTAAGTCTTCTAGTGTAGACAAAAGTAATAATTTGACTCGGTCACCAGTTCTTCTACGGTGTTCAACCCAACCACTCGGACCGGATCAATGGTTATATCATCTTTAGTTGTCCTATAAATACGCATTCAACCAAGAACACACATTATAATTTATACATCTAATTAACTAGAGGTTCGAGCTCATGTCTGAAGCTTCCTCTTTGCTCATACCCAAAACAAACTCTCCAACTTCATCAGAATCAATGGCAAATAAATCCCTTAATGGCCTCCAAAGTCTTATTAAGCTTCTCCCAACAGGAACACTCTTCATCTACCTATTACTCAACCCTATCCTCACTAACGACGGTAAATGTTCAGCGACTAATAAGGTCATGTCAAGCATTCTCGTCGTTCTTTGTAGCTTCACTTGCATGTTCTCATGCTTTACCGATAGTTTCCAAGGCCTTGACGGGTCAAGAAAGTACGGTATAGTTACCAAAACGGGTCTTTGGACTTACGGGGAACCAGGATCCGTGGATTTGTCCAAGTTCAAGCTCAGGATCTCGGATTTTGTTCACGCCGTTTTCGTGGTGGTTGTGTTTGCAACACTAGTGTTGCTTGATGCTAATACCGCAAATTGCTTTTATCCACGGTTTAGGGAAACACAAAAGACTCTGGTCATGGCTTTGCCTCCAGCCGTAGGAGTTGCTGCGGCCGGTATCTTCGCTTTGTTTCCGAGCAAACGAAACGGAATCGGGTATGCTCCGGTTGATGAGGAAGAGACCAAGAAGGACTCTGTCGCCGTCTGAAATGTGTTGGTTCTATTGTTTCTATATGTTGTGGTTTTTTTTCAAGATTTGTTTGTAAATTAATAAAAGAAGACTTATGTTTCCATAAGACATTTATTTAGTTTTTGTAACCACTGAATATTGTGTGGCATCTTGTAATACTTCAGAATAAAATGTTATCCTATAAACAAGTACGTTCCTTAATTAGTACGTTGTATTAGCCATAATTTATGAAGACCAAATTTTTTAATTTCTATGTAGCTTCCGACATCAGATTAGCTTTTATTCGGATGATCTTCTGCTTTGCTTTCTTGCGCGAATGTTTGAAGCTACCTCGAGATTGATCTTTGGTTATAACTAAATCGAGTTTGACTGTATGATGATCAGAAGCACCTTTCGAAGAAATAACTGAATACGAGCCTGGAACAAATTCGTAAGGCGACTCTGGAGATGCCAGAATGTAGTCGACCCGTGTTCCGTACTTGCATGTTCCTTGTACATCTGCACCAGATCAAGAATTAACTATGAATAGGTATAAAAACGGACGAATAAAATTTTCGAAGTTAAGTGAAACGGAGAAACTAACTTTGGCCTTTGGCAATAATGACTACAGGCTCACATTCTCCTGCGAATTCTTTCGAATCCAAATATCCTCTTCCCTTGAGAAACCTCATCACTTCAACTCTAGGAGTCGGCTTTCCAGAATCCTCGTAATACTGTTTATATATATGATACAACTAAATTATGACCGCTCTAAGACCTTATATACACTTTAGTTATGATATCTTAGCGAATTTTTACCTTTACGATGGGTTCCATCTTGCTATGGAATAATCAGAGCCATCAAGAGAATTCAAGCCTCCCAACAAGATGTGAGGAGATTCGTCTCCTCAAGTAATTGCATCGATTTGTTGGTTTATAGTAAATTTTAGGTTAAGTTCAATTTACACAAATAAAGGAGCTGTTGATTCTATCTCGTGAATGCCGTTAGAGGAGTTTTATTGGTTCAAAACTTCAAATGCACACAAAAACACAATATTGTAAAAACAATGCATTTTTTGTTATGTTTATGTTTCACATTTGCGTTTGGTGTATAATATAAACAAATTAATGTTCTATTTTTTTTTTGGTTCAAATGTAAAGTAAAACATTTTGACATCTTAACGCAAATGGTATAAGTCTTGATTGTTAAGCATATTTGCATGTAAAAATATTATGTTTATATTGTAGAAACTACAATAATTTTATTTTCGTTGCATTTGCATTTTTCACGTTTGTTTTTACTTGTGATTCGTAAAAAAAAATTATGTTTATATTTTAAAACATTTATTATACACTTTATCAAAAATAAACATTTACTATAGTTGTTGCAAAATTAACTGCCATTTACAAAATGTAAACGTAGATACAATGTACAAGTTTCATACAGAAATATAAACACGTTGTTTAACATGTAAAAAAATAAAAAATAACTCATACTCTCCATCCATTTGCGTTTCACGTTTATAAATTATGCTTGGTAACAGAAAACTAAACTACTGCGTCAACATTTAAGAATTTAAATACAAAATTAAAAGCAAATAAAACAATCAAGCTCATTGTACGATGCCTTTTTATTTGGGTAAAATGATAGCTTGTTTTGCTAAGCACGTTTTCTTGTTCTAAATAGTCTTACAAAATTTTGGGACCCAAAAGAAACTTCTATTTAAATTCAGTCAAGATTTATTAAACGTGGTTTACCGCCTTAGAAATTTCTTCTCCATTGTAGGTCCAATACTTAAGAACTTCTATCTCTTTCGTTTTCTTATCAACGAAATAATAATCAACCAATTCATAACAATTAAGTCTTCTGTTTATATAAAACAAAAAGTCTTCTGTTTATAAAAAAAAAAAAAAACATATCAAGTCTTCTAGTGTAGACAAAAGTAATAATTTGACTTGGTCACCAGTTCTTCTACGGTGTTCAACCCAACCACTCGGACCGGATCAATGGGTCATATCATCTTTAGTTGTTCTATAAATACGCATTCAACCAAGAACACACATTATAATTTATACATCTAATTAACTAGAGGTTCGAGCTCATGTCCGAAGCTTCCTCTTTGCTCATACCCAAAACAAACTCTCCAACTTCATCAGAATCAATGGCAAACAAATCCCTTAATGGCCTCCAAAGTCTTATTAAGCTTCTCCCAACAGGAACACTCTTCATCTACCTATTACTCAACCCTATCCTCACTAACGACGGTGAATGTTCAGCGACTAATAAGGTCATGTCAAACATTCTCGTCGTTCTTTGTAGCTTCTCTTGCATGTTCTCATGCTTTACCGATAGTTTCCAAGGCCTTGACGGGTCAAGAAAGTACGGTATAGTTACCAAAAAGGGTCTTTGGACTTACGGGGAACCAGGATCCGAGGATTTGTCCAAGTTCAAGCTCAGGATCTCGGATTTTGTTCACACGGTTTTCGTGGTTGTTGTGTTTGCAACACTAGTGTTACTTGATGCTAATACCGCAAATTGCTTTTATCCGCGGTTTAGGGAAACACAAAAGACTTTGGTCATGGCTTTGCCTCCAGCCGTAGGAGTTGCTGCGGCTGGTATCTTCGCTTTGTTTCCGAGCAAACGAAACGGAATCGGGTATGCTCCGGTTCATGAGGAAGAGACCAAGAAGGACTCTGTCGCTGTCTGAAATGTGTTGGTTCGATTGTTTCCATATTGTTGTGGACTTTTTCAAGATTTGTTTGTAAATTAATAAAAGAAGACTAATGTTTTCCTAAGACATTTATTTAGTTTTTTGTAACCATTGACTATTGTGTGGCATCTTGTAATACTTCAGAATAAAATGTTACCCTATAAACAAGAACGTTCCTTAATTAGTATGTTGTATTAGAGACCAAATTTTTTAATTTCCATGTAGCTTCCGACATCAGATTAGCTTTTATTCGGATGATCTTCTGCTTTGCTTTCTTGCGCGAATGTTTGAAGCTACCTCGAGATTGATCTTTAGTTATAACTAAATCGGCTTTGACTATATGATGATCAGAAGTACCTTTGGAAGAAACAACTGAATACGAGCCTGGTACAAATCCGTAAGGCGACTCTGGAGATGCCAGAATGTAGTCGACCCGTGTCCCGTACTTGCATGTTCCTTGTACATCTGCACCAGATCAAGAATTAACTATGAATAGGTATAAAAACGGACGAATAAAATTTTCGAAGTTAAGTGAAACGGAGAAACTAACTTTGGCCTTTGGCAATAATGACTACAGGCTCACATTCTCCTGAGAATTCTTTCGAATCCGAATATCCTCTTCCCTTGAGAAACCTCATCACTTCGACTCTAGGAGTCGGCTTTCCAGAATCCTCGTAATACTGTTTATATATATGATACAACTAAATTATGACCGCTCTAAGACCTTATATACACTTTAGTTATGATATCTTAGCGAATTTTTACCTTTACGATGTGGTTCCATCTTGCTATGGAATAATCAGAGCCATCAAGAGAATTCAAGCCTCCCAACAAGATGTGAGGGGATTCGTCTCCTCGAGTAATTGCATCGATTTGCTTCATTCGCCAGTTCTCATCTAGATGATCCAGTTGGGTACAATACACGTTCACATCTCCAGCCCATGGTACCTCTATAGTCACCTTCAACACATTCCTGCACACAAAAAACCATTGAGTCAACCACATGCATCAAAACACCATGTTACAGAACAAAAAACAAAGACATTGCATCTTCTTTGATTCATGATACAATGGAAATAGGAAGATCAGTGTAAGATAGAGCAAAGAGATTTTTATGCTACCTGAAATCATCTGCATCGGCGATTCTCTGAACTCTCCATTTCTTTATGGGCCATTTTGACAGTATTGCATTGCCATACTCCGGTGCCCAGCTCTCTGCAAACACGTACTTCATACCTAAGGCGGAAGCCAAATCCGATAATGGCTTCATAAGGTTCTCTTCCTCTGCTTTCACGTCTTGCAAAGCCAAGATGTCTGCATTCAACTCCCTTAGCAGCTCAGCTATGCTTCTTCTGCTACTATATCCATTAAAGCTTTCTTGGTCCCACCAACAAGAGGGAAGACACACAGGAGATCTCATGGAGATACTTCCTTTGTTTTCCTTCCCGTCGTTATCATCTTTCTCACGCTCTACTAAGCTTAGAAAGCTGTAGCTTTGTGCTAAAGAAATCTCATTCTCTGGGAGATTAATGCAGACCTTTGGTTTCTTGACTGCAGAAGAATGTAAAGGAGACTGCCTTAGAATCCCTTTTGGAGAGGGACTTATAATTTTGTTGCCAAGCAAAGTTGTTTCCTCCATGTCTTGCACGACAGGCGCAAGTGAGAACATTGCCACGTTAAAAGTCGCAACCCGAATATGTCTTCTGGAGTTTGAGTTCAGATTGATAGAAGAAATTTTGGCTTCCGGATTCTCCTTTCCTCGAGCTCTCCACTTTGCTTTCCGAAACCTCCTGACAATAACTCTTACCCTCATCCGTTTCCTGATGACCCATCGAAGTCTTGAGAAAAGGCAACGAAGCTTCCTTCTAAACATACACCGCATGTAATCTCTCTGTTTTTCTGCTTCAAAATGGAAACAGCTACAAAAGATCAACACTTTTAGAGACTTACTAACAAAGATAATAACTAAACAATGAAGAGATGAGATTAAAGTGTTTCTGAAGAGAAGCTATGAACTCAACTGCTCCAAAGGAAAAATATCACTTAAATTTGTTGAGCGTCTCTCGTTATAAAATGTCAAACAAAGTAAACCTGCTACCAGAAAAGAAGAGCAAGGAACCAAAACCTCACCTGTTTATCAACCTTCTCCACAAAATTCTCCCAAGTAGGTTAAACAGAAAACTGACAAAACATATTCTATAACCATATTTTATATGGATAAAAAATTTATGTATAAACAAGCTATTAGTTGACTTTTATCAAACAAATCACCAACCCTAAGACCAAAAGATACTCCACTTAGTTTGGCATGTTCATGATTAAATTAGGACGCAAACCATAATCAAAATTGCTATCTTTTCTATTAACAGTTAAAAAAATTCTGGATTTTCTCATAATCAGATACCATTACGAAGACAATCAAAATTCCTAAAGTAGTAGTTTATTCTTCAGAAGAAAAAAGAAAGAGCAATAATACAAACAACACACCAATCAACAAAATTTCAAAATTCGATTTGTGTGTATGCATAAATGGAGCAGAGAGAAAGACCTCGAGAAAAACATGGTTTCCGATGTCACGGCGTTCGACGGGGATCAGTTCCGAAATTCCGAACGCCGTCGCACTACGAGCTGGTGCTCCGACGCTGAATCCCCTCGCCGTCTCCGTCGCTGCCATCAATGTTCGTCGTCGTCACTTTACCCAGTAAGGGTTTTTTTCTCCGTCGACGTAAACCGGCAATACCGACCAAAATTAAACCCGAGTGATCTAATTAAAATGTTTGACCACAAGTATTCCCTGAAATCACGGATGGATCCTTAATTTTAATAAACGTACATTTTGATTAACATCCTGTTGGGTGAAATAAATTCACTTCAAAAAACTTTTGGAAGTGCCTACATTAGGCAGGTCATGGCACTGACCATGTCGCAGGTCATGTCACTGCATTCATGAAGGTAATAAATGTTGAAACTTTCCAAAAATGGGACAACGAGGTCAAGTTTATTAACGGACACACGTCCCTAAACCGACATAACGTGGACAAGGATTATATGAAGTCGTATGTCATGGCACTGACCATGTCACTGCATTCATAAAGGTCACAAATGTTGACACTTCCCAACAGTATACCAACGTCGAGGTCCGGTTTATCGACCGACATAACGACCTTGACCTTCAACCTTCTTATTTCTAAGTGAAATATGACAAGGATCCACTACTCTCTCTCTTCCACCACGCCTCTACTAGTGCGTAGGGCCTCTATTTCACTATATCTCCACTATGATCATGGAACAACCACACCTTTGCTAGTGAGTTAGGTCTTTGCTCCACCATGTCTCCACTAGCCTCCACTAGTTCCTACTAACTTCCACTATGTCCGGATATTTCCTTTGAGCTTCCTTCATGAAGTCTATTTAAGAGGTCGGGAACTGAACGTTCAAGGAAGAAGGCGAAAAGATAAGTCTTTTACCTTCCCATCCTACACAGAAAAACTCTTGCCACTTCCCTACGAGGAGAGCCAAGTTCTGTCCGTAGCACCGTTTGTGCCTAAGACCATCTCTTTCCGATCATATAATTGATCCTGACAATCTTTGTCTCTACCTACGACGAGAGACAAGTTCTGTCCTTGCCTACGATGATCAACAAGATCATCTCCTTTCGATCATATAATTGATCCTGACAAGCTCTGTCTCTGCCTACGACGAGAGACAAGTTCCGTCCGTACCTACAGTGATCAACAAGATCATCTCCTTCCGATCTCTTAACTGATCGTGACAAATGAGAGCATCGTTAGTGCCTAAGATGAGCGACAAGCTCTGTCCTTCCCTACGACAAGCGACAAGCTCTGTCCTTTCCTACGACAAGTGACAAGCTCTATCCTTCCCTACGACGGGAGACAAGTTATGTTCGTGCCTACGATGGTCAACAAGATCATCTCCTTCCGATTCATGCTAATCGGATCTTCAACAACACCTACGAAGCTCTGATTCATGCAAATCAGACCTTCAACAAACACCTGCGAAGCTCTGATTTATGCTAATCAGACCTTCGAAAACACCTATGAACTACGAGCGATTTGATCCCTCCTTGGGTACGTAGGCAGCCTTATAAAGGCGCAATTGTAAACACATAAAAAACTTCTTTACGTCTTAGTCAAAAAACCTTCGAAGGTACCTACGAAGCTCTGATTCATGCTAATCAGACCTTCGAAAATACCTAGGTCGACAATAACGTCCGACACGATCTTCCCGTTACGACTTGCTTATTGATTCTTTGTAATTCTATGGAAACTCATTGATCAAGAAAGCTAATTATCTTCTCGTCATTCCGTAGTACTGTTTCCTTTCAATTCGGTTAAATTGTGCACAAACACATCCTTTACTTTAATAAATGGATAGAAGTGAATAGTAGCTTTTTAATGGTAAAAAAAGCTTACGCGAGAAATTGGATTTTAAATTAATCCTTTAAGGTTACATTTTCCAGGTAAATACGAAAATCAGAACAAAGCATGGGCGTGGCCATGTCCATCCTCTAATTACAAGTGTTATGTAATTATTGATTCTAAGAATTCCGAAACGGTTTTTGAAAGGTATTTTGCAACACTAGCTTTTGAGTTCACGACAATAATGTTTTAAATCTAGTGATTAATTAATTAAATAATCATATCCATAAAGTTAATTAGATATAAGAAAATGGAATGAAAATGATGATTTTGAAAGAAACCAAGACTTCAAAATGTTAAGATACACACTCCTTATGTTAATTTCTACTCCTTTCTTTTACACTTACCTCCCCAAATTTTCTCCTAGTTAATTGCTTCCCAAAAAAAAAGATATGTGATAAATTAATACTTTGACTCCATAAACAAACATTTGAAAAAAAAAACACAACACATCATTAGATCAGCATTCACCAACATAGATGATAAATTTTACAAGTAATGCATAGCTTACACAACCTTAAAAATATTTACCATTTGACAAATATACACACGCCTTATTTTCATTTTACGCATACATGTATGTAGTAGAGTTCATCTACATCATTTCTCCTCGGAAGCATCATCCTCATTGTTGTCCGAGGGATTCCCAATTCCATGACGTCTACTAGGAAACACCGTGAAAACAAAGCCGGAGATAACTCCGATCACCGGAGGCAAAACCATAAGAAAGATCTTCCCAGTGGAACCAAAGCCAGGATAGAAACAATTAACAGTGTTAGCATCCAACAACGAAATAACACCAAAAACAATAAGAGAGAAGAAAGCATGAACGAAATCTCCAACTCTAAGCCGATACGAAGACAAATCTTTTGATGAAGAATCTGGCCATAGACCCTTCACGGTAGCTACTCCATAATGAACGTAACCGTCCCTTGTTCGGTAACTATCTGTGAAGCAAGAGAAGCAACAAGAGAAAGCACATAGAACAATGAGAGCTCCGGTTAGGTATTTGTTGATGAGAAGACAATGTCCATTGTTGGTTAAGACAGGGTTTAGGAATTGGAACAAGAAGACGGTTCCTGTTGGGAGGAGCTTGATGAGATCTCCTACGCTTGAATATGTTCTGTCTCTTATGGCTTTGAATGTTTTCGACATTTTTATCTTCTCTTCTTATGAATTATAGTTAGGTGTATATATATATTTTGTTGTTGGTTATAGTGTTCTTGAGTATGTTTTGATGAAAGTAAAGTTTCTCGAGTGTTTATAGAGTGAGGTATAGAGATTGCTTGTACGTAAAAACGGGTTTGGTGTTGCTTATACTCTATCAAAAAGTTGGGGACGGATTTAATTCTATATATATATATATTTTTTTTTTTTGCTTTTGTTGCCCTTTTTAGTATTTTGAGGCTCTGATAGAAAACGTGGCTTTAAGGATTAGATTCGTTATATTCGTCTTTGTATAAGAGTGTCCGATTTAGATACATAAAGTGTGAAGTAATTTTGTTGCTCCATCCATTTGATGTCACGCATATGAACATGTTTCATCTGGTCATATGGAGGGAAAGAGAGTATGTAATAAGTCTTCTTAATATTATCAACCAATTTGAGGAAAAAAACTTTGCCACTGAAAAGGGAAACCAGTAAGTCTCTCCTAGTTGCACTGATGACAATAATATTTTTGACTTGTATAAACTACTGAAATGTGCTTCTAAAGGCTTTTCAATAGATGGAATAAGAGCTGAAAGTGCATCGAACCATCAACAATTCTTTACGCAGATCTCCCATTGCTCTAACTGCTTCAGTATTACAATACATTCCTTTATTGGGTACGAATTTGTTTCCCATTGTTCTTTTAGGTAACTCTCTCAGGTACAAAATGATCTATCTCGGGCTTTGTTTGTATATAGGGAGTTAGAATATGGATACAAGAATCTTTGAAGTAGATTTTGCTTCTTTTACTTCATTGTAAGATTAAGGCCTTCATGATGGGGCAGCGACATGCTCGCAAAAGGCTATGTAGATGTCTTGAACATTGAACCAAGTTGTGTAACTACCCTGAAGAAGCTAATTGTAATGTCAAAAGAAGGTATTTAGGATCAAACCATCAAAAAACTTTTAGTATTAAGACTTTGAATCTTGCCTAAGTAGTCTCTAATACTGCTTATTTTATAGTAATTGCAGATGTATAAAGTACAGAGTCGCTAATCGAAATGAAAGCAATGCATGTGGAAGCTTCTTTCCCTGAGCTCGAAATCTGGACCGCATTTGCCTCTTGCTTCCGTCATTTCGTTGAGAATCTTGATGAGAATTGACTATCGGTATGCCTCAATGGATTTGAAGAACCCAATCAACAACATCAAACAACTGCTCAATACAGTCCCACATCAAAAATGTTCACTGATACATCATGGATCCTTCGGGCTAAGTGGTAGTTTAGCCGCTATTTCTCGACACAGAGAGAAAAAAAAAGGGTATATAACTCTATTTCAGATTCTCAATATTCATAAATCTTTTTTAAAAATATTTTAAATAA
Source organism: Draba incana (assembly GCA_963576765.1). NCBI lineage: Eukaryota > Viridiplantae > Streptophyta > Magnoliopsida > Brassicales > Brassicaceae > Draba > Draba incana. The sequence continues at coordinate 9,368,315 of OY755213.1, read as the reverse complement.
TACGTTTTTGCAAATTTCGATCTTCACAGGTTATTTGGAGATGATAAGTTACAAAGCGGTGTTTGGAAGTCAAACTATGGACGAGAGTTTGGTTGTTTACAAAAGTTTACGATATGTTGGAGGAGGATAGCAAATACAAAAATATACCCAATAATATACAACAAAAAAATAGAATACGGGCACATAATTTTTTTAAAATATCAAAAACGAGTATTGAATTGTATGAGTGAGAGTCAACATTATTAAATGGTCAACATTATTAAATAGCAAGATTTTGTCTCCATGAAATGGTTAAAAACGAGTATATATACGCTCAGGTTTTGTTCAAGTTGGTTTTGTTTGTTGCTTTGTTAGTAAGTCTTCGAAGTAATGTCATTCCAATACATTTGGAAATCAGGTTTTAGGGCTTTTCTTTCTACCATAAAGTGATCTCTATATCTTTTTTACATATTTTACTTTTTCTTATTTGTAAAACTCAGAAATCGTTTGTTCTAAAAGATTTTATTAGAGTTTTGTAAATTTATTACAAAAAAGAAAACACGACCATTGATTTTTCAATGGTTTGATAGAATTCACACCTTACGAACAATAAAATATTATTTTGGCAATTATGAATATACGCTTTCGTCTCCATAGAGATGCTTGGAGCTTGGTCATATTTATTTTTGAGTTTTCTAATTACCAAGAGAAAAATTGCTACACTTTTATAAGTAAGGATTCAAATTTACACTTTATATCGCGGCGTATGGAATCGTATGGATAGTCATGATTCAGAGCTTTTGGTTTATATCTTATTATATGTTTGTTCTCCAAAAACAAAGAAATGTAATTATGCTTTCACATGAGAGAACAAATATCCATATCTACCCGACTATCACTTTGTAATAGGTGGTCATATTGGCTATATTTCAGTTACTTTTATGTTCTCTTCTTTTTAATGTTGGCATGAAAATCATACGATAGAAATAAATGAATACGTACATGTTATTATTGATATAAATCACAATACCACATCGTCTATGTTAATACATCGAGGATGTTCACTAAATTTTGTTCCTATATTAATGTACATGTTATTGATTTCTCATTTTATTAAAACCAACAAAAGAATTTTAAACAAAGAATAGTCTAATTTCCAAAAGAACTTTAGACAAAGAAACATTATGACAGGCTAAAATTATGTTATATAAGTCAAATGTTTCAACAATAAAAATGTTATATCAGTCAAATGGTTAAACAAAATCAAAACATATAAAACATGATGAAATCCAGACAAGTTCAAAATAAATATCAGATATATGTACGGATATAAATTAGTCAAATATACAAAAACAAGAATAAATACACAGGTCCTGAAAAAAAAATATCAAAGAAACTAAATTTAAATACATTAAAACAATTCACTATAAATCCCACGTGTAGCGTAGGAAAGCACCTAGTAATAAATAAATAAATTATGATTGTTAAAGAGAAAGTTTGAGTTATGCCGTTTTTCCCATTTCACTATTTAAAAATCATTATAAGCATGCCATTATTTTTTAAAATATTCCCAGTTTACCCTTCTTTTCCCCTAGCTGATTTCAGATCTTATAACAGAGATTTTTTAGAGAGAAACTTGAGATTGTCATCGATTTCGTCGATCATGAGATCGTATATTTTGAGAGCTCGATCTTGTGAAAGCGTCGATCGTTGTCGATTTTGTGGTCAATTCTGTTAAACCCTCATTCATCGATTTCAGAGAGATATGAAGATTTCGTCATATCCAATCTATTCGAGTCGATGTCTCGAATCTGAGACATAAAAACTGTAAATTTTTCGAATTTGGGTTAACTATAATGTATTTAGGGTATATATTTGGAGAGGGGGAAGATAGGGTTATCACTTACATTATCAAAACTTTTCAAAACAATTATAATCTTTTATAAAGACTATATAAGTTTTTTAAACTGATAAAATTGTTAAAACTATTTTACGAAACTTTTTCTAAAAAATTAAGATTTTTAAACAGTTTTATAAGATTTTTTTAAAATTTAATAAGTATTTTAAACATTCTTATAAAATCTTATAAATATTTTAAAAACATTGGAAACCTTTTAAAAATCTTATTAAACCATTTAAAAACTTTATAAATTATTGAACTATTTACTTTTTAATGATAGATGCATAAGTCCTATAAAACTGTTTAAAATGTTTATAAAAAACGTAAAAACCCAAAAACAGTAAGAAGAAAATTTAAAATAAATCTAACAAAAAATAAAATCAAAACTCAGATTTCTAACCAAATCGAATTAAAAAGAACAAAATTCATAAATTAAACTTCTTCTTCTTCTTCCAATTCTTCAAATCTAGGAAATCAAAATCGATTTAGAAAGAAAAAAATTACAAAGATTGTAACATCCCAGAACCAAAATATAGCATTTTAGTAGGGGTAACGATCGACACCAGTGGGGTGGTGTCGCTCAACACCAAGTTCTGGATTGTTTTCCGGTTTGATTTTAATCGCCCGGTTTACGTCGGTTTGGGTGCGAAACCCAAGGACGTATTATATAAGGCATGTGGCGTATTTTTTAGAGGAAAAGAGGAGATTGAACAGAATTGAGAGATAGAAAAAGAGTTTCTAAAGAGTTTGAGAGAGAGAGAGAAAGAGTTTTTGTGTGAGGAGATAGGTTACATGGAAACTCCGTCCGAGGTGCGTTTCACGTTTCAGAAACGTTTCGGAAACCGAAACTCTTGGAAACTCCATGGAAACACGTTTCTTAGAAAGAAAATATTTGGAAACACGTTTCCTACAAAAATTTAATTTGGAAACTCGAACGGATATTCGTTTCCTAAAAATCTTAATTTGGAAACACATTGCAAACATTCGATTCGTTATGGAAATACGCTGAAAACTTTTTTTTTCAATGTATTGATTAATTAGTTTTGAAAATTTTAAATATATTTAGAACTTCAATAGGTGAAAGTAAAAAAAATAGTGAAAATTTGCCTTTGTTGGTGAAAAACAACAAATCATCATAATTTTTAATTTTGTTAAGCTATATAATATATTTATGTATATTATTAGTGTTAGTCAAAAAAATTTTAAAAGTTGTTTCGATATTGGTTTTTTATTAATCAATATATATATATATATATATATATATATATATATATTTATATACGTGTATGCGTTTCCAAAACGTACCTGTTTCCTAATTTTTTCTAAAAATTCGTTTCCACGTTTCCTAATGTTTCGTTTCCACGTACCCGTTTCCGTTTCCAGGCAACATAGGTGAGGAGATTGAGAGGAAGGAGAAGACAGATTCGTCTATCTTGGTAGAGAGGAGAAACGGTCAATCATATCATGTATGATTAGTGTATATTTTGGTAGGTATATTTTCTCTCTCTTAGCTATCTATCAGAAAAATCGGATTGTCGTTCCGATTTGTAGATAATGAGTTATGATTGTTGTCCCGTGAGTGGCTTGTGCAGTTTCGGGATTCGATCAGTCTCATTGGGAAGCGTTTTCCCCGCGTCTCAGAGGGAATCAGAGGATGATCTAGATTCCGTTGGAAAGACCTGTTAGTCTAGTTTTCAGATTAGGCTTCCGATCTGAATTCGGAGGTAAGCTCCGATTGATGTGCTATTTTTAGGTCAGTGCGTCGTTCTGATTTCTGGAATTCTGAATTTGATTTTTGGGGAAACCCTAGTTGTGTGTTCTAGGGCTATAGCGGAGGTGTTTCTCGGTATTTGCATGTGAAATCAGAGGCTGCGTGGGCGGCGAGTCACTGATTTCGTATTCAAGTCATGTTTTCCTTGTTTCCTAGGCTAAGGTGAGTTGTGACTGCAGTTTCTAGGCGATTATGGTAATTTGGATGTGTTTTGTGATTGATTTGTGTAGTGAAATCATGTGATGATGATTGTGTGGTTGCTCTGGTTTCCATATGTTGTATTGTTGTGTTTTCGGTGAGGTTTGTGACTCATGTTCATCGTAATCGTGTTGTGAAAGGATGAACACGATTCTTGTGCAACACAGAGGAATGTCGAGCGACACTAGTGCGGTAGTCTTGTCGATCGGACAGCCTTCGGGGTGTCGCTCGACACGAGCACTTTTGTTGTGTCGATCGACACCTTGCTGGTTTTGCTCGACACCAGCTGTTCTGTTTCGGAAATTGTTTAAATCGCTTTGTGATGATTGGTTTTGTTGATGATGTTGATGTGGTTGTTTACCTGAGCCTGCTTGTTACGCCGGTAGGCGGAATGACCAGCTCACTAAGTATTTATGAAATACTTACGCAACTCTTATTCTCATGTGTTGCAGGTTAAAGGAAAAGTTCGATCGCGAAATCATGGCGTAGGAAGAGGATGATTAGGGTTGAGTTGTTTATTGTTTGGTCTACCGAACCTGGCTGTTTAAGTAGCTAGAATTATCATTCTTGAATATTGTTATTGTTTTGAGTTATCGGTTTATGTTCATTTCCGTAGTAGATTTTTTTATTAAAAAAAGTGTTGGTTGTTTCATTTTGGTATCAGAGTTTTTACGGTTTTAGGACGGTTAAACTTGGATGATTGGACTATGTGTTTAAATTGATTTCTTGTGATTAGTCAATTTAATAGAGTCTTAGAATCATCCTCTTAGACCTTTAAAGAGATTTCGCGGTAAGTATTTGTGATTGGTTGTAACTTCTGTTTCGAATTTTAGTATCTTAGATGTGCTTTTTGGAAGAACAGGAAGTGGTGGCTAGAGTTCCGAGAGGTCGAGGTCAGGGTAGAGGTAGAGGCCGAGGCAGGGGAGGCCGAGGTCGTGATCAGGGGTGTATAAGTTTGTCTTTCGAGATGGTGGCTCAGAGTGAGTCGCCAGCTGATTCGCAGACGTTTCAAGAGGAAACAGTGAGCAGCGTCAGTGTGGCGATTGGTGCTGCTGGTACCGGCAGGGGTGCTAGAGCAGTTAGTGCTGCAGGAGGCCCAGGTTTGGGTGCTGCTATAGGTAGAGCCCAGGATCCAGATGATCGTTTGGCAAAGGTGTTAGCCTTGATTTTTGAGTGGGTACCAAGTGCGTTTCCGGTGCCGGCTCCCGTAGTGACTCCAGTGACAGTGGAGCATCCAGATTTTTATGCGATGTTGGATCAGATGCACGGCTTGGGACCCACATCTTTCTCGGGTGGAGGGGGACCGGAGAGTGTCAACGAGTGGTGTTTGAGGGCAAAGCGAAGGTTTTGTTCTATCAAATGTCCGGATTAGTACCGTGTGGATTTGGGGTCGAATTTTTGGATGCGGACGCTTATCTCTGGTGGACTGGTGTCAAGGCCAGGAGGAGACGGACAGTGTGGACTTGAAGAGAATACTTGGTTGAGTTTAATGCCAGGTATTTTCTCAAGAGGTTGTGGATCAGTTAGAGATGTAGTTCAAGGAAATCGTCTACGGAGACCGGTCGGTTCATGAGTATGATGCCGAGTTCCGCCAGCAAGTGGTCTATGCGGTTAAAGGCATGGATGAGTAGCGGGCTCAGATGAGTAAGTTTGTAGGAAGACTGAAGCTTGGTCTGAGGGTGGCTTGCAGAGGTTCCAAGTTTGCCTCGAGGACAGAGCTGGTGGAGGCTGCGACAGCGTTGGAGGGGGCTCTGAGGAAGTAGATCGAGGATCGAGCGGTAGTTCTTTTGTTTTTCAGTTTGAAGATTTTCTTTTAGCTTGGCCATTATGTTTGGATTTTGTATTTTCGTTGTTGTTGAAACGATTATGGCAATTTGAAATTTTATAAAATAAGTTTTGGTTTTCTTATATCTTTGGCTTATGGCGGACTTGGTGATTAATCATGTGGAGTTATTTGGATGCATCGAGTCAGTTGGTTTGATTTCATCTATTCCCTTTGAATAGGACATTTTTGGCGCATAGGCGAGTGGTATACCTTTGGAGTGGTATGTTGAGGCTTCAATAATTGGTTGGACCGCTTGAGGCAATTCTAATTTGTATGTTTATAGACGTTTGGGGATTTATTGCGAATAACTCATTATTTTTGGAGATTGTGATCTCCGATATAGGTACTTGGAGGTTGTGGTTCTCCTGTGTGCTTGGTTGGGGCCGTGGTTCCCAGTGTTACTTATTTGAGGTCATGGTTCTCAGTATAAGTAACGAGAGATAGTATTATCTCTAGGAGAGCATAGTTCTCCTGAGTGCTTAGTTGGGGTCGTGGTTCCCAACATAAGTACTGAGAGATGGTGTTCCTCTCGAGGGGATGATGTTTTCCCTGGATACCCTAGGCTCAAGAGATGCATCCTGCGAGTAAGAATGGGGTGATAATGAGTTAATAGTAATAAATGTCTGTAACGTACGGATAAGCATATGATTAGTGATGTGCTTTGAAAGTCATGAATAGATCTTGAGGAGGGTCATGCTAGTCTTTTGGTGTTTTCACACGTATGAGTTGATTACTTTATAGGAAGCGTTTTTCCTATTCATATTCAGAGCTTGAGGGAGACATCCCGAGAGTGGAGTTGCATCGGCATCGTTACCACGTAGGAGACGTCCTGAGAGTATGATGATGTCGGTAAGAGTATAAGTAATCAATCTCTCATTGTGGCATAAGCATGAGACGAGATATGGACCTCAGGGATATATTGCGTTGGGATTTCGGTTCCGACAACCCTGTTATCGGATGTAGCGTCTCGCTCGACACGAGCACTTTTGTCGTGTCAATTGACACCTTGCTGGTGTCGCTCGACACGAGCTGTTCTGTTTCTGAAATTGTTTAAATCGCTTTGTGATGATTGGTTTTGTGGATGATGTTGATTGTGGTTGTTTACCTGAGCCTGCTTGTTAAACCGGTACGCGAAATGACCAGCTCACTAAGTATTTATGAAATACTTACGCAACTCTTATTCTCATGTGTTGCAGGTTAAAGGAAAAGTGTGATCGCAGAATCATGGCGTAGGAAGAGGATGATTAGTGTTGAGTTGCTTATTGTTTGGTCTAGCGAACCTGGCTGTTTAGGTTTCTAGAATTATCATTCTTGAATATTGTTATTGTTTTGAGTTATCGGTTTATGTTTATTTCCGCAGTAGAATTGTTTAGTATTAAAAAAAAGTGTTGGCTGTTTCAGAGATTTACATTGACGAGTACTCCAAGATGAGCTTCATCACCACCGAAACAAACATTGATATTGCAAAACACCACGAGGTTCTTCGCCACCGAGTGGATCTCCAAAACAATTGGGTAATACTCAATCGTCGCAGTGTTTGCATTCAATAAAGTAAGAAAGAGAATAAAAAATCCTAGATCTATAACCCAAATCCGATTTGCAATTTCAGAGAAGAGAATTTTGTGAGAGAGAGAATTTTTGATATGGGAGATGAGATGAGATTTGTGAGAGAGATGAGAGAGAAACTTGCATCTGTTTTTTTTATACATGGGTAAAATTGTCATTTGGCCAGTGAACAGTGACACGCTCGTAATAATTTTGTGAACTGTGGCTTGTTTGATTAAATTTTTGTCATGTGTAACATATTTGTAATTGCCCATAAAACACATATTATCTCATGTAAGATGAATTTACATATTAGTATTATTTTTACATATTATTATATTGACACGTGTCATCATCTAATCGATATTTGAGAGACCGATTCCGTCGGAGTTTTCTCAGAATCAATAACAAGTTTAGTAATTAAAAATAAGACCAGACAAAAATAATAGGAATAAGAAAAGACCAGGTGGCTTTTAGCTTCATTCGATAGGCAGTGTCAAGATGAAAATAAATACTTTATAGTAAATGTTGCAGCTGGTGTGACAACAAGAAGTTTACGAAGAGTTAAGACTAGGCAAAAAAATGGTTTAAAATAAGACTAAGCAGTGGAGACATTGAAATTTTAAAAGTCATGAACATCAAAACCAGGGTTCTCAGATTCTCAACTAAAGACTAATGTTGCGATTAAAACAATCAAAGCTCAACGTGAGGTTACAAAGACCATATGTGTTGGGATATCAATCCAAGTCCCACATCTGAAGATTAGACAAGATTGATCTAATATATAAGTAAAGTCCAACCAACTTAGTATGAGGCCTTTTGGGAATGAAACCAAATATAAATCCGTGTGGGCTTTACTTGTTGGGCCCAAAGCGAACAATATCATACTAATGAGGAGAGTTGGACATGGGCTTTAAGAAATCCATTCAACATGGTATCAGAGCGGTTCGAGAAGTGGGTCTGGAGAAGTGGATGGGCAATTAAATGATGTGGGAGCAAACTCCTCATAAGATGACCTTGCGAATAAGAAGGTACATGACGGTGCCAAGATTTCGCTAGACCCTAGCAAACGAGATGGGTACATGATGGTACTTTAGGTTTAGGTAGAGGGGAGGACACGAGTCATGTGATCCTTGGTTTGAAGGGGAGAATGTTGGGATATCAATCCAAAGTCCCACATCTGAAGATTAGACAAGATTGGTCTAATATATAAGTAAAGTCCAACCAAATTAGTATGAGACCTTTTGGGAATGAAACCAAAGATAAATCCGTGCGGGCTTTACTTGTTGGGCCCAAAGCGGACAATATCATACTAATGAGGAGAGTTGGACATGGGCTTTAAGAAAGCCATTCAACATGGTATCAGAGTGGTTCGAGAAGTGGACCTGGAGAAGTGGATGGGCAATTAAATGATGTGGGAGCAAACTCCTCATAAGATGACCTTGCGAATAAGAAGGTACATGACGGTGCCACGCTAGACCCTAGCAAACGAGATGGGTACATGATGGTGCTTAAGGTTTAGCTAGAGGGGAGGACACGAGTCATGTGGTCCTTGGTTTGAAGGGGAGAATGTTGGGATATCAATCCAAGTCCCACATCTGAAGATTAGACAAGATTGGTCTAATATATAAGTAAAGTCCAACCAACTTAGTATGAAGCCTTTTGGGAATGAAACCAAAGATAAATCCGTGCGGACTTTACTTGTTGGGCCCAAAGCGGACAATATCATACTAATGAGGAGAGTTGGACATGGGCTTTAAAAAAAGCCCCAATTCAACAATATGCACATAGCGTTTTGCAGCAAAATTTGGTTGATTTTGGCTAGATTAAACAAAAACCCAAATTGGCTTCGGTTTGATTTAACTCAAGGCTAATTAACTTTCGAGTTTAGTTTCTGGAGCTACTCAAATTATACATCAAACATTGATAAAAATTTATATTTTTATAAGTTCACAAGTAATTGATTATAGCTGTTAAATAATTGGACCAATTATATGGAGGGTTGAGCCAAGCCTATGCAATAGTGCAACGCAAAGGCGACTTGCAAAAACCAAATAGCAAGCTATTTTAACGGATTATTTCCCTTAAAAATAGAGTTAATATCGTGTGAACCGATGGAACACATATCAGATATTAAACTGATATAAACATATACTACACTTGATCTTAGCCCAAAGGTTGAGAAAGGTATGATTTGAATGAGAGGACGAGGATTGGTTTTATATGAATGGTGTTAGAGAGAGCAATCCATGATTAACCGATGTCCCATTTGAAAATACAAAGTTGGTTGAGTTAATCTTATATGTAGAATTGGGTAATTATAACTTTTGCCCAAATTCTATATTGAGATGTAAGCTCGTTATTCAATTTTGATGGTTAGATCCCAAATGCATATATGTACTATACTTTATTGATATCTTGAATACATGATTTCCTGTTGTTTTAGGTTAGGGAAAAATCTAAAACAAAAGAAACTTCTTTAATTATTGAATGATCTCCCATTAAAATCCATCAAAAGTTGTTTAAATAAACAACATTATTGCAAACACTTAAAACAGCATTTACATTGACATAAAAAACGTGCAATCAAATGTTGTTCATCTGCTGGATTTTCCATTCCAAGTATTTCTCAACAACATTGAGTCCACAGAACTCCTTCACAACCGGCATTGTCGCTGGAACAGGCAACTCTAAGTCAAGGGTCAGATCAATCCCTTGTTGGCTATTAGTACTCCATCTCATAATCTGTTTCCTGGCTTCTTTAACAGCTGCTCGTACCGCCCAAAATCTGGTTCAATCCATTTCCTTGACACTCCAACTAGTAATCCATTTGTGCTTTCATACGGGTGGGACTTGGGTTTGATTTTGGAATATTTTTTGATTCTCATGCATTAAATTGAAGAAATTTCATTTAGAAAAAAAATTCAAGTAACAAAATGTTGGGTTGTTTATTGGAAACAATGCATTTCATTTTTTTCAAGCAGTTCTGAAATCTAATTCTCTAATTTCTTTTCAGTGTACGTCTTTGTAAACTTTTAAATTCTTATATAGTGGAATTAGATAATGTAGATGTTAGCTACAAATAAATAAAATTCATAAAGAGTACAAACACAACATCAAACGCGAAAACCTATTCCTCTTCTTCTTTATCTCTAATATTTTGATTCCAATTGCCAACCGCAAACAGGAAAATAAAAACCAACTGCAACCCACATTCGATCAACAAAAACGGAGCTCCCCAACTACTACTCCCTCTCGCCTTCACCACTCCATACATGTTACACAGCCTACTTCGCCTCGGACATGAGCCTCAGCATCTAGTTTTTACTTTAATATATTTAACACATGGGGGATTCATTCAAATTGCATTTCAATATTGCTCGTTAAGCACGAGACATACTATATGCTTTGAAATTTGAAAACAAATAAAGTACCCCGTCTATTATTGAAGACTTGGAGTATAATATATTCTAAAAGAAGTAGATGCAGCCATAATTCATGTGAGCCAAACATTAGACGGTCTTATTTTTATTTTTATTTTTTTTTAGCTTTTGTTTCGAATCTTTACCACCACGCCAAGTTGTTTCATTAAAAGGTCTTAAGACTCTTAAATAAGGGGGGATTATTAATAAACATATTACAATAAATGGAAGCTTCATTTTTTGGAGTTACACGACTACATTTTCAAAATCACGGACATTTCGCTCCACGTTGCACACGCGGGATATTATATGGGGAGAATTTGGAAAAATTGCCACGTTGAACTTAGACTTTGTTTCAATACCTTTTTTATATTTTGTCAATTTTTACCTAAAATATCTATAGAAAAAGTAAAAAATATTCAAAATAAAAGGTTTTTAAAGTATTAAAAAATCTGATAATTAAGAAAATATAAATATTAGTCATCTTTATCTATTAAAATATTTTAAAGCTGTAAAACAATCATTAAAATTAATTATATTGTTTTTGTCTACGGCTTGCAGAATTGATATTCTACGTCTACGAGTCGGTAGATATTTAGCTCTACGTGATACATTATGTTCTAAAGTCCATTGAATATGTTTTTCGCTACTTGCACTTACTGCTACCAAGTTGAGAATATGCTATCTACCGCTTCTAATATTTTCTATTCATTTCAGAATATAAGTTCTACAACAGTGTCTACCCGAATTTAAATAATATGTTCTAGAACGTTAGTTTAAGAATCCCTAAATCTAGGATGTAAATATTCTCTTATTAATGCAACTTACTAAAACAGTTATATTTCAAATTAATTAAATTTAAATTATTACGTAATTATTGTTTTTCTAAATTTATTATATTTAAATGTTTCTTAATTAATTGTTATGTTAAGTTAATATTTAAAAACAAAAGAAAACTAATAAATAACCTAAACTATATCAATTTATTCAATAAAGAAAAAAAAAATCCTTTTTTGAAATTCAATAATTAAATTTCATTTCAAAAACATTAAATCATTTAAAAAGGGGCAATTACAAATATGCCACACATGACAAAAATTTAATCAAACATGCCACTCTTCACAAAATCATTACGAGTGTGTCACTGTTCACTGGCCAAATGACAATTTTACTCATGTTTTAAAAAAACAGATATGGGTTTCACTTTCATCTCTCTCACGAATCTCACACCATTGCGGTCATGTCGTCTCAGCCCCTTCGAACTATCCACCATAGCCTGAGCCAATCGATAAGAATTGCGAAATAGGCAATAGAGTTAAGTGAGTATGACATTGAGTTCTGCAATCGAACATGCACCAAGTCATAAGTACTGGCCGACTTTCTCACTGAGCTACCTCCAGAGATACCGGTGTCCCACTCAACAAAAGCCAACTGGAGCCTCCACGTTGATGGCTCATTACTCGAGAAGTCATTCCGAGTATATTTCCTCGCCTTGAACAATGAGGCTGAATGGGAAGCCTTTATTGGTGGCCTTCGGCTAGCTAAGGCCGTCAGAACCTAGAGAAGTCACGCCTATACTGACTCCTAGCTCGTTTGAATCAACTGAAGGAAAAATACGACACAAGAGACGAGCATAGGCGTTCTAAAAGCTGGCCAGTGACCTGATTCTCAGGTACCTTGACAGTTTCAAAATCACTCAGATTCCCCAAGCGGAAAATACCGACGCTGATGCACTCGCATCATTTACTTCAAGAACAACCTCTGACCTATATAAAATGATCCCAATCGAAACAATATCTGATCCAAGCATAGCCCACCCGAGGGGAAACAACACGATCATGATCATCATCGACAACGATGAGGACAACCCACACAACCAGAAAAAATCTTGCCTCCGAGCCCGAGTACTATCTCGACTAAATAAAATAAATTATTGCTTACATCAAACACAGTGAGGTCCCAGCTGAGAAATGGGCCGCTCGAAGACTTCGGACTTGAGCAGCTCAATACGTAACGATGGACAATAAGCTCTATCGATGGAGTGAAGCTAGAGCCTTACTGATTTGTATCGCTGAAGGCGACGTAGAAGCGGTATTCGTCGAGACGCATGAAGGTGGTGGTAACCACTCGGGTGGAAGGACTCTTGCGCTTAAAATCAAGAAGCTCGGCTACTTCTGGCCGACAATGTTGAAAGGCTACGTCAACCACGCTCGGTGCTGCGAAAAGTGTCAGCGACACGGATCCATGTTAAAATCTCCGACAAAACCATTAACTACCGCAATGGCAGCCTATCCATTCATGCGGTGGGCAATGGACATCATCGGTCCCTTTTCAAAGTCAAGGCAGAAGCGATATGTAATTGTCCTTACAGACTACTTAAACAAGTGGGTCGAGGCCGAGGCATTCACAATAATCTGAGCTAACGATGTGTGAAAATTACTCATCTGCCGACGTGGAATCGCGGTTGAGATCATCGCTAATAACGGCTCCCAGTTATCAAGGAATATAATGCCGGCAAGCTCGGAGCTAACTGGGAAGGTCCCTAAAATTATCCGACTAGGCGTTTACGAATTAATGACGATGGACGGTGTAGCAATTCCCCCAGCATTAAACTCGATGTCGTTAAAGCAATATTACTACACTCCACAGCTCATCCCGACAAGCATGCAGCCCAATTTGTTTTTTAAGAACCCTAACTCGCGAAACATAAAAATATATCACGATTAAGAAACTTTTCTAGTCGGGTTATTTTTTGTTCATAATTGTTATCGGGTTTTAAAAAAATTGGGTCAACTTTTTTTTCATTGAAATCGGGTCAGGTCGTGTCATAATGGTTATGGGGTCAAATTGTTATTAATCAAAGTTAAGATTTTTATTTTCAATAATTATTTTTTTTACCCCATTAAACGGATTGTGTTTAGAATTAACAAATTTGTAGTTTGCAACATAATTATAGATAGTTTGTGTATGTCACCAAGTATTATCTAATTCTTGGTGTAGTTAAAACACATTTCTTTCCTTGGGATGGTTTCCTATTATATATATATATATACTGAAAAAGTGACATTTATTATTTTATCCCTAGACTTCCTTCTCGTGTATTTATGCGCACCTCTCTTGAGCTTTCGAACATGTCACTCTTCTATTTAAAAAACAAAAGAGTACATGAACAGAGACAAATATTATTTTATTTCCTTATTCTTTTGAAGATGGAGTTACAAACTTCTTCACTACCTCCAAATGTGATGCTTGTATCTTTCCCAGCTCAAGGCCACGTGAACCCACTTCTTCGTCTCGGCAAGCTCTTAGCTTCCAAGGGTTTACTCATCACTTTCGTCACCACCGAACAATGGGGCAAAAAAATGCGAACCGCCAACAAAATCCAAGATCGAGTCCTCAAACCAATCGGTAAAGGTTATCTCCAATTCGAATTCTTCGATGACGGTCTCTCTGAAGACGACGACGCCATCAGATACGACTTCAACATTTTCCGACCACACCTCGAGCTTGTCGGAAAACGTGAAATCAAAAACCTCGTAAAATGTTACGAGGAAGTCACGAAACAGCCCGTGACGTGTCTCATCAACAACCCTTTCGTCCCGTGGGTATGCGACGTGGCGGAAGATCTTCAAATCCCATGTGCTGTCCTCTGGGTCCAATCTTGTGCTTGTTTAGCTTCTTATTACTATTACCACCACAAACTAGTTGATTTCCCGACCAAAACAGAACCCGAACACCAAGTCCAAATCCCATGCATGCCTGTCTTGAAGCAAGACGAGATCCCTACGTTCATTTATCCATCGAATCCGGAGTATTCCGCTTTAGGAGAAGTGATCATTATAGAACCTCAATATTAAGAACACCAATAAATAAGAATACCTCTCTTATTATCTTAAAGAAAATCACTCAAAACCTTAAGTTCTTAATCTCACAAATTACATAAGTTATGCCACAACTTAGCATCTCTTTATATAGAAAAATATAACTCCAAAACCCTATTCTACGTAATCCCCAAACAGAAAAGAAAAACTTACATATATTTAGATAACTCCTAAATATACTTAACTTGGGTCTTAAGCCTTACTTCAAGCTTACAACAACATTCTCCCCCTTAAGCTCCAATAAAACTCCTCATCTCTTTGAACTTAATTCTCCAAAGTGCCTTCGTCAAAATATCAACCTTTTGCTCACTACCAGGAACATGCTTGACCTCTACTTGCTCGTTCTCTACACACTCTCGAATAAAGCGGTATCTTCGGTGAATATGCTTACTTCGACCATGAAAGATTGGATTCTTTGTAAGTGCTATCGCAGACTTATTATCAATTTGAATGATCACTTTCTCACACTCTCTTCCATTTATCTCAGCAAAGAGTTCTTGCAACCAAATGGCTTGTTTAGCTGCTTCCGTAGCCGCCACAGGATGATAGCGCCACTGTCTCTTGCTTCTGTGAGCACCACGTGATCGGAAACTCATCAAAGTAGAATATATGACCAGTTGTGCTCTTTCCATCGTCCATATCTACGTTGTGGCTACTGTCGCTATATCCTACCAATCCTTCTCCATTAGATCGCTTGAATATGAGACCATTAGACAAAGTTCCTTGCAGGTACCTTAGTACTTGTTTTAAAGCAACACCATGAGACTCCTTTGGCTCTTGCATATAGCGGCTAAGTACACCGACACTAAAAGAAAGATCAGGCCGAGTGTGAAGTAAGTATCGAAGACACCCAATACTTCTTCTATACTCCTTCTCATCAATGCGTTTTTCATCTAGTCCCTTTGAAAACTTAACATTCGGATCCATTGGCACTTGAACTACATTACATTCACTCATTCCAGTCTCTTCTAAGATCTTGCATGCATACCTTTCTTGCTTCAAAGTTATACCATCTTGATTTTTAATCACCTCAATTCCAAGATAATAAGTCAAGATTCCAAGATCACTCATTTCAAACTTTGTAGCCATTTCTTTCTTGAAATAAAGTATCATCTTCATGTTAGATCCTGTGATCAAAAGATTATCTACATACACAGCAACAATTAACAGATGTTCCTCCTGTTTCTTTCGATAAAGTGATGGTTCCTTCGAGCATTTAACAAAACTCAACTCCTTAAGTGTTTTGTTCAGCTTCTCATTCCATGCCTGTGGGGCTTGTTTCAATCCATAAAGTGCCTTCTTTAACTTGTACACTTTGTCCTCACTTCCTTTGATCACAAAACCGTCTGGTTGAGTAACATATACTTCTTCTTTCAATTCACCGTGAAGGAACGCAGTCTTTACATCAAGATGATGTATTTCCCAATCGTTAGAAGCTGCTAGAGCAATGAGAAATCGAATGGTCTCAATGCGTGCTACTGGAGCAAATACTTCATCATAATCGATACCATGCTTCTGAACATATCATTTTGCCACAAGCCTAGCCTTGTGTCTATTTATAGTTCCATAAGGATTGCGTTTTAGCTTGAATACCCATTTTAAACCGATTGGTTTAACTCTAGACGGTAAACTTACCAAATCCCAGCATTGGTTCTTCGTTATGGAACTGATTTCATCCTCACAAGCATCTACCCATTCCTTCGAATCTTTTGCTTCACTAAAATCCCATGGCTCATCATTTATAAGTAACAGAAGACGTTCACCTTCAACTTCTGCTAAACACACATAGTCACTCAAGTATTCTGGTCTTCTTCTTGATCTCAATGATCGTTTTGGTGATTGCTCTTGACTCTGCTCTTCACCGTCCTCTGTTTCATCATCTAAAAGAACTTATGGTTTGTTGGTCCCAAAATTATCAATATCACTCATCTCTCGAGTAATATGATCTCTCCATTGGTTTTCTATATTTCCCTCATCTTCTCTTTTAAAACTCAAGCCAAATGTTTCAATATCTTTGTTCTTTGCATCACCTTGAACATTCTACTTCCAACCTTTGCTTTCATCAAACACAACATCTCGGCTAGTGATAATTTTGCGGTTTGATGGATCTACTTGCTGATATACCTTTGTCCCCGGTTCGGTTCCTAGGTGAACAAGTGTTCTTGACCTATCATCCAGCTTTTTTTGACCCACTTCCTCTGTTCTCACATAGCCGATACAACCAAAAACGCGAAGATGAGCAATGTTTGGTTTCTTACCCTTAAAGACTTCATAAGGAGTTTGATTCTTCAAGGATCTCGTTGCAACTCGATTAATCAAATAGGTAGCATGTCCATGTGTTTCAAGATGCTTCCCCCTACAGAAAATTTGGCATATCCATGTGTTTCAAGATGCTTCTTGCCATCTCTAGCAGCGTACGGTTTCTTCTTTCAACAACTCCATTTTGCTGAGGAGAATATGGTGCAGTTAGGTGTCTCTGAACTCCATGTTTCTCACAAAAATCTTGAAACTCATGAGATAAGAATTCTCCACCTCGATTCGTTCTAAACAATTTTATTGAAGCTCCTATTTCTTGTTCAGCTAATATCTTGAATGCTTTGAACTTTTCAAAGGCTTCACTTTTCTCTTTAAGCAAAATCGTCCACATATAACGAGAATAATCATCGATAAGCACAAAAACATACCTCTTGTCAGCTGGTGTGGAGGGTGTGATTGGTCCACAAAGATCACCATGTACAAGCTCTAAGACTTGAGTAACACGATATGTTATTTCTTGAGGAAACGGTTATCTTGTTTGTTTCCCACGCAAGCAAGATACATATGTTTCCTTTTCAATCTTAATACTTGGTATTCCCGTCACTAGCTCCTTATGCATCATCATCTTCATCGTTTCAGGGTTAATATGACCTAGCCAAGCGTGCCACAACATTGACTCATTCCATGAAGATAGATGGAGACACTTAATAATTTCAGCTTCCAAGTTGGCCATTACGATCATAAAGAGCCAAAAAATCATCCTTCATCCAAACCTCACACCCTGCCTCGGTAGCTTGTCCAAGACTAACAATATTACTCTTCAAATCCGGAATGAAATAGACATTCGTAAGGATTTTCTTCTCTCCATTAGTAAACAAAAACCGAATTGAGCCCTTTCCTTTTATATCTATGCGAGAATCATCACGAAATCTCACTTTTCCCGTAATAGTCTCATCAAGAGAACAAAAGAAAAACCTATTCCCACACATGTGATTACTAGCACCATTGTCTAGATACCACAAGTTCTTAGCATCTCGATCATAATCAAACAAACTTGGTTTCACCTTTTGTTCATTGAGATACACCACTTCATGCATCATCAACTCATCGGCTTCTTGAGTACTTTCATCATCTTTCTTCTCCATTACTTCTTGCAATTTTAATAATCTATCGGGACACTCATAAGCAAAGTGGCCTTGTTTATCACACCGGAAACCCTCCAAATCTTCCGTGACCTCTTCCTCTCCAAGGAGAACGACCCCCTCGTCCTCTTCCTCTATAGCCACCGTAGGTTCCTTGATACGGTTGTGGCGTGTCCATGTTAGCATACATAAGCTTGTTTTGATCATCATGTTTCTGTTCTTCGTCCTCACAAATTCTTTCCTCATAAGCTTTGAGTCTTCCCACAATATCTTCAAAACCAATGTTGTTAAGATCAAGAACTTGCTCAAGGGCCGCAATGATGTGGATGAATCTTTTCCGTGGTAGACTATTGAGGAATTTCTTCACAAGCTTAGATTCATCAATGGTTTCACCAAGAGCTACAGAGTAGGAGGAGATTTCTGATAGCTTTCCAACAAAATCATCGATTGTATCCGCATCTTTCATCTTCAATCTATCAAAGTCTGAGGGTTTGTAACCTAGCTTCTCTTACTCTCTCAGCTCCAACATGCCTTGTCTTTATTGCATCCCATATAGCTTTTGAAGTGTCAAGATCACCAACTTGCAGAATCAAAGCCTCGGGTATGGATTAGAATAACAAGGCAATTGCCATGTTATTTTTTTTCTTCGTCTTTGATTCCGGGTTCGATGGTCTCCCAGAGTTTATGCACCTTAAGAGCAATCTTCATTCGCATGGACCACACCGTGTAATTTGAGTTAGTGAGCATCGGACACCGTATAGAGGAGGATCCGGTTTCTTTTGAGTTAATCGCAACAATATCTTTCTTCTCGTCACCCATAGTGCACACAAACGTTTCTCAACAAACCTCGTTTGAAAAACAAACCTTCCTGAAGCTCTGATACCAAATATAGAACCTCAATATTAAGAACACCAATTAATAAGAATACCTCTCTTATTATCTTAAGGAAAATCACTCAAAACCTTAAGTTTTTAATCTCACAAATCTCATAAGTTATGCCACAACTTAGCATCTCCTTATATACGGAAACATAACTCCAAAACCCTATTCTAAGTAATCCCCAAACAGAAAAGGAAAACTTACATATATTTAGATAACTCCTAAATATACTTAACTTGGGCCTTAAGCCTTACTTCAAGCTTACAACAAAAATCATAGACCAGATCAAGCGGCTTCACAAGCCTTTCGCGGTTCTCATCGACACGTTCGACTCTTTAGAGCAAGAAATCATCGAGCACATGTCGAATCTTTGTCTCCCTAACATTATTAGACCGCTCGGACCGCTGTACAAATTGGCAAAAACCGTGACTAGTGATGACATTTCTGAGCCAAGGGAAGATTGCATAGAGTGGTTAGACTCGCAGGCTGATTCATCTGTTGTTTACATATCGTTTGGGATGGTCGCTTATTTGAAACAAGAATATATCGATGAGATCGCATATGGTGTGTTAAATGCTGACGTTTCTTTCTTGTGGGTGATTAGTTTACAAATAATGGGTGTAAATAAAGTGCGACATGTTTTGCCTAAAGAGGTTAAGAAGAATTGTAAGATCGTTGAATGGTGTCCGCAAGAGAAATTTTTTGCTCATCCTTCTGTGGTTTGTTTCCTGACGCATTGTGGATGGAATTCGACGATGGAAGCAGCGTCTAGTGGAGTCCCAACGGTTTTTTTTCAACAATGGGGAGATCAAGTAACCAATGCGGTTTACATGGTCGATGTTTTGAAGTTAGGAGTGAGACTTGGTCGTGGAGAGGCCGAGGATAGGTTGGTTCCGAGGGAAGAAGTTACGGAGAGGCTTAGGGAAGTTACGAGATGACAGAAAGCGAAGGAACTTAAGAAGAACACTTTGAAGTGGAAAGAGGAGGCCGAGGCGGCCGTGGCTCGCGGTGGATCGTCAGATTGGAATATTGAGGAGTTTGTGGAGAGGTTAGGTGTGAAGCAAGTGGCGAAATAAAACAAAAGTCATAAGTATTAGCAAAATATGTCAAGCATATATTATACTCTTTATTGTGATTTGCTCTACACGTTATTCTGATTGATTGTGATTAGTTTTAGGCTTTATTGTGATTATTTCTTTCCTTCTTATTGTCTCAATTGTCTGTATAAATCTCTTATGTATATTGCTAAGTAAATCAATAAGAAAAATTATCAAACCTTATATGGTATCAGAGCTTTTTGTTCCTCAAAGACCAAATAATTTTTTTTTTCTCTTTTCTTTTAGAAAACTTTCAACATCATCAATGGCTGCCGAAACAAACGCCATTCCTATCACCTCTGATTCGGTTTTCACTATCAACATGTCACATGTTACCAAACTTACAAGCACCAATTATCTCACATGGAGTCTCCAAGTGCGCTCCTTCCTTGATGGTCACGGCCTTGTCGGTCATGTTGACAGATCTCTGGTTATTCATGCTGCCACCATCACCGTTGCCAACAACACGACACAGAATCCGGCTTACGTCAAATGGCAACGCCAAGACAAGCTCATCTATAGTACATTGATCAGTACTATTTCGCTCTCTCTTCAACCTCTGGCTGCCACCACCACCATGGCAGCTCAGATATGGACCAAACTTGCTTTGACATATGCCAAACCCAGTCGCGGTCATTTTTAACAATTGAGAACCCAACTCAAAAATCTCAACAAATGAACAAAATCAATCGATGATTATTTTCAAAGCTTCTCCATTCTCCTTGATCAACTTGCTCTCATTGGTAAACCACACGATCATGAAGAATCCATTGCGATGATTCTTGAAAGATTACCCGAAGACTACAAAATGGTTATTGACAAAATTGAAGGCAGAGACACACCACCTTCACTTACAGAGGTTCATGAACGTCCCTTGAATCACGAAGCCAAATTGTTTGCTCGCTCTAGCGACGGCGCGGCACGCTCTCTTTTTCCAATCACCGCCAATAACATTCAACAACGTTCTGGTTACCTCAGACCACCGTCATCCAACAACAACAACTACAAGACCTACAACAATCGCTCTAAAACAAACCGCTTCTCTCCAAACAAGCAGTAAAACGACAACTCCACCATGTTCCACCAATTTTCTTACGGCCGCAACAAGTCTCGTGTATCCAACCCCTACTTGGGAAAATGTCAGTTTTGTTACACTCAAGGTCATAGCGCTCGGAGATGTCCTCAACTTCAATTGTTACAGCCGGCGAACTTGGTGCTATCTAGTCCGTTTCGCCCATGGTAACCGCATGCTAATCTAGTTTCTAATCTCCCATACACGGCGGATAATTGGTTAGTTGACTCGGGAGCCACACACCACATCACCTCCGATTTGAACAATTTGTCTCTTCATCAACCGTACAAGAATGGAGATGATGTGTTACTCGCTGATGGCTCTACTCTACAAATTTCACATACGAGTTCTACATCTCTCCCTTCTCTTACTCGCCCTTTAAAATTAGATGACATCTTATGCGTTCCTGATATACAAAAAAAATCTCATCTCTGTATATCGTTTGTGTAATACGAATAATGTTTTGCTGGAATTCTTTCCTGCCTCTTTTCAGGTGAAGGATCTGAGTACGGGGGTCCTCTTACTCCAAAGCCAAACTAAAAATCAGCTCTATGAGTGGCCGGTGTCTAGCTCACAAGCCATGGCTTTCATGTCTGCATCCGGTCCCAAAACCGATCTCTGATCATGGCACGGAAGATTGGGACATCCATCATCATCGATTTTATAATCAATTATTTATGCTTTCTCAATTCCGGTTTTATCATCGAACCAAAAATATTTACCTTGCTCGGATTGCTTTATTAATAAAAGCCACAAGCTTCCATTCACACATTCTTCTATTCAATCTCATCGTCCTCTTGAATACATTTTCACCAATGTATGGACGTCGCCGATACTCTTTATTGATCACTTCAAATACTACGTTTTTTTGACCGATCACTTCACGCGTTACACGTGGTTGTTCCCATTAAAGCGCAAGTCTGATGTCAAATCAACATTCATAAAATTCAAATCGTTGGTTGAAAACAAGTTTCAAGCTCGTATCGGCACATTATTTTCGGATAATGGAGGCGAGTTTATAGCTTTCTGTGACTTTCTCTCCTCTCATGGTATCTCTCATCTAACTTCACCACCACATACACCGGAGCACAATGGTAAATCCAAACGGATGCATCGCCACAATGTTGAAACCGGTCTTGCGCTCTTATCCAAGGACTCGATTCCCAAGACCTATTGGCCATATGCCTTTGCGACATCGGTCTATCTTATTAATCGGATGCTAACTCCGGTGCTTTTGATGGTCCTGCCTTTTAAAAAACTATTCAACGAGCAACCCAATTTTGAGAAGCTCAGAATTTTTGGTTGTATGTGTTTCCCATGGTTGAAACCATATACGAACCATAAGCTTGATGATCGATCTATGGAGTGTGTGTTTCTTGGTTATTCGACTTCTTAAAGCACGAATTATTGTCTGCATCAACCAAGTGGACGAGTTTATACGTCACGCCATGTCGTCTTCGGTGAATCACGTTTTCCCTTTACTCTTAACTCCTCTGTATCAAGGCCCGACATTGATGCTTAGAATGACACCTCCGACGAGCTACTTACGACACTCATTCCACTCAAACTTGAAGTTTCGGCCAATGGAGATGGAACCCCGCACTCGATTCTTCACTCCGGTCAATCTACATCAACTCCATCTACTGCCATCGTCGATAATACCCAGGTATGTCCTTTGACTCTACCAACGTCTTCTTCTTCTCTAAGATCTGAGATCCACATGAAAATAGGCCCAATCCCATGGCCCAGCCAAACCCAACTCCCACAGAGCCCACTGCTCTTATCCAAAATTAGTTGAATCCCACAGCTGAGAATGAGTCACTTATAAATAATCCCATTCCCCACCAAACCGAGTCTTCAAACCACGATATCAGTCTGATACTTTCCAAAGAAACCCAACCCGAACCACCCCCTAAACCACCAGTCCAAAATAACCATTAGTTTCGTCGGTTCAACCATCACTTATGTTCTGGTTATGTTGATGATATCATTGTCACTGGCAATAATGATGATTGGATTTCGCAAGTGCTTCACAACCTCGCCGATCGATTCTCCATCAAAGATCCTACGGATCTTCACTACTTTCTTGGTGTGGAAGTAACTCGCTCTGCCTCGGGCCTCTATCTTATGCAACGAAAGTATGTGGCCGACCTACTTGCCAAATACAACAATATGGCTGGTTCCAAACCTGTGAAAACACCACTCCCACCTTCGCCAAAGTTATCTATTAATGATGGAACTCCTCTCGTTGATCCTACTCGGTATTGTTCTCTTGTTGGTAGTTTTCAATATCTAGCATTCACCCGACCGAATTTTTCTTACGCTGTGAATCGTCTTTCTCAATTCATGCATAAGCCAACCGAAATACATTGGGGAGCTGCCAAGCGACTTCTACGATACCTAGCCGGCACTCCAACCCACGGAATTACAATTCATAAATCCTCTCCCCGTTCACTACATGCTTTCTCTAACGCCGATTGGGCAGGTGATAGCGACGACTATGTATCTACTAATGGTTTTATCTTATACATTGGTCGTAATCCTATAGCCTGGTCGTCAAAGAAACAAAATGGTGTTGCCCGTTCATCCACGGAAGCTGAATATAGGGCTGTAGCTAACACGACCGTTGAGGTGAGATGGGTATGCTCATTTCTCATTGAATCAAGATTGATCTTCCGCAAGCTCCGGTTATATACTGTGATAATGTTGGTGCCACGTATTTGTGTGCAAATCCGGTTTTTCATTCCCGGATGGAACATATCGCACTTGATTATCACTTTGTTCAAAATCATATTCAAGTTGGGATGTTACGTGTCTCTCATGTTTTGACTCATGATCAACTTGCCGACACATTGAGCAAACCGTTGCCTCGGTCTCATTTCAACCTTGCGTGTTCCAAGATTGGAGTCTTCGAGAAACCTCCATCTTGAGGGGGCGTATAAGCCAATTATGTCAAGCATATATTCTCCTCGTTATTATGATTTGTTCTACACGTTATTGTGATTGATTGTGATTAGTTCTAGGCTTTATTGTGATTATTTCTTTCCTTCTTAGTGTCTCAGTTGTCTGTATAAATCTCTTATGTACATTGCTAAGTAAATCAGTAAGACAAATTATCAAATCTTGTAATAATAATCCTGTCTTGATTATTCAAGAGGTCTGAAAAAGAATGAAAAAGTCATCAATGTTTTTCTGTTTTTTTCCTTTTTGTTTGTGCAAAATTGTTAATTGTCTCCACTCGTTCTTTGTTTGTAGGATAAATGGGCTCCAGTCCAATTGTGTCAAGGCCCCAAACATTATGTCATAAGTTCGGCTAATGTGAAGCAATTCCAATTACGTTTACAAGTCGGTTTGATTGTTCAAGAAGGAAGGAAAAACATATAAAATGCAAGTCAAGAGCAATAAGGAAATATTGCACCGTCTATTGGCCCTATATAAAGAAGAACATGTATGTTAACGCCAAAAGCAGGGCGGTCTTGTAGGAACACCAAAAACAACTAAGTGTTGGGCTTAAAAAAATTTTAGATTTTTAAGGGTAGATTATTTTTTTTGTGCAAATAATATATGTTACACAATTTTGTCGTGAAAATGAAATAGTCGGTAAAAGAATTAAATTGTGATGGGACCAGATTAATATGTAACCAAATAAGTGAAAAATTAAATATTAACTTATGAAGGAAAAAAATCATAATTATTAATCAAACTCACGATTGAAAGAAACATGGTTAAATACCTTGATTATGAAAGTTTGACGGATGATTTTGCAGGAAAAAATGTAAGAAGAGTTATTTTTCAGAATAAATAGATTTTAACGGTTTTTAGGAGTTTTGAATTTTCTTTTTAAAAAATACATGGATTTTTGTATCTTCTTTTAAATTTGTGGGTTTTCTTTTATCTTCAAACATTATGCTTTACATTTTTTAATAATAGGACCTCTTTTTTATTTCTTGTCGGACCTTATAAATCTCAGGACCGGGCCTCGCCAAAAGTATCCGAGACAAGCATAAGAGAGAGCAAGGTTACAAAGAGAGAAAGAGAGAACGTTCATAGAGAAGATAGAGTTCGAATTTTTATCTTCTAGTCTTCTTTTTTCTTCTTTTTTGTTTCTCTTAGAGGTTTTGTACCTATAAACAAAACCAAGAAAGCTTGTAAGAACTCTTGATTAATAGTGAAGTTGAGGGGTAAGAGATCCTCTCCCCAGAGGTACCAAAAAGGAAATGGGTTAAAAGTTTCTTGTGTCTTTTAAGTTTTGCTAAGTTCATCTCAATTCTAGTTAAGATCAAAGCACTAAGATTGGCTAAAAAGCCTAACATTGTTTTTGGAATTTTCCTTTTGTATGGGTTCTAGGGAGAGGCGTTATCTTTTTTAAATGATGTTGTTATAAGATAAATGCATTGTATTATGTTATGATTATAGAATTTTGTTATGTTGCTAAATTGGGGAAATTATTTTTTAATTTTATTTATGCGTTATAGTTTCGTTAAATACGATGTGGTATACCTGTACCATGCAGAAAAAGAAGCTAAAGTTGATTTCATATTAGTCGGTACTAAAATCAATTAGCCGACGCAAAAAAAAAAGATCTAGCAAGTGAAGTTAATAGTTAACTTATTGTGACTTGAATAATCGGATTGCCAAAATAGTGCAATTTATAGGGTTATTTACTTGAGAAGGTACTTTCTAAGAATTCCCTTACAACAAACATACTTAAAAGTTTAGGTATACTTTTTTCATGGTTCTCTTTTTAAAATACTAAATTACTCTTTCTTCCCCTTCTTTCAGTTTTAATTTCTCTCTCTTTTTTGTCTTTCCCATCAAAACAAGAACAACAACCTCGATTCTAGGTTTTTTTGTTCTTTCCTTTGCATGTCTTGGATTCTTAAAGGAGATGTTAATAGTGGAGGTGGAGTTTGAGATCTCTGGAGATCATAAAACATTGCACAAATCTGTTCGAGATCAGAGGATGAGGTCGTGACTCTATTCTTTGCTCCGATCTTCTTCTTCTTCTTCGCCGTTGCGAATCTATCGTTCTTCTTCTTCTTCAACATCGTAAGTACCTAATCTACTTCTTCTTCCGAGCCGGCGTCGCCGCTTTGGGAAGCTTGTCTCGTCCATCAAGAAATTCTCCTCCACCGGAATCTCAATCGCTTCTACTGTCGACCACCGCCGTCACCCTACTTCTTGTATACTTAAGATTGAATAGGTGTTTTGAGAGTTTTTGATTTGAAGAAAGTGAATCGGATATGATATGTATACAATTGGATATTTTTAGGCTGGTTTTTACTTGATGATTGCTCGTGTGACCACAAAACCGTAACCATTGTCTGACCATCAATACCGTAACCACAATTTCGTAACCATTGGTTTGGGTAATAAACTGGTTATGGGGTTTATATCGTGTTCTTATTCCAACAAAAGTCAAATTTTTAACGAGTCAGTGTGGACGTGTTTACGTGGTCAACAACACACGATCATAGAAGAATGTCATGTTCATGTTCATGTCACAAGCCCATGTATGGACTACAAATCTTACGTAAGAAGATAGAGTTTTCGATTTCAATAGATTTGGGGGTAAATTGGTTATGGAATTTATGCGATTATATCGTGTTCTTATTCCAACAAAGGTCAAAATTTTAACGAGTCTGAGTGGATGTGTTTATGTGGTCAATAACACACAATTATAGAAGAATGCATATCATATTCATGTCACAAGCTGATGTAAGGATGGCCAAAATCTTGTGTATACAATTTTATTTGTAAATTAATAGTTTTAATTGTACAGATTTATTCACAAACTTCTTTATCACAGAAAAAGGAGAAAATTTTAAATTGAACATTAACAATTAGTTTGTATGCACAAACCGTGGCCATCTTAATATTTTTGAATTTAAACCACACATTACAAGATTCTTGAACAATCTCAAACCAACGTTGCACTAACATTGGAGGTTGGAGCTTTTGATAGGAGATGATTGTGCGAGCTAGAATTTCACACATGGAATTTCACACAATAGAATTTGTGAAGATTCTTCGAAAGAGAGCTTCTTTAGGGTTTCAAACACAAAGACGGATTTTGAATTAGGGTTCTTGGACTGTTCTTAGCTTGTAAAGAATTTCGGATCTTATAGATGTGCCTTATAAAACGGCTGCCTACGTACCCTCAAAAGGGATCAAGCCATTCGTAGTTCTGTTTCTGTAAATATTTTTTCTCTCCCTCAATTATGAGGGGGTACATGTCTATTTATAGCAAAATAGGTCGGTTGGGACAGTCGGTTGGGCCTTTAATGGGCCTCTATCTTCTGGGCTTGAACATTGGGCCGGTTTGTAGTAAACCTCTGGTTCTTCCACCGGTTTACTGAATCCTCGGGATAGCCGGTTTAGCGTACTACTTAGTCGTTTTAGGCTTATCGATTCTTCTAGGGGAGATTTGACCCCTACAATGATGAAACTAAGCCAAAGCCTCAATTGGTGCCTTCTTGAACGAGCTCTTTCTCAGAATGTTCTTGAAAACGTAACCGTCTCAGATCAACATCGCTCAACAAAATAAGTTGTCCACGCTAACTTGTTCACAATACATTGTCTTTGCTAAATTATTTTATACTCATCGAAAGGAGACCAAAACTAAATTTTCACTTGTTTTCATCGGAAACAAGTTTCGGGATGCATCGTACAGCCAATCCATTTCATAGATAATAGAAACATCGAGCTATGACATAACTCTATAAAAACGTTCAAATTTGGGGGTGATTACAAGCTAAAATCAATTTCAGTCTTTTAAATTCCTAAATCACAAAAGAGAAAACAATGAAGTCGCTAATCAAACTTAATAATAATTCATCTAAAAACCAAATTTCAATTAGTGGAACCAAAACCAAAACTAAAGAAAGAAAAGAAACTCAACTAAAGTACACTTTTTGTCGATGAAACATGCCAAGATCTCGTCAATGTATGGAGCATGTTGATATGCTCAAATTAGACCTAGAGCTAAACTCTCTCTAATTAAGAGATCAGTTATAGTACTTTAGGATTGAATTCATAGGGAATCAATTGCACAATAGATTATTAAATTCAGATTAAACTAAGCAGGATGATGCGTATGAAAACCAAGTAAACAAAGCAGTAAATTCGGGTTGTAAATCAATTAAAAAGAAGCTAGGCACAGGGAAATCGCAGGTGAATCAGATATGCAGATGATAAATAAAAGATAGGATTATGATGCAGAGTTCTTAAACATGAACACGATTATAAAATCAATCAACTTTCGCTGCAGAGATTATCTATGCTTAAATCCTAGAAGACCATATTTCTTTGCGAATCCAATCAATCTAAACAAGCATTAAAGTTCAAGTTCAATTGTTCACAAAACCCTAAACCAAATTTCTTTGCGAAAAGAAATTTTGCTCATCAAAGTCTAGATCAAGTAATCAATAAAACTACAGTTTCTATTAATTATCCTAAGATCAGATTTCAGGTCATGAATCTAAAATCAGCATTAATCACAAGACAAGATGAAGAACTTTCTAAAGACATTAATCCTATGCAATTCAGATCAGATCTAGCAAATCATCAAACATCTTTGAATAACCCTAAACCTAACAGGGAAACTACTCAGACATAATCAAAGAAGAAACCATTATTTTTATTGATAGATATCTCTTAGACTAAGTAAAATAAAGCATAAGCCTAAACAATGGCTGCGAAAACGTATTTATAAGGTTCCTAAACCGTCATTAACATAACAGTAAACATCTAGGACTTTTGGGCTTCGAACGAACTTCTTCGCAATCGGGCTTTTTCCTTGATCGAACAGGATGTCGATCGATACCCATAGATGGTGTCGATCGACACAAACTTAGATTTCCGATTCTTTGCTTCAATCTTTGCCACTTCGTTCAGCAATGCTCCAAAACTCCGAGTAAACATCTTTTATGCTCCAAACATCTAGTACCTGTAAAGACTCTAAAAACCAACTGGAAAATACCAAAAGACTCTAGATAATGGACTTATATCATGGTCTAAACTGGGTAAAAACCATGATATATCAACTCCCTCAGACTTAGCTTTTTGTTTGTCCCTAAGCAAAACAGTGGTACTCACTTCTTTAGGAACCACATACCCTGCAAAGTCATCCGGTGATACTTCGATGTTTCCCTAGAAGTATAACAGTCCTCCAGATTGAATCCAAGCCCCTTAGCGAAACTCAGACTTTCAGTTGCAAACCCCTTTTATTATTTAGGTGCGGTCTCATCGAGGAAATATCGATCGCTGGACCTTCTAGATTCTTTTGCTTCCTTGAACACTTTCTTGCGTTTTACCCTCTTTCTTCCCTCCGAAACTGTATCCAATTAAGGATATCATAGAGATGTATAGCCCATTTTTGAACTTTTTGATTCAGGATTTTTCTGATTTTCGGACTTGCACTTGTCTGCTTGAACTACACTTTTATGTAGACTTTTTATTAGATCCTTGGCATCTCTGTGACTTCACTAAATCAACGCTCACTATTCATGAAGCTTTTGATTTTTTGATCTAGGACAGTTGTATTCGTCATTTGGGAAGAAGTTTCAAGAGCGGTCCGTCCTCGCTTTCAAGTGTTTGGAAGCTAAATCAAGTTTTGCGATTTCCAACGCCCAAGACAAGAGATTAGAGATTCATTAGGGCGGGGTCTCCAACGTCTTTCTGGCGTTCTCCAGATGTCTGAACTCGCTCCCTTAAACCGATCAACTCCAAGTTACCCACCTTGTAAAACCAATTAACTCGCACTGTAATGGTCTTTGAGTGTTGTTCAAAGCAAGTAGAAAGGAGAGTTTTGACCGAATAAAACAATTTTTTTTTTTTGAAAAACACTATAAAAACTCAAAAGAAAACACAATGTTAGCAACTACCTCCCCCAGACTTAAACAACACTATCCCCAGTGTTATTAAGCCTGAGAATTGTGAATAAAATAGATAAAAAACGAAATAAATTGACAAACAAATGAATTTGTTACCTGATGGGGGTGGTGTCGATCGACAAGTTAGTAATAAAATAAAATTTTAAATAAAAATAAGATACTTACGAGTGGGTTGCCTCCTACTAAGCGCTTGTTTTTAGTCCGTTAGCTTGATGGTGTGGAGGAAATCAGACGTCTGATGGATCTGCATTTTTCCATGGAATGATTCCAGGAAACAATCTCTGCGTTTTCAGCACCATCTCTTGGATAATTCCATCTCCTTTCTCTTTCAGCTCTTGAGGAATGATAATTCGCAGTTTTCGCGAACGGTTTAGAAGTCCTTTTACGCTCCTTAGGATTTCCTGCAAAATCATCAAAAGAAAAACCAAGCTTTCGAGAAACTCGTTGGTTGCATGAGCGTGTAATAGCCTTGGGAAGTTTTAAATCATGATTTAAATCAGGAGAGTGAGAAATAAGTTCAGGAAACGCGTACCTTTCTTCTTTGGGAGGATCGTGGGCGGGGAGTTATGGAATTATCTGTTCAGCAACAGATGAAGGACCGGATTCTAACTCCTGGATTGAAGCTTCATCCTCTAGAATTTCCACAGAGAAAGTTTGACCATCAATGGTGGATTTTCGCCTAGTGTTCTCCATGTCAAAATCCATGACAATATCACCTAGATCAAGCTTGATCTTCCCTTTCCTCACATCGATTTGAGCGCCAGCAGTAGCCAAGAATGATCGTCCTAGAATCAAAAGAATCTTCAATCTCATCGTCGTACTCCAAAACTACAAAATCCGCAGGAATAATACAGTCTTGAATCCTGATTGGAACATCCTCTAGAATTCCTTTTGGGAATCTGCTGGATCTATCAGCTAGAAGAAGAGACATCCTTGTGGCCATGAAGTTAGTCATCCCAAGTCTAACAGCAACTGACAATGGCATCAGATTAATACCAGACCCCCAAATCACAAAGAGAGTGAGGAAACTGCCATGTTGCGATTGAACAATGAAGCACAAAGTTTCCTAGATCTGGAAGCTTTACAGAGATTCTGCTCTGAATAATTGCGCTAACATCTTCAGAAACTACCACAAACTTCTTCTTCTTCTTAGGTACTAGAGTAGTGATCAAGAGAATAGCTCTGATATCTCTAGTCAGCAACGCTCCTTCCTCAGGACTAACTCCATTCGCAACCATCCTCTTGACATATGTTCTAATCGCTGGAGAAAGCTTAATCGCATCTACAAGAGGCATCTCAACAATGATCTTATCAACCATCTTCTTGCACAGGGCCTCCTCGGCCTCTTGCTTGCTCTTTCTAGCTTTGGGGAATGGCAGCTTCGGCTTGTGGATGATTTCTTCGATGGATTGAGACGTTTTGCGAAGCTTTGGATCGGCTTGGGTAGGGCGTCGAGCGACGCTACCCTAGTGTCGCTCGACACCAACTTCACATATCGGTTCTTCGTCGATCTGAGCATCGAGCAATTCTTCTATTTCTTCAAGTGTCGATCGACACTCGTCCACAGCGCCGATCGACACTAGCTCTGTATTTCCAAAAATTGCTTCGAACTCATCAAAATAATTCTCTTCGTCCACCCGAATGGCGTTGCAAGCTTGCTTAGGGTTCATGTCAGTCTTTGCAGGAAGATAACCCTCTTGTCTTTTGATAGATTCTGCAGTTTGAGCCACTTGAACGTCCAGCTTCTTGACATGAGTGCTCAATGCCTCAAATTTACCATTTAAATCCTGATAAATGGCATCTATCTTCTGGTTGAAGTTCACAGTCATCTTTTGCTGTCCTTCTATAATCTGCTCAAACATATCCTCCATCTTGCTTTCTAATGACGGAGGAGGAGGCTTCTGATAAGATGACGAACCGTAGGTCCTTGTATACCCATTGCTCTGAAACAGTTTCTGATAGGAAGATCCATACCCCTGCTGATTCCCAAACTTCTGAAATCCAGAACCATTGATGTAGTTCACATCCTTGTCTTCGTTACTGACCTCTGGATCAAAAATCCCAACCTCCTGAGCAAAGTGAATAGCCTTCTTTCCAGCTAGAAGACTAGTCATAGAATCTATCTTCTTCGAAACCTCAGCGAGTTGACTGTTATTGACGTTCTTCCCAAACTGGTTCCTCTCGTAGTCTACATTCTTCGTGGAGTTGCTATTGGCCAAGTTCTCGATCAATCGGAGGGCAGTCTCTAGAGAATTCGTGTTGAAGTTCCCTTGGCTTGCAGCATCTATGTAGTAGCGTAAGTCAACGCGATTCCTCTGTATAAGATCCCTAAAAGCTGAACATCCGTGAACCCATGGTGAGGAAAATCTCTCTGATATCCTTTAAAGCGATGCCACGCAGCCTTGAATGCCTCACAATCTCCCTGCTTGAAAGTTGTGATCTTGTCCCTGAGCTCCTCAGATTTCGCATTGTCAAAGAATGTGCTTAGGAAGGCATTGTTTGTATCCTCCCAAGTTGTCAATGAGCCCGGTGGAAGAATCCTCAACCAGTAAGATGCTTCCCCACTAAGCGAGTAGGGGAAGAGCTTGCAGAATATGTAATCAGTGGACACACCATTAGCCTTGATGCTAGAAGCTAAATCATCGAATTTCTCCAGGTGGTCCATCGGATGCTCGTGAGGAAGACCATGGAACGGATGCTGAGCGACTAGGCTGAAGTAAGCAGGCTTCAGCTCGAAATCATTCCTTTAGAAAGCAGGAGGACGAATCGCAGCTCGATTCGCGTAGAATTGATCTGGATGGTTGTAGTCCGCAAGCGTTCTTCCTCGCGCAGCGTTTGTATCGTTCCTCAACAAAGCTGGTGGATCCTGGACCGGGTGTCGAAAGACCTAGTAATAATAATAAAAACATATAACTCATGTGGAATGGAGGTATTAATATTTAGACATAATTTCAAAATGTTGTTTAGGGTACTAGTTAGTACAGTACTAATCACAATGGAGAGAGATTAG
Source organism: Draba incana (assembly GCA_963576765.1). Classification (NCBI taxonomy): domain Eukaryota; kingdom Viridiplantae; phylum Streptophyta; class Magnoliopsida; order Brassicales; family Brassicaceae; genus Draba; species Draba incana. The sequence goes on along the minus strand of OY755213.1, from coordinate 9,335,444 downwards.
AGAAGAAAGAACTCCTAATTCCAAAGTCTCGTCGCTATCCTCGTTTATTAATAAATTCACTGCTCTTTGTAAGCAAGGACTATATATCACTAATATTGGTATTAAGCATATTTATCGACATGTGAGCTAGGGGTATTAAAATGGGCAACCCGACCAGACCATATCCAAACTCACATGGGTTTGGATTTTAGTGGGCAGATTTGACCAGACCCATTTATTATATGGGTCTAATTTATATTTCCAAACCCATTAATATGAAATTCGTTGGGTATAATGAGTTGAAAAGGTATCTATATATATATTGAACCACACAATAAACTTATATAAAACCAACATATTCCTTATTATTATAAATCCAATAAAAAATTTAAACTTGAACAAAAAAAAAACTAAATTAAAATGCCTTCGTATCTTAAAATAAAATTGTAAACTATAAAATCAATTAAACTAGTGATTAATTTTTAAAAGCACTTCAATCTTTGTTGAGTTCATCTGCTTCCTCGAATCCATCTGCTTCATTGTTATCATCATCACTTCCAATGTCTACAAATAATAAGAAAAGTATATTACCAACATAAAACCTTAATATTTTAAAAGAATATCTATATATATAAAGATAGTTTTTCTCTCTTCTCATGAAGTCACATCATCATCCACATCATATATTCTATTTTATTTTTATAATTTGAAATTTTATTTACATATTAATTAACAATTATACATGTAGTTTCAGCATTAGAAAAAGAATTTGAAAAGTCATAATGTTATACCAATATTATGCTTTTATTTATTTTTTATAATTTCACATTTAATACTTTGGTTGTGACATTATAAAAAAAATTTGAAAAGTCATTATTCATATTTTAAAATAAACATGAAACCTCAAAACTTATATGGTAATAAAATAATAACAAGTTTAATAAATTAGGTTATACTAATATATATCACACTAGAAATATTTAGTTAAGTAAAATTCTATCACATATATTATCAAATATCAAACAAGTCCTACAAATAAATTCATAAACAAAAAAATAAGTTCATAAGTATTACTTCAAATAAAGAGAAAGTAAATTAAATTTAGTAACTTCAGAGAATTATTGCAATTATACATAAATAAAGTGAAAAATAAGAGAAGAAGACATTTATTGCAATTTTACACCAAAAATAATATAACATAAAAAAAATTAAATATTATTGTTCTATGATTTTAAATTTTTTTTTAATGTAATTATAGAAGGAGAAAATAAAAGTTCTAAACTATTAAATATCTAATATAATATCTATCATGAGATGTTAGTGCAAATAATATATTGGGGACAATATGAGATGAAATTTCAAAGTTTGGTGTGTAACATAATCTATACATTTGTAATTAACCTTTTGTATTTTTAATTTTAAATAATTAAGTTCTTAATTTAAGTACAAATCATCAAAATTCATAGTAAAAGAATATCTTCAAATGATATATCGAAAATATATTTATCCAATTATATATAACTAAAGTGCAAAAGAGAATAAGAATTTTTTTTTTAAGAAACAAATTATTAATATTTATAGAAAATTATATATGCTTAAAAAATGAAAGATTATTGTGTTTTATGATTTTATTTTAACCCAAAAAGATAATTTAAATGTAACTATAACATGAGAAGAAAATAAAAGTGCTATATTATTAAGTAAATGATCTAATATACATCATGTGATGTAAGTTTAGTTTTATTATGTCATTTGTTTGTTTTATACCGTAAACATGGGTGGAATACCAAAGTGAGATATAATGGTGGGATACGGGTTTGAAATATGAAAGCCGATGTCAACAAGTACGATATTGTAGGCCAAGCCCACACACGGGAAGCCAAACCTTTTACAACCATAAACCTAGCTTAAACAAATTGAAAAAAAACTAAACTTCTAGCTAGAGAGAGTCCAATTCAATCGTAGCATCTCTACAAACTAGCGATTGAAACAAAAAGTAGATACAGGATGCAATCTCTGAACCTATATTCACACCAAAGGAAGGCAGCAACACGTGAGCTGAAAAGACCAATGAGCTTATTACCTCCATGAAACTTGATTAGGGATAAAACCAATCTGAATGATTATAACACTTTAAAACCGAGACAAAGAAGACCACTAACAAATAGAGAAATATAGAATCCAATACACTCTAATGCTTCTTCACTGATACTCAACCCAATATCATCGAGGGAAAGTTGTTGAAAAGTATCGCCGCATGTGTGATGTAAGTGTAGTTAATATCTTAGAAACAAAACAAGGAATTTCAAAGCCAATGTGTGACAAAAGAGATGCATTTTTTAATCTTCAAGTACTTTGTAATTTTAATTTTAAATAATTAAGTTTCTTATTCAACCAATAGTTTCATATTATCAACGTTACAAAATAAAAATCATAGTCATCAAACAATATTTTAAACAAACATATAAATTTTCAAATAGTAATCATTAATATTCAAAAATGGTTTAGAATCACTTCATATTTTCATGTTCATGCAGTTTAGATAAGAGAAAAACTAATTCATTTCAAGCCGATTAATATTTTAATTTTAATAGAATTAGTTATTTATCAAACTATTTGTCTATAAATATAATTAAATTGTAAAAGAAACACTCGCGCGCAACGCGAGTAAATTCTAGTATATGTATATGTATATGTTTATCAATTTTTTTAATTTTATGGTTAACCCGTGGGTAACCACACTTTCCATATGGCAATTTCAAAATATTTTTAGGAGCTACATTAGTAGAGACAGAAGTCTGAAGCGAGATGCATACCAAATCAATGAAGTTGTGCCATGAAATGAAACCGTAACAACTCTCCGGTGGTCTTGGAAGAGAACCCTAGCGGAGTATAAACTCCAACTTCAAATCCAATCATGGAAAATCATCAAATTACTCGTCAGTTAAATGAAAGCTGAACATAAGTTGATTCATTCACACATAAGCCACAGCTTTGTATAAACCATACTGTAAGCAATTGCAACATCAACTTAATGGAATCCAAAGAGAAGTAGATGAGTTATAATCATTGAGAGGAATATGTATATTACCTGATCATCGGCACTTGCATCTTTAAGCCTAGAAGTGTAAAGATACCTCAGGAAACACTATGAATTGGTTTCCACAAACCTATTAAATCAAAGCCAAACCCTAAAATGAATCATCAATTGGCTTGCGATCTAGTACATTCGCCAAAGCTGTTTTTCGAACATCACAACCACAATCATCCCAAAAGACACATGCACAAAATTTGAATCCCACAACCAAATTGGAATAGCAATCAACCGATTTCAACAAAAGAACACCCGAGGAAGTCGAATAAAACGTACCATGGCGTTTTGTTTCGCCTCCGGTTTCGATTCATGCAGAGATTCGCCGAGATTTTTCCGACCAAATCGCGAGGAGATATAAAGCCCAGAGAAAGAGAAAGAGAGAAGAGAGAGACCACCATGTTTTTTTGATTTTGATTTCGATTCATCTAGACCGACAAATCGATTTCGACAAAATCGCATGAACAAAGAGAGAGGTTTTCTCCTCAGTATAATTTTTTTTTCTAAAAAGCCAACCAATCAGAAGCGAGCACGTCTGAGTATCTAATTATACCAACTAAAAAGAGCTATTTGGAGCACATGAGGGTGTCCACATCAGCAAAAATGCTCTCTTTTCACGTTGTCACATCAGCACGCCGAACAGGCTTTTTTTAAAGCACACAAAGCCTCGTGAAGGAGTTCGTCTAGACGAGGAAAGAAATGTTTTTTTTGCAGATCCCATTTTGTTTTGATATATGAGTACTAAATTCTAGAATGGAATTGCGACATTAATCTTTTAACTTGGTCTGCATGAGTGTTCTACGATAGTGTAACCATTATCCCTCTTACATCATATATAGTTAGTTCTCAAATACATCTTTGCACAATAAAAGTGCTTTATCTTTGTTTACGCAACAATTTCTGTTTGTTGTGCTACGCAACATTTTCCTTGTTTTGCCACTAGAGATGTCGAGATGGGTAATTGTGGGATTAGATGGATTCATCAACCAAACCCTTGGAAGATATACGATCCAAAAAAACATTTCCAGTTTTTCTACAAAGGATAATCGAACTTTCTCATCCATCTTAATATAGTCTTGCATTGGTTTCAGTTTGAAGGATTATGTTCCAGATTGCAGTGATATAAGATTCCCAATCCTCACCGAGCAGAGCATATTGAATCAACTACAAGGTTAGCAAACTGAGCTTAAGATAACGCATATTATTATTCATTAATTGGCGGTAATTTCTTTGTGCTTTGGGCTAAGGTTCAAATGTGAATTCATGACCAATCTATCAAATGATTTTCGTTCCACACAGTGTTAGTACACAATAATAGCAAATAATTTAGCCTAGCTTTCGTTCCACCTAACATATGTGCACCATCATTCATATTGTCGTACTGTTAAATAATCTATCCTCTTTTTCAAATTCTTGCTCTTCACTATGATTTGCCATCCAAAGCCAATAAACTTATTTCAGTGTAGTTAAAAAATGGATTCTCAGCCACATGATGGTTCAGTTTCTTCCTGAGCTTTAGATTCAAAATCAAAAACAAAAACTAATCATTTATGAAACTGTCATTGTCTATGTTTCTTTTTAACATTAATTCTTAGTGTTTTTTACCAACAGATTCTCATATTGTAAAACATAATTGACCAAGAAGGTACTCATGGGATACCTCAAGGATTACAGAGGCTGCTTTCGCATGAATCATGAAGGTTAAGAAAAGTGTTAATGCTCTTTTTACGCAACCCAAAACCCTCAAATTTGAATACGTCAAACCATTGTTAAAACAATTTGAAATCATTCAATAGGGTATGTTGCAGGACACACAAGAGTTCTCGATCAATAGATAAGAATATAAAGACGAAGGTATTGGTTGTTAAATCAAAATGGACCAAGCTTGAAACTTTGAAATCAAAGCTGAAATTGGTACTTAAGTTTGTCATTAGCAGGCCTGCTGTTTTTTTGTCTTTTAAATTTTGTGTATAGCTTTCGTTAAATTTTTGTGTTTTTCATTTTGTGAAATAATTTGGTTGTCACAATGTGAACTGAGATTCTTGGAGGTGGAAATACGTCAATATAAAATGTAAGTGAAAAAAGATTGACAAAAGTATAAAACACAAAAACGTTATACAAGAGAATATTCAAAATCATACAAGAGAAGTTATGAATAGAATGCAATGGTTTTCTAGCAAACATGTTCCCTTGAAAAATAGTTACAAATATTGGTTTCTAGCATGTAATCTTAACTCCAGAAAAGATCCAATATCATAGTTATAGACCTAGAATCCTTTAAAAGAGAGAAAAAAAACACCAAATCAAATCCACTACCAGTCTTATAAAAAAGAATTAAAAAACTTTTAAATACAGATAAAAAATTGTAAAAAAAATCATAAACAAATTAAAATATGACATTTTAATTTTCAAAGGTTTTGTATATAATATAAAGATGTCAAGTGATTATTAAATTTCAAACTCATCGAATAAAAGATTTTATGAGAAAATGAAATATAAATAAACGTTTAAGTGATACAAAATCAGAATCACTATCACGATATCATTTTATTCATACCTCAATAGCTATGAAACTGAATATGAAACCAATGCCAATCTGAGTCGTTTTGAAGTTTTGTTTCCAGTCACAAACAATACACCACATCTTTAATGACAATAAAGCAAAAACGCATCACCACGAAATCAATATTCTTTACCAAAACAATAAAATCACTATTACGATATCATTTTATTCATATCGCAATAGCTATGAAACTGAATATGAAACTAATGCCAATTTGAGTCGCTGTGAAGTTTTGTTTTCAGTCACAAACAATACACCACATCTTCAATGACAACAAAACAAAAATACATCACCACGAAATCAATATTCTTTACCAAAACAATACAATAACGGATAATAAAAACATTAACCAATCGAAAAGTATTCAATTCAAATATATAATCCTATCAAACGAAAATATGTGACGATTAACGGTAAAACTTTTGAACAACTCATTTACAAAAGTTTACCATCCAATCCACGCGTAGCGTGGGTAAACTTCTAGTGAGTTCTAAAAGTTCTGAAACCAGAACCGTCTGACCACGTCTGAGGCTCACATTTGCTTATTTTCCATTTTCTATATATTTTTGGGCCTTTAATGGTTTAGAAACTTAGTTTAAAGCCTCAAAGGAAGTGCTCTTAGAGCATGGTTATCGGTGGAATGCTTAATTAGAGTAGGTAACAAATATAATACTAATATTTTGAGTAAAATTAAATTGTATAAATTAAATAGGAAAATTCAATCACTCATGTGCAATGACACATAAGCATAAAAGTTTCTAACACTATTGTCAAAGTCTCTAAATATAGATACCATCTCTCGTTCTCACACCACCTTTATCATTAATTTTATTATCGTTATTATAAGAAACTATCATAAAACTTACCAATAAACATGTTCTAAAGACCACCAACAATATATCTAAAGAGCATCTCTATACATAAAAACCCCACCAAAACTTCTTATGTATTATTTTTGATATTATTTAATTATTTATTTAAATTTTAATTTATTAAAAATACACTCAACCAATTGTAAAAGAATATTTGGCAAGTTAGTCTCTCATAAACATAAGATTCGGTTCTTTCATGTCTTGTATAAGATCTCATCTTCTTTCTCTCTCCCCTTTCCATTATTTTAAATTTTTTTTATTTTAAGAATCTTTGTTAAGAGACTCTGATGGAGATGGTCTAAGGGATTTTTAGTGAAGTTCTTAAGTAAAAAAGTAATGCATAAATCTGAAAATCCCTAACAACCGGCTCTTATTTAGTCAATTTAAGAACTGTTAAGAAACGCACATGTGGCACTTTGTGACTTGTCGACCTAATTATAACAAAAAAAAATAATCAATTCACTCTTTTCTCTCTCAACTCTATGCGATCTGAACGAGAATTTATTTTTGATCTGTCGAAATCGCTCCACGAACAGAGATGAGAGGAGAAATCTCTCCTATGGTATGCTTTCTCCTGTTTTCTGAGTTTATGTCCTTTTCACGTTTCAATCTTCTTTGATTTGGTTCGATTAGGGTTCCAATTTTGGTAGATCTTTTGATTCGGCGTGCTTTGTAAACTTTGTTGGATTGATTTGTTGATATGTTTGTATTGTTGATGTGGGAGATTGTCTGAGTAAAGTTAATATGTTAAGTTTGTATCTAAAATTGATTCGATTTCCTCAAGAAAAATTTGTGTTTGTTTGTTCAATTTCAACAAATTTGTGCGTGATAGATGTCTTTTTGTTCAATGTAGGATTCTTGTTAGATGATCCTACAAGATCAATCTCTGCAACAAATTTTAGCTATGTTGTGGTTTATGGCTAAAATAACAACGAATTTTAGCATGTAACTGCAGGCACTGTGGTTTTATCACTTTTTGTCATCTTGTAACACCAGCATTTTTTTTTTTAACTAGTCCAGATTAATATTCCATAAACATTAATCCTCAAAGACTAGATTTTTAACAGGTACTACGCGGAAGCTCTCAGGAAATAATTCAGGATAATAATAAAAATCCTAATAATAATTAACTATCGATTCCAAAAATATAATTCAACTCACATAACCAAATTCAGGAATAAATAACTAGCAACCTAGCAAACGGTTCGCTAGACTAAACAACAAAACACAATCCCTATCATCCTCTCGTCCCAGCCATGATTCCACGATCTCACACTTTTCATTTACTAAACAACTAGAACCACCGTCTCTCAGCATGTATACAGGAAACCACCATCCCCGATACATACTCTGGAAAGCCACCGTCTCCAGATAATGAGTCATCCGTAATAAATTCTAAAACGCCCACCAACAATAAAAACCTTAACCTACTCTAAACAACTTAAATACGCACGGCTCCTGACTCGGAATATACAAATGCAACCTTTACTAATCCTGCCTAGGTCTCCCCAACTGATCGCACAACAATCAAACAAGAACAGGCACGACCAACTGTAGACCCAGAATTGGATTGATCGATTACACAACAGTCAAACAAGAACATGCACAACCAATGACGCTGCATCTACTAATCCCAAATCGGTGAAACCGAACAAAAAGAAATATCTTAGAGGTCCGTATCCTGTTTCATTCTTATGCCACGGTCAGATATCGATTATTCATACTTATACCGTCATCATCACACTCTCAAGACGTCTCCTTCGAGGTAACGATGCCGATGCCACTCCACTCTCAAGACGTCTCCCTCAAGCTCTGGCTCTATATAGAAAAATACTTCCTTAGAGTAATCAACACGAATATGTGCAAGCATCTAAAAATTAGGAATACTTTCCATGATATTGACTCGACATTTAAAACTTCGACAACACAACTCTGCTCCTACCGAACATTTGGCTGACATAACTGACTTCCTGAGGGCCCACGCATAATCTTCGAAATTTGGAACTGCCCAACAAGGGTCCAAATCCACTGACGCTTCAGCGTAACCATCCATCGGCCGATACATTCGCCTATACACTTGAATGTCCCATTCGGAGAGACCAGAAAAACTGAACTGGTTGCCTCGAAACATCTCTTGAACTCAGATTCCTCTCCTGAACGCAAGACGCTACGCAACCTACTCCAACCTTCCGTTGCACTGCCTGACCCTTAGGACTTCTCGAGTACATTAAACATCGCCGATGACCAGAATCACCAAGACATCTAAGTACTCTTGAAAAACGTCATTATTGAACCTCGTGAACTCCGCTCCTTTAGATAACCCATACAACCTTCCGATAAACTGAAATGCTCCTTGCTCGATCTGAACACCATCCTCCGAATAATTGATCTCCTTATCTGGATATGATGTTAACGCGAGAGCCCAAGAACTCCTCAAAATATTGGTTTGCCATCCATGACAATGAACCTTAAAACCTCCAGATACTCCCATCTACTTTCTTGCAACCAAAACCGGCGCTCCTCATAACAACACTTGCTCAACTCCGCATACAGCTTCTACTCTCGAGCCTCTCCAGAACCAAACACCATGAACTTCATACTCCTCAGGATTCCTCGAATAATCCAAGATATCGACGATGAATATGATAACGAGCACGTCACAATATTCCTTGATCACGTCGTAATAATTCGTGCATACCGCAGGTACATTTGTCCATTACTTGCCTAACTTCGCCCAGAACTTAATATGCAACAATCTTAATCCAAATAGGTTTGGCGTCCGATCGTACAACAATCAAACAAGAACATGTACAACCACCCGTCAGTCTAAAAATTGGATTTCACAAATGATGCATCTGTTACCAGGACTTAATCCATGGCCTAGCCTGACCACCGATACTTCGGCTCACAACTCGAGCCCCTCAAACCGTCTATCACAGACCATACTCTTAACCTATCCAGCCAACACTACTCGAGATCCACACTCGATCCTTATTAATCATCAAACATGGACTAAAATCCTGACTTGACTTGGTCAATACCACACGAGATCCTCCTCCGATCTCAGAGGCTCCGTCTAATTCTCACAAGAAAATATACCGCTCGCACTTTTAGGACGCATCCCTCGAGCCAACGGTATCTGGGGAACTCACCTCCCCGCAAGAGATCTCACATCCCTCGCTACTTATTCTGGAAACTCACTTCCCAAATAAGTATATAGGAGAACTCACCTCTCCTCTGATTAGAGCTACCTCACGTGGTATAATCTTGATATTCCCAACCCCGAATACCCGCAAAAATCTCGACCCTCACGGGTCACATAAATATAAATACATATAAGAACCACACGACTTATAAACCATAGGAACATAAATAAGGAACACCATCTTATAAATTTCCAAAAATGTCTATCGTTTCAACACCAACGAAAATACCAAAACCAAAAATGACAACTCCAAAGTTACCACTCTAAACCTGGAACAAAACTAAAAGGAAGAACAACCGCTCAATCCTAGACATGCTCTTCTAGGTCCTTCTTAAACACTGCAGCTGCCTCCACCAGCTCCACCCTCGACGCGAACTTGGAGCCTCTCCACGCCCGGAAGTCCTCCTGCGAACTTACCCATCTGAGCTCGCTCATCATCCATGCCGCTATTCGCATAGACCACTAGCCTATTGAACTCTGCATCATACTCACGAACCGACCGGTCTCCCTGAACCTGCTCCCAGAGCTGCATCTCTAGCTGCTCCACCACCTCTTGAGGAAAATACCTGGCATTAAACTCGCCCAAGAAATCGACCCAAGTCCATAATATCCGTCTCCTTCTGGCCAGAACTCCTGTCCACCAGAGATAGGCATCTCCATCCAAGAACCCTGCCGCCAGGTTCATCCGGTACTCATCAGGACATCTAATAAAATAAAGCCTACGCTCTACTCTCTACCTCCATTCATTGCCTGCCCCTGGTCCTTCTCCACCTGAGAAAGACAAGGGCCCCATTCCCCGTATCTCATTAGACATCGCTAGATACTGCTCTCTCGAGGGTCATCACTTGAGCCTGCGCTGGTACTGCACCCGGTAACCGCTCCAAAATCAATGCAAGTGTCTTCGCCAAACGATCTTGAGGATTCTGAACTCCGCCTGTGGTAATACCCACACCCGGGCCTCTTGCCGCACCAGCAGCCTCGGCAGTACTATTTGACACATTGATAGCGCCCACTGAAACCATATGATGTGTCGGCGAATCAGCCACCTGCCCCGACGACTCACTCTGAGTCTCCCACTCGAACAATGAAGACACACGACCCCGACCACGATCACGACCTCGGCCTCCACGGCCACCAGCTCTGCCACCACGGCCTCTTGGAACTCTAGACATCGTACACTGCACTTACCGAAAGCACATTCTAAGCTACTAGAATTCACAGAATAAACGTTAAACAATCACATACCGTGGAATCTCTTTAAAGGCTTGGAGAGGATGATCTAAGACTCTACAACTCACAGAATTAAATAATTACTCATAGCCAATTCATGCCACAGTCTCAAATCAACCAATTACTAACAGCCCTAGAACCGTAAGGGCTCTGATACCAAAATGTAACACCATCATTTTTTTTTTAACTAGTCCAGATTAATATTCCATAAACATTAATCCTCAAAGACTAACAGGTACTACGCGGAAGCTCTCAGGAAATAATTCAGGATAATAATAAAAATCCTAATAATAATTAACTATCGATTCCAAAAATATAATTCAACTCACATAACCAAATTCAGGAATAAATAACTAGCAACCTAGCAAACGGTTCGCTAGACTAAACAACAAAACACAATCCCTGTCATCCTCTCGTCCCAGCCATGATTCCACGATCTCACACTTTTTCTTTACCTGCAACTCAAAGAGAAATATAGAGTTGCGTGAGTATTATCACAAATACTCAGTGAAGCGGTCATCCCGCCTACCGGATACAAAAATAGGAACAAATTATCAAATGCTTCGTGATCAAAACAACGTTTAACAACAAAAGGCAATGATATTAAAACATGTGTTGTCGATCGACACTCCAACGTGGTGTCGATCGACACTGCATTATCTAAACGAACCTCACGATTAAAAAGAGTGGTGTCGATCGACACTGCCTCTAGGTGTCGATCGATACCTCTCGCAGAAACCGAATCCGAGTCAAAATCCTCTCGCAGACTCGATTCGTTTCCTCAACAAGATCAAACACGCTTTAATACACACTTATCACACGAATAAATCACAGAAAACAGTCAAGACAATTCAATCATTCAACAATATCCTAATAATCTAATTTCGTATCCGCGATCACGCACTCACCTCGATTTCGGAAAGAACGATGAAACAAGGAACGAGGGAAGTCATGAAATCAGACTGAAACAGCGAAGAACAAGGCCACAACTCAACGGAACCAGACCCTATCGCCACTAGATACGCAACGGAATAATAACACGTCGCCTTTTTAATTTGTAGAGCTAATTAAAGTAGAGTGGTTAATAGTACTAGTCTCCCAGATTTTCCATGATTCTAGAACAAAATAGATGGAGAAGAGGTATTAACGACAAAAAAAAAGGTATTTAATTTGGCTATTTCTAACTTTCTTGGTAACCACTTGACAGAATATCCTGTCCGATAATATCTCACATTAATAGTCAACTAGGTTAGAAGTAGATATTATCTCACATTGATAGTTAACTAAGTAGATATTATTTCTCTAGCAACTCCCAAAATAATATCTACTTCTAACTGGTGATATATATTATTTTTTTGGTACGAATGCAAATCTATATATCTTCTCAATAAAAAGTAATAATAATATAGTCAAGTTTCAAAAAATTAGAAAGAAGTAATGCAGTGCAAACAGTTTCAAACAAAGTATATATTTTTGGAATTCAAAAATGGTTGTAGATAACAAGCTAATTTGGTTAAACGATACTCCATTCGTTCTTTTTTGTTTGGTATTCTAGAATTTTTACACTTATTAAGAAAACACATTAATTCTTAGTTATAAATGTCTTGTTTTTTGAATTAAATAATTTTTTCTATAACTTTATCCCAATAGAAACTCAATAAAACCAATTAATATGTCTTGAAATTTACAATTCTTTTTTTTTTTTTTGGTCAACAAACGTTTCATTCATTACTTAGAGTTCCGATTACACATAGTGGGAATTAAGCATCCTCCAAACCCATCATCCACAAAGGGAATACAACATAAAAGTTTCAAGCAAATTAAAAGCAAGGTAAAGAAGAAGTTCCAAGACATGTTTGGCAACTCCTCCATGATAGCTAGGGAGCCAAAGTTGATATCCGAAAACGATGTCGAATAGAAGATAACTTTGCCTGAAGCCTTCGTCATTAAACTTCCGACCACCGAAAGACCAACAACCACATCCCCGTCCACGAGACATTGGATTGTTGAGAATTGGAGAGGGAAATTCATGACTCTAACTTTCTTTAGACCCATGATCAATACATGATCGTTCATAGCTCGCTTGGTTAAAACCAAATACACAGAGCTTAAAGATACTCTTCCCCTAAAGGTAGAGATTTTCCTCGGTTTAACAACCGGAATCCAATCATCTCTTATAAAGAGTAGAACGGAACGTATGAATCTGTCCTCAAAGGAAACAGTATATGCACACGATTTTAACAATCGAAACCGGTTCCACTGTGTATCTAACCAAACTAAATCAGCAATCTTAATTCTAGACATGAGTCCTCAAAACACATCTAGAATTAACTCTGTTTTCTCGTATGGCTAATAAAGTGGAAAGAGGGTAAAACGAATCAGACCTGTGGTAGATTGTCTAGGTTACAGGGTTTTTGAAGAACCCATAAAACTTTTGAAATCTCCCCAAGGAGTTGATAATGTCGTGCATCGGCAACGACCAGTGATAATCCTCTGATGGGCTTTTTATTTCGTGGGCCAGCATTTGAACTTTTCTAAACGAACTGGGCCAAGTCCAGCACCAATGGCCCATTAACTCATAGTATAGCAGACGGTGGTTTAACTTACCGGAGAGAAGAACTCCGGCCAAAGGTCCGCTGCTCGCCATGCCATCTGCTTCCGCCTCCATAGAGATCTTCGTGAAGGGAACGACAGTTGAGACTCGCTCCAGGCTTGATTTGGAGGAGAAGTATTTTAACGAGCTCTTCAATACTCTTACCGGAACCAGAGAGATTCTCGGTAGGTAGGGTTTCACCGATTGACCGGAAAAATCAAGCATCGGTGATAGATTTGGATGATAGGGAAAGGGATCTTGCTTCGGCTCGGGTCGCGTGACTACATGCAAACGTACAACCATCGACGACGGTGGATCTGAATCGGCGGTGAGGAGCGGCGGAACGGTTGAAAAACCCCTTGAAAAAAGAAGACTTCGCGAGCATTAACAGAGTAGCAGATAGAGGCGACGGCGAGGAAGTAAAAACGAGAGCGACGCCGACGAGATACGCCTCGTCGGCGCCGGAGAACGGTGGTATCGAAAGTCTTAACTTGAAATTTACAATTCATTATTACTTTTTCATTAAAAATGCATTGAGAATGTAAAAAATCAATCTTTTAGAAATATTTTTTTTTTCTTAGAACATCAACTAAAAGAGAACAGATGAAGTAGTATTTTACATTCGTTAAAAGGCGTTTGTTGATTTTTAGATACCTAGTAATTGTTGAGTTGTTTTTTTTGTTGCCAAAAATATTTGTTGGGTTGTTGTTGGGATGAAAGATTTATATTTTTAGACCTAAACGGAGCCATGATACATAAAAGGAGCAAATCATCGAATATCCTCTAAAAAGCACATGGAATATAGGCGTAACAAATATTTCTATGGTCTATCTCTTCTCTATATTTTAAAATGTAAAATCTAGGAAGCAACCGAGTGAGAATTTATGTATCCATGTCACCCACTGTTATAACCTTGTTAGTACCTAAAGCCGGCTGGAACGGTTCTAATTTTTCTAAGTAGCGACCTTAGAAAATTTAGGAATGGAATAGATAGATTAGGATCTTAGAAAGGTTTTGACCGAGGAAAATTTTGGAAAAATCGAGGGAAATGGAGTTTAGGCCGTGGATTGTGTTGCGGGTCAGTGGGCACATACCGCGGGACGTTGGAGCACGTACCGCGGGTCGAGGGAATAAGGACCGCGGGACGATGGAATGTTTGGCTAAGGGAAAATCAAATCGGTGGAACAAGTGGCTATTAATCGGCTACGTCGGTGTCAGGTCAGAGACTGACACGCGTCTGACACTTGTCAGCGCGCATGCGCGTCCAAGTGTTGACACGTGGCAGCGTGACTGACATGTGTCAGAAATGTGTTAGCAGCTTGCACCACCGACTCTTCCTATATAAGGTCATCACCTTAGTCCATTATTCTCCATTCAGCTCTAGTTCCCTTTTCTTGTCCGAAAGTCCTAGCACCAAAACTCTTCTTTTTCCAAGCTTTCCTTAGTAAAATCCTAGCGAGTCTAAGCTTTCAGAAAATTATTTCTGAGCTAAGTAAGCTTCGGATCTGATCAAATCCAAGGGAAGGATCTGATTTTCGTGGAGCCGATTCTAAGGAAAACCTCTTCTAAAATTGTGAGTCTCGGTACAATGCGTTGTTTTGTTTTCATTCTAGTTTAGAATGAATAAATGTTTCTTTAGTATATTCTGGAGGTTCTTAGTATCTTCCATAGATATTGCTAAGTATTGGGTATAATACGTGTTGTGTGTTGAGGTTGTTTTAGCATAATACTTGTAATAGTATTACTAATATTTATGGTAATGCCTAGTAATAAGTATTGTTGGTCTCAAAACCCGAAGTCTAGTGGGACTTGGCTAAGGTAGAGACTGTGTTATTATTGTGTGGTTGTTAGCATGTGTCAGGTGACCTTCCTGCATATTAATATGCGGTTTAACTGGAAATGCATCATGTATGGTATCGTGATGTAGCGGTTCTTCGTTCCCGAAAAAAGACGTGTAGATCATTCCACGGTAGGTACTTGGGTCGCTCCCGAGAGCCGTAATACATGACGGTGTATCGAGTTTGGGTTGGGGTGCTCCCACGGAACTCATGAATGTTGGAAGATTTTGTGTCTTATATTCCTTTGGTACCGGGAATAGGTGTTGGATCCGCAAGGCCTTATTGGAAGTAAAATGAATTACATTGCACGTTATTGTTTCCATTGATTATTGAATGCTTGCATATATTCATTATTGTGTGTGATTGTTATTTTGGGTTTTGGGTGGGAAACGCTAAAACCGTTAGAGGAACCCCGACTCACTGAGTAATTCTAGAAAACTCATGACTCAACTTTTTTTGCAGGTGAACCTAGTGGGTAGACCCGGGATTACAAAATAGTTATGCTTTCTGATATTGTACAACGCTTTGAGCATGTGGGCTCGGGCCGACTTAAAAGTTTTTATGGATGTATATTTAAAACCTCGGTATATATATTTAATAAAAGTATTTTGGTATGTATTGAAGTTTCAAATGATATTGGTCTAGTCCGGACCGAAAAAACCATACTGGCTCGGTCCGGGTTGCAAAACCTCATGATCGGGACAGCGCGGGTATACCGTTCCGGGAACGACCGGCCTTGAGTTCCTTGATCCGTTTTTGGGCTTAGGACCGGTTGGCCTCGGAGCGATACGTAGCATTTCCGGACAAAAGTCGTTGACCGATGATCGGGGCGTTACACCCACCGTCTCAAGTTGCTATTTAAGCATCACGCACTAATGAAATAAATTACAACTATTTTCAAATATATATTCAATGTCTCAATCCATTATAAAATGGTTGTTCTTTTAAAAAATTATGCATATTAAAAAATATTATTATCTAATTATTATTAATATACTTTTTCCGTTTATTTTTTTTAATATCGTTCTTTTATAAACCAACAATAACTCACTAAAATCAATTAAGTATATCTTTTTAATTGAGAATTTTTCAGTTAGTATGTTTCAAATTTTACAATTCATATTAAACTATAAAAAATAATTAAAACTAACTTAATTTTTATGGTGGAAGCCTTTTGGCCCAGTGGTCTAGGTTTAAAGGTTTCTACACCAGGTCTGGGGTTCGAATCCCAGAAAAAAACAATTTCTTGCAGATTACTGGAGGGCACTATTCAGAAGCTTCGGAGTCGTCCAGGGAGACCATGTCCATCGTTTGGGATATCGTACATGCAGAGCCGTTGGTCGGGGAGAGTCTATCCATCATGGAAGATGTCGTATATGCAGAGTCGTTCATCAGGGAGAGCTTGTCCATCATGGAAGATGTCGTACATGGAGAGTTGATGAATCATGGAGACCTATGTAGAAGTTGGTCACCATAATTGCAAAGACAACATGCAGTAGAGTATCATCAAAATAGAATTAGGTCAAATTAATCAAATTAATCTAACGATGATTATAATTTCTATATAATAATTTCAGACGATTAAAAAAAACTTAATTTTTATAAAACAAAAAAATGAATCTAGAAGATTAGTAATCTTGAAACGGAAAAAATATAATATGTATACAGATCAAGTGACGTTTATTATTTAGTCCCTACACCTCCCTTCTCTTGTATTTAAGCGCATCTCTCTTCTGCTTTCGAACATGTCACTCGGTTACGTATTAAAAAAAAAACAGAGTGCAAGTGTACAACACAGAGACAAATGTTATTTTCTTTTCTTATTCTTTTGAAGATGGAGTTACAAACTTCTTCACTACCTCCTCATGTGATGCTCGTATCTTTCCCAGGTCAAGGCCACGTGAACCCACTTCTGTGGTCTATCTCTTCTTTTTATTTTAGAATGCAAAAGATGCTCGTATCTAAGTTTCAAAAAAAAAAGATGCTCGTATCTTTCCCAGGCCAAGGTTACGTGAACCCACTTCTATGGTCGTTTTTTTTTTTTTTTTTTTTGGAACATTTCTTCCATTTCCAATTCAACATATTACAAGTGCCATTTTACAATATAGCTTTGAGATTTCATCCTAGCTTCTTTAGCTAATTTATCTGAATCTATATTCTCAAGCCTAGGAATATAAGTGAACTTGAAGCTACATTGGATTGCTATGTTATATACATCTTGCAAGGTGACTTTGAAGGGAAAATAGATGTCCTCCTTCTGCAAAAGCTCCTTACCCTTCCTTCTCAATGCTTCATAAATCTGTTTTGAATCACCTGCAAAAATAATATCTCTGTACCCCATCCTATGCAGCTCAATTACCGCCATTCTCAAAGCTTCCGCCTCTGCCTGAATTGGAGACTGTACTGGCAACAAACTTCCTGAACCAGTGATGATCTTATTTTGTGAATGGTCATATAAAGTCCAGCCGATACCAAAATTATGGAATTGTGAGATCCAAGATGCATCCACCTTACAACAAGCTACACCCTGCAAATTTTGAGGTTGTTCCCTACATGCTTGATTAGAGCCTCCACCTACATTAATCTCATTTTCCTCCAAACTAGTTACTTGCTTCCACAATTCATAATCCTTTAAGGCTTTGCTAATAATGGAAGGAATCGGCCATCTTTTATTATTGAATATTACCTCATTTCGTTGCTTCCAAATTCTCCATCCAAGGAAGTGAAATATCTGAATAAGCTGTGAATTTGGTTCGTATAACTCCATGGCCGTAACATAAATTTCTCCCATATTGTTACATGATGTGCCAATGCTAGAAAGAGTTGGTCATGGTGCCAATTCCCAGATTTCTTTACTAACACGGCATTGGAACAGTAAATGATGCACCGTTTCCTCCTCCTCCCCACACTGTGGACACAGATTATCTTTAGTAATCCTCTTATCCTTTAATTTTGAAGCCACAGGTAAGGCATCATGTAGAACACGCCACCAGAAATGATGCAATTTTGGAGACAGTTTATACTTCCAAAGCATTTTAAACAAAGCAGAGTGAAATGTGGAAGTATGACCTTGATTGGACCTAATGAAATTATATCCAGACTTCACTGTATATCCTCCACTCTTTGTATGAATCCATATAGGCGCATCAGGAACTCCTGTAACAGATGGCTTTATATTCCTTATAAGAGACAAATCACTGGGATGAATCAATTTTTCCATCAATTCGTAATTCCAGGAAGTTTTTCCTTTTATGAAGAGATCCTTTACTTTCATCTCATTATTAACCAGATTTGATATAGGTCTTGGTGACACACCTGGCTGTACTGGTAACCATTGATCTCTCCATACTATCACAGTCTCTCCATTTCCAATATTCCACTGTACTCCCTTTTTCAACAACCTATTGCCTTGAAGTATGCCTCTCCAGGCATAACTTGAGGACCACTTCTGCTTGGCCTCTAGCAATGTTGTTTTTGAGAAGTATTTAGCTTTAAAAACTCTAGCTAATAAAGATGAGGGTTGCTGTAAAATCCTCCAACTCTGCTTAGCTAAGAGGGCAATATTAAAATCTCTGAAATCCCGAAATCCCAAACCTCCCAACTGCTTTGGATTAACAATTTTGTGCCAGGCAACCCAGTTTATCTTTCCTCTTTCCTTATTCGAAGACCAGAAAAATCTTCTCACTACTGCTGTAAATCTCTCAATCAACTTCTTTGGTAATAAGAAACAAGCCATACAGTATATGGGAAGTGCAATTAGCACAGATTTTATAAGTGTCTCCTAACCTGCTGGAGATAGGAGCTTAGAATACCAATTGTCCACCTTCTGCATCATCCTTTGAGCAAGGTAAGTAAAGACATCAACCTTGTTTCTTCCTACCATTTCTGGGAGTCTAAGATTTTTACCAATGCCTCCAATCTTTGTTATGTTTATGAGCTCCAAGATTTGCTTCCTTGTTGCTGGATCAACTCCCTTTGCAAATAAAACTGCAAACTTGGTAAAGTTTACCTCTTGCCCTGAAGCTGCATGATATGTATTAAGAATATCTCGAACTGCTTCACATTCCCGCACAGTGGCTTTACAAAAAAGCAGCGAATCATCTGCAAATAGTAAATGCGTGATACATGGCCCCACCTTACTAACTTGATATCCAGAGATTCTCCCCCTTGCCTTTGCTTCTGAGATTAAAAATGATAATGCCTCTGTACATATTAAATATAAATAAGGGGACAGAGGATCGCCTTGTCTAATTCCTCTGGATGGGACAATAATCTATGTTGGAGTGCCATTCATTAGAACTGAATATGTAACTGTTGTCACACACTTCATTATCCACTTGCACCATTTATCAGCAAAACCCATTTGCCTCATGATCTTATCCAAGAAAGACCACTCCATCTTGTCAAAAGCTTTACTAATATCAAGCTTTAAAGCCATATATTGATCCTTGATTTTCCTTGTTTTCAGAGAATGAATCATCTCATGGGCTATTAAAACATTATCCGTTATGAGCCTACCCGGGATGAATGCTGACTAAAAATCAGAAATAATGTAATGCAGAACAACCTTCAGTCTGTCAGCTAAAACCTTTGATAGGATCTTATATGCCACATTGCTAAGACTAATAGGCCTGAAATCCCTAACTTCCATAGGTTGCTCCACTTTTGGAATTAGACAAATATGAATATGATTCAATTTAGGATCTAATTCCAAAGTGTCTAGAAAATGTTGAATAACACTGACCAGTGAATCCTTAATGGTTCTCCAATGATCTTTGTAAAATGCCACACTCAATCCATCTGGTCCTGGAGCTTTGTCTGGATCCATTTGCTGGAGGGCTTGATAAACTTCTAATTCTGTAACAGGCTTAATTAGATTTTGATTCATCTCCTCTGTAACTTTTGCTGGCATATCATTTATAAAATCTGCTCCTTCCATATTAACCTGAGAAGTGAATAGTTGTGTAAAGTAATCAATCACCAACCGATTTAGATCTTCCTGCTCAAAACATTGTTGGCCTGTTGGTGACAATAAAGAAATAATTCTATTAAAAGCCCTCCTTTGCTTAGTCTTAGCGTGGAAAAATTTTGTATTTCTGTCCCCAGCTTTAAGCCACAGTGTCCTGCTTTTTGTTCTCCAGTATTCCTCCTCCATCTTATACATAAGCATCAACTGTGACTTTAAATCGCCAATGAAAGCAAAGTCTAGAGATGGCGTTTGATAAGCTTGATGCAACTCCTTCTTCAAATACTTTATTTGTTTCTCCGTATTGGTAATATGTTGTAATCTCCATCGGGATAAACCCTTCCTACAATTTGCTATTGCTTCACTAAATTTTTGGACAGGAACATTTCTACAATTATCCTCCCATATTCATTGGACTTCTTCTTGAATGTTTGATTCAAATCTCCATCTCCTGTCATATTTAAAAAGCTTCTTATATTTCCATTTGACCGCCTCCGTATGAAGAATAATAGCCTTATGGTCAAAAAAATTCCAAGGCAAAATTTCCACAAAGGCTGTTGGATAAATATCCAACCAATCACCATTTGCCATTACACGATCTATTCGTGTTCGAACTGTATGCTGACCTCTCTTCCCTACCCATGTAAATCTTCCCCCATAGGCCTTGATATCTTGAACTCCTAGTAAAGATATCATATTTCTGAAATGGGAGAAAGAATTCTCTGACCTGACCACACCTCCTTCTTTTTCAGAAGAATCCTTAATATCATTAAAATCTCCTATAAGCAATCTTGGTACATTGTCATAACATCCTTCTTCTACTTGGTTAATCATTTCCTTCCACTGCAAATTACGCAATTTCGCAACAGGATTTCCATAAATATAAGACAAGCAAAAACATCTACTTCCATCATATATATACATGTCACTTTGATACAGAGATTGATTTGGTAAGGTTCAGCTGAATATTACCATCCCAAAATATAGCTAAACCTCCCGATAAACCATTGGCTGGCAAAACAAAAGAGTTGGCATAATTTAGTTCCTTATACAAGCTATCTACAACATCATTACCCTGCTTAGTCTCCACGAGGAACATGATGTCAGGTCTTGAGGATTGCCTAACATCTTTCAGATATTGAATTGTCAAGGTGTTCCCCATGCCTTGACAATTCAGATGCATAATTCTCATGGTTGACCTGGTGGTTTTGAGGCAACCACCAGGCCTTTAGAAGTTTCACCTTTGCATGCTTGGAAATCTTGAATAACTAAATCCCTTCCTTTTGTACTTACATTTCCATCTGTTTACTCCCTTTTTTCTTCACTGATCCCAGGTCCTCCATTGCCTCTCTTTCTTCAACTTTCCTTTTAACTCCATGCTCAACATAATGCATAATCACATCACCATAATCCGATACAAAACCTACTGCCATAGGCATATTCGTCTCACCTTCATCCACTACTGTCTCCTGCCCCGCATCATGTTCCTCTATGCTTTGATGAGAACAGTACTCCGATGCAGAACCTAATACCAGAGGCATATTCACTTCTCCTTCAGCCGGTACTGTCCCCTGACCTGCATTGATTTCAATGATTGCTGCTACTCTTTCTTGTGATGTTACTGCTGGATCAGTTCCTATGCCCATCAATGCTTTTGCTTCTGAGCTAAGCGTTGCTGCTTGAGAACACTCATCGTAAGCATGCTTGAGGCTTCCACAGTGAGCACAGAATTTCTCCAACACCTCATATCTAAATTCCAGCTCCATCGGCTCTTCATAATCACTAAGCTGAACCTTACGCACCAAACTAATCTCTTGTTCTACATCAAACTTAACTTTAAACCAGACTTGAGCAGGCTTATCCTTCTTCTGATTTGCTTCCACAACCTTCTTCTCTATTACTTGTCCAAACATCGACCCTATATTCTCCACCATATCCTCCGTATGATACTTTGAAGGCAAATTAGAGATATATACCTTTAGAGGAACATACCTCAGGAACGAAGGATCCTCTCGATGTATCCATCTATCAATGACTACCATCCATCCTCTGTACGTGTATGGACCACGATCTAAGACTCTAAGGAGCTGGTGTTCCTGCTTGAAATAGAAATTAACACAACCATTCTCTGTAACCTGCCCATCTACTTTCCCAATCAAACCCCATGTTCCGGGCATAGCCATCTTAATTCCAGCTGGGTTTTGACTAGTTGTGTTCAATCCTTTAACCACCTACCATAATCGATGATCTCTTTCAAACTTTTGTTGAGTTTCCTTCCGAATCCTCCAAACTTCTTTCTCAGATCCAATTCGTAACCTTTGCAGATCTTCCCAAATCTCCTTCTGTGTACTCATCTTGACGGGATGAAGCTGATAATTGAAGAAATTGCAAAGATTTGCTTGATTTCAATCCGGAAATTATGATCGAACAAGTCGAATTTTGAGTCGCCAGAAACTTCTCGAGAGAGAGAAGGTAACAGCGAATTCTTTTTAGTGGTTTTTAAATCCTATCTTTTGACCTCCCACTTCTATGGTCTATCTCTTCTCTTTATTTTAAAATGTAAAATTTAGGAAACAACCGAGTGGAAATTTATAGACGTAACGTTATATTTCTATAGACGTAAATAACGTTATATGGCTCTCTAGTTATTTATTTTAATATTAAATTGTTAAAAAAGTAATTAATTAGTTATAAATAGATACATGGCAGAGGAGTCTCTTTAAAAATAGAAAAACGTTTCTTCCTCTGCATACTTTAGATACAGTTTTTTTCTCTCTCTTATGTTTCTTTATTTATTTTATTTTTTTAATTATTAGATACTTGGTAAGAGACCATCGTTGAACGTGGTCTAACGTTATATTTCTATGGTCTATCTCTTCTCTTTATTTTAAAATGTAAAATCTATACAGCAACCGAGTGAGAATTTATGTATCCACGTTGATGCTCCCTAAATTGGGGGTGGAAAAGAATTTTAAATTTATAAACCCTAATTTGCGTGCACAGTTGACAATTGTAATACTTAGGTCAAGTGCAACGGTAAGAAACTATGTTTGTCTCCTAAGAAGTATTATTTTAACATTTTGCATTTAATTCATTTATTTATTTATATATTTAATTAGAAACTAATTGCTGAGCCAATCATTTAACTACACGATTGCAATTTGGTCTCTCACAAATTGAAGAACCGTCTCTCGCTTCTCTCATATAAAGTACGTCTCTCATAGATTCTTGTGCTTTTTAATACTTTTGATTTTTTTATTACTTACATACCCCAGTTAATGTGTTCTTAGGGGTCGATCCACATGAGACTATATTGTTATGCTACAAATCCATATGATGCAGAATAAGTTAAGAAAAATTATATTTGGTTTTGGGGTTTCTAATGAAACAAAGCAAAACAATAAAAATAAACGATAGATAAATCAAAACACGCAAGATAAAAAAAATAAAAAAGGAAATAATGCAACATAAACTACATCGGTTTTTATAGAGATGAAACTAGTGTTCTAGAACTCAAATCACTAAGGTGGAATCTTTCCACTGTCGTGGCTCCGAAACCTACAATTCCTACTCTAATAGACTCAACTTTCGATGGTTATTACAAGGTGAAATCAAGCTGTAAGATTGAGATTCGATTACTCACTAAACTCCTTAACTAACATTTTGAATTGTTAAGACGCCTAGCCTATCAAATACTAGATCCGGTCGGTACAAAAGCTTTTGGAATCGGTACCAACCTAAAATCGATCACTAGGTAGTTAATCTAGATCATGCCTTTGATACGGATCAGGTTTTACCCGAAATAAATACTGCAAGTGCACAGGCAACGCAGTAGTATATCTAGGGATCGAATCCACAGAGACCAAGGTTTACACAACAAATTGTAAACTATTGAACTAAGCTAAGCAGGAAACGGTGATGGGTGATGTTATCAAATTCAAATAACGAGAAAGCAAATTTAAAATGATTTAAAGCAGATTAATAAAAGCGTTAGGCAATAGGGAATTCTCAGGAAATCACATTCATAAACCAGACAACTATTCAGATTCTAATATGCATGCATCTTAAACTCAAAACACTGATATAAATTGCTCCACTTCCGTGATAACAATTACTTTCCCTAGAGATCCGAGTGCCTAAACTTCCGTTTGGTCACGGCTATCCTAGACAAGCATTAATGTTCATGTTTGATCAGTTCATAATACTCTATAACTAAACTTCCGTTTGTTATAACGCAATACTCATCAACAGTAGTTCCAGAGATACACAAGCTTTCGGAATGTGTATCAACCTAAGATCTAGAGATTAAATGGCCAGTTCAATCCTAGCATTATGCCTAACAGTGATGAAGATGCTAATTGATAAGCAACCTATTTGTGTCTGATTTAATCTGTGAAATCCATTGAAAAACCCAAAAACCTAACTAGAAAACTACTCAAACATAGAAAGCATAACAAGAGCAATTGGATAAGATAGCATAATCAATAAAAGAGAAATCAATAGGGTTTAGAAATCTTTTCCAAAGGATGATGAGATCTTCTCCCTTGCTTACAAAACGTCTGAAAATCGTGATAAAAGAGATGGTCTCCCATAAAAACGAAACCCTATGGGTTTATATAGAAAATAAAACGGAAAAGGAAAATTCCCTAAAAATCTGGGAGTTGGACCGGTCGGTCCGGTTTCCCGAGAGCAAAATTCTTCACGTATCCATGTGTGGACCAACCGGTCCTTGGTGTGGACCGGTCGGTCTGATTTCCCGAGTAAAGCATTCGTCTTCAAGTGGACAAGAGTGGACCGATCGGTCCTTGGTGTGGACCGGTCGGTCTCGTTTCCCGAAGCTAAAGATCTTCAATGTGTGGATGTGGACCGACCGGTCCTTGAGGTAGACTGGTCGGTCCCGGTTCCAGGGACCACCGTTCTTCGAGGCGTCAAAGTGGATCGGTCGGTCTTCGAGCTCCCTTTTGGGACCGGCCGGTCCTGTACTCCAGAAAACTCTGGTTTTCGCTCGAATGCTTCAATCTCCTTCCCGTACGCATGTGGTTCCAAATCCTCGAGTATGGATCTAAATATTAGCTCAAAACAACTCAAAAGACTCTGAAAACTCGTTAAGTTCGTGGTTAGGAACGTCCAAATTCACGTTATATCAACTCCCCCAGACTTAGATCTTTGCTTGTCCTCAAGTGAAGACAAACTAGAAATAAATTCAAGGAAGCTATAAAAACAAAACTAACCTTTGTGAGCTGAATGCAATCCTTTAGAACCCCACAGATGTAATGCTAATAACCCTGAAAACTCATAAACAGATCAAAAACCAAGATGGTACTTCATGTATTTTGCCAAATACATAGCAATGTTACCATACTCAAGTTCCTATGTCTCAGCGACTCTACACCAGGGTCCAGAAATCTTACCAAAGGGAAAATGTCCGTCGCATAAGGGTTAAGGATTTGGGCTATTTAATGGTGGTATGAAAGTGTTAAGGCTAACCTCAGTCGCGGCCGAATGCAAGTCATGGCACAAAAACCCAAGAGAACTAAATCCAAAGATGATGCACAGCTTTTCAAACTTAAGACCTTTTTCTTTATTTAGATGAAAACTTTCTGCTTATCTAAAGAACTAATGCTAAGAATGAGAAATAAAAATGTGCTTACAACTTCTTCTTTTTTTTTTTCTTTTTATTAATAATTTTTTTTTTTCGTTTTTTCTCTTTTTTTTTTTTTTTTTTTTTTAGTTGGGGATTAGTTCTAGCCTTTTCCTAAGCACAAGTGATGAAAAACGAAAAAATAGATATAGAAATGGAAAATAAAAATCCTGAGGAGAAAGTTTTGAAGTGGTACCAAAAGGTCTTTAGAATGATCAGCTGGCCGGACTACGTCTCCGGAGTTTTTGCGCTTGAGTGCATGTCAATGTCTTGGACAGAATGCATGAGGTCTGAATAAAAAATGGTATAGTAAGGGTGTGGTACGAGACTAAAAGTGAGTCTGGCCATTAGGAGTCCTGAAGAGAGGATAGTGTTTGAAAAAGGATAGGACTCCTAACGTGGTTGATACTTCTTATGCGATTTCGAATTCCCTGAGTTAAGAAAACAGACAAAAGCAAAGAGTGTCAGTGTTAGCTTTCAAGGAGACGGGAGCCTTCTGGTAACACTGATCCGCCTAGGGCATTTTTAATCTTCCCATTGCTTTGATTAGTCACTGTTAATCTTAAAAAGGTTAGCAAACATCATGTGGTCCTAGAATTGCATGCATATCACAAAGGTTTAGTATAAAACTGAAAATAAGAAAATAAAACATAATTAGTACTAATAGTACTTCCCCCCAGACTTAGTTCACACCGACCCGGTGTGAAAATAAATCCAAAGGAAAGAACTATCAAAAGAAAGAAAATAAAATGAAAATGAAATAGAAGAAAAGAAAATCTAACTCGTCATCATAACTCTGGAAACTCAGGGAATGGGCACGCATGGGACCATGACAGGGATTGCGATCGACCGGACCTGTAAGAGACCGGCCGTTCTTGGGAATGTATCTTCAAGACCGACCGGTCTCAAGAAGAGACCGGTCGTGATTCCAGAGGACTTGGCTGTTCCTTGTGATCCATTGGACCGACCGGTCCACTTCTGGACCGACCGATCCGAATTTCAGAGTCTCTGTCCAAAGTTCTGTGACGAAAGTTCCTAAGGAAAACCAAAGAGAAAAACAAAAACAAAGGTAAAACTAAAAAAAGAATGAAAGATGAAAGCATTTATTTACACTTACAAGTGGGTTGCCTCCCACCAAGCGCTTTGTTTATCGTCGTTAGCTTGACGTGTGTGCCCTTCAAGGTGGATCAGGAGTAGGGATCACAGCTCCTTCTGTGATGGTGGTGTTAGGGAGAGTTGGGTCCTCCTGGACTTGATCAGTGATGTCTGGCTCCTTAATCGAGAAAGGTGGGTCATCGGTTACATGCTTCTCCAGCATCTTGTCCATTTCGAATGTCATCTCAGTGTCTCCCAGTTGGAGATCAATGCGTCCATGCTTTAGATCAATCCTTGCACCAGCTGTGCAGAGAAACGGTCTTCCCAGAATGAGAGGATCTCCTGGTTCTTCAGTTATGTCAAGCACCACAAAATCTGCAGGGACAAAGACATCACCAATTAGCAGCTGCACGTCCTCAAGAAAACCTATAGGAGGTTTAACAAAACAATCAGCAAATTTTAAAGAAAATTTAGGAGGAGTGAAATCTTTGAAGCCCAGTCGTTTTGCAACGGAGTACGGTATGATGTTGACACCAGAGCCCGAGTCGCAGAGGGAGCGAGGAAAAACTGTAGAGTCGATTTGGACTGAAAGTTCAAAGCGACCAGGATCTCCAAGCTTTTTCACTATCCTGTTCTGTAACACAGTACTGCACTCCTCAGTTGCCAGAGGGATCTTGACTGGGAGATCGCTAACCATTTCCCTGCAGTATGCTTCTTCCAAGCCCTCCTGAAATTTCCTAGGACAAACAGGGTAAGGTGCCTTGGGGACATAAATGCGAATCGGGAGGTTGTTCACTGGACTGACCGGTCTGATGGTGGGACCGGTCGGTCCCACATCTGCTGGAGAATCGTTTTCCCTTACAGAAATGGCATAACAGTCCCTTTTCGGATTCTGCTCTCCTTTAGCCGGAAGAGTTCCTTGCTGTCGTTTAACAGCTTCTGCTTGCTGTACCACTTGAGTGTCTAACATTTTCAAATGTGTGGTCTGATATATCGTGGTTTTTACCCGTTTTTAACCATGATATAAGTCGGTTTTGTATAGTATATTTTGTATTTGTGTGTCTTTTATAGTGTTTTGCAGGAAAATGGTCGTTTGGTGCATTTTGGACAATTATCGAGCATTTTGGAGCTTTAAAGATCAAAGTGGAATCAAGTTGCAGCGTCCCCGTCGATCGACATTAAACGTGTGTCGATCGACACCTGAAGAGACGAAGCAAAGAAGATTTTCACCAGTAGCCAACGCGTCGATCGACACTCCCATCCCTGTCGATCGACAGAGGATCTTTAAAAGCAGAGGATATTTGCACAGACACCACCGTGTCGATCGACACACCTTTAGTGTCGATCGACGGCGGACCTGCAGACCTAATTTTGGGCACTTCTATAAATAGTTTTGTTTTGTTTTCATTGTAATCTATCTAGAAAACTTGTAAAAACTAGATCTATTCTCGTTTTGAGACTTAGAGAGAGAGAGAGAGAGATTTTGAAGATCTTGGAGGGAGATCTTCATGTTCTTCACCTAGTGACACCATTTGTATCTTCTAAACTCTAACTCTTTTATGAAATTCTATTCAGTTATTATGATTTCTTCATCTATTTCTGAGTAAATTACTTGTTAGGACATGGAGATTTCATGGGTTTTGATGAGAAATCAATAAAATCGAAGATCTGTTGAGGTTATCCGTTAGTTCTTCGTTTAGACTGTTCTCAATGCTTGAATCTAGCTTGATCACCTAGAATCTTGATTTTAGGATTGTTGGTTAGCCACGACAGTGGGATTAATAACCTGAATCTAGTCTAAATGGGCAAGGTTACCTATTCGCAAAGAATATTTGGCTTAGGGATTTTGTGAACATATCGAACTCGTGCTAAATGCGTGTTTAGATTCGATGATTCATGAGGGTCTAAATATATATAGCCTTCGTAACGACAGTTAGTTGGTTATACTTTCGTGTTTGAGTTCTAGAACGGTGCGTGATAGAACTTTGACAGTTGTGATAATATTTGATTCATTGCCTATAAGAATTTCCATGGCCTAACTCTCGTCTCTTAGAGAGCAATGTAAATTAAAACCATCCTCATCACATGTTTCATAGTTACATCTTTTATTTACATGTAAAAAGCATCGCTCTAGCTTAAGAATGGATCATTGCAATCCTAGTGTATCAATCAAACCTCCCTGTGGATACGATAACCCTTTGTGCTACAACGTACATAGGGGTTTTTGATGGCCCCGGCCGTGTGTAAAACGCCTGACATCATGGTCACAGCTTCTAGTCGCCCATTGATGTCTGAAATGGCGCTGGAACTCTGCTGCTGATTAGCCAGCATAAGTTGCATCATAGCTTTGAGCTCATCGTTGGGATTGGAGGCTGGAGGTAGAGGAGCTTGTTGTCTAGGCTGGAATTGATTCTGATTTTGGTACCCGGAGCCTGAGCTCTATCCAAACTTCCTCTGATAACCAGCATTGTACCCTGTAAATCCCTGAGCTGGCGGAGCTGTTCCTGATGAATTAGCAAATGGTTTTTGAGCCGGAACTGCAGCTTGCTGAGGATAGACCTGATTTGCTACGTTGGTGCTTCTGTAGGATAGATTGGGATGGTTCCGGTAGTTGTTGTCAAAACCTCTGTTCTGCCCAATTCCTTGACCACCTACATAGTTGACCTCTTGAGAATTCTCTGAAACCAATGCAGCATCCTCTGAATAGCAGATCGCATTTGAGGCGTTCCCGACCATTCTGATGCCCTGATGGCTCCCTTGCATTAAGTCCCAAAGTTTAGCAGCTGTCAGCTCTGCTATCTCTGCTGCAGATGGTGTGTCAACGCTGTAGATCTTCTTTGATCTGTCATACTCAGCACACTGATTGCTGGAACTCTGCGCCATGTTATCTATCAACCTATAAGCACCTTCTATGCTCTGAGTCATGAAATCACCATTGCTGGAGGCATTGAGATTGGTCTTGTATTCCCAAGTAAATCCATCGTAGAAGGTCATGAGCATCTGCTGCTCGGTAAATCCATGGTGTGGTCACTCCCTGCGGTACTCCTTGAACCTATCCCAGGCTTCAGCAAATGATTCTCCACCTTTCTGCGAAAAGTTGGTGATTCTTCCTCTGAGTTGAGCTGTCTTGGTCTTAGTGTAGAAGTAGTCAAGGAAGGCAGCTCTAGCTTCATCCTAACCGTTCAGAGAGTGTGGAGGAAGCGACTTGAGCCACCTCAAAGCTTTGTCAGCGAGAGAGTGCTTGAATAGCTTACACTTAAGGTAGTCAGATGGTACCCCATTAGCCTTTGTCGTCTCGCAGACTTCTTCAAAGTTCTCTATGTGATCCATGTGGTTCTCAGAAGCCAACCCATGGAACACGTGTCTCTCTACCAGATTAATCAGCTGAGCCTTAATCTCGAAGTCATTCCTCTAAATCGCAGGGACGCAAATGGCTGATCTGTTCTGGTAGTAGGTGTGGACATTGTCCCCTTCTCCAATCCCTCTCTGTGGCGGAGGATTTTGTCCTGCTGGTGGCATCTGCTGTGCCATCATCATAGCAAACTGTTGCTGCATATGTTGTTGCGCCAGTTGCGCGTTGGAAGTAGTTGCAGCCCGAATCTGCTCTATCTGG
Source organism: Draba incana (assembly GCA_963576765.1). Taxonomy (NCBI): domain Eukaryota; kingdom Viridiplantae; phylum Streptophyta; class Magnoliopsida; order Brassicales; family Brassicaceae; genus Draba; species Draba incana. The sequence continues at coordinate 9,304,758 of OY755213.1, read as the reverse complement.
TCAAACAAGGCAGCTTGAAGACCCGCGTTTTCAGCCTGATTCCCTTCGTCCATAACTGGCGAGAGGTTCCTTTGAGCTCTGTTAGACCTTTCTAGATTGGCCAATTCCTCGTTAGTGAGTGATATCAGAGGTTTAGTGCGATTACTTCTCCTCTGCATACACCTGAGAGCACAACCAAAGACAAAAACAAAAAGAAAAATAAATTAGTAAAGTACTTAGACGAAATTTGTAAATCAAATCTGATGGTAAACACAATTGGTCCCTGGCAACGGCCCCAAAAATTTGATACGGACTGCAAGTGCACAGGCAACGCAGTAGTATATCTAGGGATCGAATCCACAGAGACCAAGGTTTACACAACAAATTGTAGACTATTGAACTAAGCTAAGCAGGAAATGGTGATGGGTGATGTTATCAAATTCAAATAACGAGAAAGCAAATTTAAAATGATTTAAAGCAGATTAATAAAAGCGTTAGGCAATAGGGAATTCTCAGGAAATCACATTCATAACCAGACAACTATTCATATTCTAATATGCATGCATCTTAAACTCAAAACACTGATATAAATTGCTCCACTTCCGTGATAACAATTACTTTCCCTAGAGATCCGGGTGCCTAAACTTCCGTTTGGTCACGGCTATCCTAGACAAGCATTAATGTTCAGGTTTGATCAGTTCATAATACTCTATAACTAAACTTCCGTTTGTTATAACGCATTACTCATCAACAGTAGTTCCAGAGATACACAAGCTTTCGGAATGTGTATCAACCTAAGATCTAGAGATTAAATGGCCAGTTCAATCCTAGCATTATGCCTAACAGTGATGAAGATGCTAATTGATAAGCAACCTATTTGTGTCTGATTTAATCTGTGAAATCCATTGAAAAACCCTAAAACCTAACTAGAAAACTACTCAGACATAGAAAGCATAACAAGAGCAATTGGACAAGATAGCATAATCAATAAAAGAGAAATCAATAGGGTTTAGAAATCTTTTCCAAAGGATGATGAGATCTTCTCCCTTGCTTACAAAACGTCTGAAAATCGTGATAAAAGAGATGGTCTCCCATAAAAACGAAACCCTATGGGTTTATATAGAAAATAAAACGGAAAAGAAAATTCCCTAAAAATCTGGGAGCTGGACCGGTCAGTCCAGGTATAGACCGGTCGGTCCGGTTTCCCGAGAGCAAAATTCTTCACGTATCCATGTGTGGACCGACCGGTCCTTGGTGTGGACCGGTCGGTCTGATTTCCCGAGCAAAGCATTCGTCTTCAAGTGGACAAGAGTGGACCGACCGGTCCTTGGTGTGGACCGGTCGGTCTCTTTTCCCGAAGCTAAAGACCTTCAATGTGTGGATGTGGACCGACCGGTCCTTGAGGTGGACTGGTCGGTCCCGGTTCCAGGGACCACCGTTCTTCGAGGCGTCAAAGTGGATCGGTCGGTCTTCGAGCTCCCTTTTGGGACCGGTCGGTCCTGTACTCCAAAAAACTCTGGTTTTCGCTCGAATGCTTGAATCTCCTTCCCGTACGCATGTGGTTCCAAATCCTCGAGTATGGATCTAAATATTAGCTCAAAACAACTGAAAAGACTCTGAAAACTCGTTAAGTTCGTGGTTAGGAACGTCCAAATTCACGTTATATCAGCCTTGAGTATAAATAAAGATAGAGAATCAATCTAGAAACAAGCTCAATAAAGATGTAAAATATGCAACAAAAGAACTTTTAAATAACTTTATATCAAACATACAACTACTCTACATGTTATGAAACATGGAGCAACTAGAGAAGTTGATAAAACAGTAGATTCATGATAGATAAGTGCTCAGCATAGATGACATAAGATCAAGATCTCGAAGAACAAATCTTGAGAAGAACATCATGGCCTTCATCGCTCTTTAACAAGACATAAGATGAAGAACTAAAGAGAATAACGAAAATACATGTTTATTATTGATTTGTGATGCCTAGGGCTGATCTCCTTCTCTTAAGAGGCTTAAAGCAAGTATATATAGGTGTAGGAAGAGGTTCTAGGTCGGCAAAGGCTCTAGGGTTTTGGCTCGGGCAAAAACGTCTTTTTGTCGATAAGTGTCCCGAAGTGGCCACGGCACCGGACGGTGGCACCGGTCACGGCCTCGTGTCAGAGGTCTGACCAAAGTGCTCTCTTTGTGCTTGGCTTTAGTTAAATGAGCCGGCCCAGGGTTGGATCGGTGATTAGGCCCGTCTTGGACTTGATTCATCTTCGAGGCAGAACGACATGTCTTTAGTAAAACTTGAATATCTTCCAAATTACAACTCCAATTGACATAATTCCAACTCCATTGGAAAATCTAACTCAAAGGCTATCTCCATATGAAATTTCATCTCCGTCCAAGTAGGTTTGATCATTCGTCCGAGTTGATCTTTCCGACGGGTAACTTCTGTTCAACTTGGGAAATTGTGAAATCTTGAACTTTAAGAACTTGGATTGACTCATTTGACCTTGATAAGTTGTTGTAGGATGAAGAATACTTATTTTGCTCATTTTTACACCATTTTTGATGATTTGACCTATATGGCTCTTAAAAACCAAATATAAAAAAAACTATCTTTTTTGATAGAAAAGCATATTATATAGTATATAATATAAATAGAAATGGATAGTTAAAATGGTAAAATACCACGTATATCACACATCACCCACCCACCCAAGTTGCTTTTTAAGCATCACGCACTAATGAAATAAATTACAACTATTTTCAAATAAATACTCAAATCCATTATAAAATGGTTGTTGTTTAAAAAAAATTACGCATATTATAAAGATATTACTATCTAATTATTATTAATATACTTTTTCGTTAATTTTTATAAACCAAAAATAACTGATCACTAAAATCAATTAATTATATTTTTTCTCATTGAGATTTTTTCAGTTAGTATGTTTCAAATTTTACAATTCATATTAAACTATATAAAAATAATTAAAACTTAATTTTTATAGAACAAAAAAAATGAATCTAGAAGATTAGTAATCTTGAAACGGAAAAAATATAAGTATGTATACAGATCAAGTGACGTTTATTATCTAGTCCCTACACCTCCCTTCTCTTGTATTTAAGCGCATCTCTCTTCTGCTTTCGAACATGTCACTCGGTTACGTATTAAAAAAAAAACAGAGTGCAAGTGTACAACACAGAGACAAATGTTATTTTCTTTTCTTATTCTTTTGAAGATGGAGTTGCAAACTTCTTCACTACCTCCTCATGTGATGCTCGTATCTTTCCCAGGTCAAGGCCACGTGAAACCGCTTCTCCGCCTCGGCAAGCTTCTAGCTTCAAAGGGTTTACTCATCACTTTCGTTACCACCGAACAATGGGGCAAAAAAATGCGAACCGCCAACAAAATCCAAGACCGAGTCCTCAAACCGATCGGTAAAGGTTATCTCCGGTTCGAATTCTTCGACGACGGTCTTTCCGAAGACGACGACGCCATCAGAAACGACTTCAACATCCTCCGACCACACCTCGAGGTTGTCGGCAAACGAGAAATCAAAAAACTCGTAAAACGTTACGAGGAAGTCACGAAACAGCCCGTGACGTGTCTCATCAACAACCCTTTCGTCTCTTGGGTATGCATGTGCTGTCCTCTGGGTCCAATCTTGTGCTTGTTTAGCTTCTTATTACTATTACCACCACAAACTAGTTGATTTCCCAACCAAAACAGAACCCGAACGGCGAATCCAAATCCCATGCATGCCTGTCTTGAAGCACGACGAGATCCCTACGTTCATTCATCCTTCGACTCCGTATTCCGCGGTAGGAGAAGTGATCATAGACACGTTCAACTCTTTAGAGCAAGAAATCATCAACCATATGTCAAACTTATGTCTCCCTAACATTATTAAACCGCTCGGACCGCTTTACAAATTGGCGAAAACCGTGACTAGTGATGACAGCTTTGAGCCAAGGGATGATTGCATGGATTGGTTAGACTCGCAGCCTGATTCATCAGTTGTTTACATTTCGTTCGGGACGGTCGCTTACTTGAAACAAGAACAGATCGATGAGATCGCGTATGGTGTGTTAAACGCCGACGTTTCGTTCTTGTGGGTGATTAGGTTACAAGATTTGGGTGTAAATAAAGCGCGACATGTTTTGCCTGCAGAGGTTAAGAAGAAAGGTAAGATCGTTGAATGGTGTCCCCAAGAGAAAGTTTTGGCTCATCCTTCGGTGGTTTGTTTCGTGACGCATTGTGGATGGAACTCGACGATGGAAGCAGTGTCTAGTGGAGTCCCAACCGTTTGTTTTCCACAATGGGGAGATCAAGTAACCGATGCGGTTTACATGATCGATGTTTTGAAGACAGGAGTGAGACTTGGTCGTGGAGAGGCCGAGGATAGGTTGGTTCCGAGGGAAGAAGTTGCGGAGAGGCTTAGAGAAGTTACGAGAGGGGAGAAAGCGAAGGAGCTTAAGAAGAACGCTTTGAAGTGGAAAGAGGAGGCCATGGCGGCCGTAGCTCGCGGTGGCTCGTCGGATCGGAATATTGAGGAGTTTGTGGAGAGGTTAGGTGTTAAGCAAGTGGTGAAACAAAATGGAAGTCATAATAATCCTGTCTTGATTATTCAAGAGGTCTGAAAAAAATGAAAAAAGTCATAAATGTTTTTCTGTTTTTTTGCTTTTTGTTTGTGCAAAATTGTTAATTGTCTCCACTTAGTTCTTTGTTTTTGGAATTTTTATTTTGTATGGATCCTAGGGAGAAGCGTTATCTTTCTTAAAGGATGTTGTTATCAGATAAAACGCATTGTATTATGTGATGATTAATGAATTTTGCTATGTTGCTAAATTGGGGATATTATTTATTAATTTCATTTAGGGAAATTGGGTTGAATAACATAAAAAAAAATTATAATTGAAAATCTAACCAATTAACCTAATTTTAATGGATAAGATTATGCCACATAGGTTACTTTTTGTTAGTTTTCTAATTATTAATTTTTTCTTTGTTATTAAGCAAATTAGCCTTTTCATTTAGGGAAATTGGGTTGAATAACACAAAAAAAATTATAATTGAAAATCTAACCAATTAACCTAATTTTAATGGATAAGATTATGCCACATAGGTTACTTTTTGTTAGTTTTCTAATTATTAATTTTTCCTTTGTTATTAAGCAAATTAGCTCTTTCATTTAGAGAAATTGGGTTGAATAACACAAAAAAAAAATTATAATTGAAAATCTAACCAATTAACCTAATTTTAATGGATAAGATTATGCCACATAGGTTACTTTTTATTAGTTTTCTAATTATTAATTTTTTCTTTGTTATTAAGCAAATTAGTCCTTTCATTTATGCGTTATAATTTCGTTAAATACGATGTGGTATAGCTGTACCATGCAGAAAAAGAAGGTAAAGTTTATTTGATATTAGTCGGTACTAAAATCAATTAACCGACGAAAAAAAAAAATCTAGCAAGTGAAGTTAAGAATTAACTTTATTGTGATATGAATAATCGGATTGCCAAAATAGTGCAATATAAAAATTCTAATTCACGAGTCCAAAAAGCTAAGTGTATGTAATTAACTTTTCTCTCTGGCCCCTTCTCCGAGAATAGATATTACCCGTTGTATCAAAGCAACATCCGACTGATATCCAATGGACCATGTCCATTTTTAGCCTGTTTTTCAAACTCACCTTTCCTCTCATCTCTTCCACCCACTTTTCTTTACCATCTTTAGCTTCTGGTCGCCTCTTCAAACCCAGCTCCGGCCGTTCCGGCCGCTGGATCCTCCGGCACAGCTCGTCTCCTCTCTGAGCCCTCCAGCGATGGTTCCTCTTCCTATGGACGAGCCAATCACCAGCGGTCCGCAGCCCCTCCCCCTGGATTCCTCAGAATTCCCATCCCTTCCCAAGTCGGCAAAATCCACTGTTAACGCCAACCATGCTCACCCCTCGGCGATAGCTCCTTCCACCCAGCCTCTCTCCCCTCCAACCACCACTCTCCCCTTATCTTCAGGCCAACCCGTGTCGGCCTCATCGCAACCCCCATCTTCTCTTTGGACTAAACTTTTCACTCGCACCAAGGCCAACCGGAAGGTCTTCCCTGCTCCGACCATCTCCACTGATGGAATTCCCATAGTAAAAGCACCGCCATCGGTTCTCCTCCAATCCTCTGAGACCTGGAAAGATTACATTCTCTGTCATTTCTTCGGTGAACCACCGTCCCTCCGTAAGATTTTCTCCGACCTTAATCCTATATGGGGAAAAAAGGGCACGATACAAATCAAGCCTTACTCTGCTCGGTCCTGCCTAATCCTAGTTCCTCACCTCTCAACCCGCAATTGGATTCTCGACGTAGGTTTCTGGAGCGCCGGCACTGTGGCTTTCGCGGTGAGGATGTGGTCTCCGGTGTCCTCCTTCTCCTACCAGCCTCTCTCCTCTGCTCCGGTGTGCTTGTCTCTCCACAACATTCCGCCCCCGCTCTGGTCGCTCGAAGGTTTCGAGCTCATCGCAAGCGGAGTTGGGAAACCTCTACCATCGTCCTCCGCCTCCGGTCCCCCTGTTGGCGTCGGTGCTCCTCGGATTCGTGCCGTGGTTCCACTCGACAAGGGTCCTCTGCCGACCACCGTCCTTGTTGAAGACGACCACAGGAGCCAGGTCCTGATCGAAGTCCGATACCTCAATCTCCCTCCGATCTGTCCGAACTACGCGGCCTTCGGTCACCGGTCCCATCGGTGCCCAAATCGTCTCCCTCCATCGGAACATCTCTCGGTCCTGCCCGTCGGCGACGCCTTCGCTCCCCCCTCCGATCCGGCCACTGACGCGTCACTCCCATCGCCGACCTCCGCCGTCCATCTCGCTCCGATCAGAGTTACTTCGACGCCTCCCGAACCAACATTAGGGTTGTCCCTTAATGGGCCTAATCCTGGGCCTCTCATTTACGGTCTAGCAGCTTCTTCTCTTAAACATCAGTCCAAGATGAAGACTAAGACTAAGCCCAATCCAAGCTCTAGCGCCGAGCCCAGTAAGCTTTTGCAGGCCAACTCCTTCCAAGCTCTTGTCTCTGCCCCCAAGGCCCACTCCAAGCCATCACCACCTGAATCCAGCTCCCAGCTTGCCGCGCCACCGGTCCTCCGCCCATTGAGCCTTCGGCCCCAATCTCCGATCAAGTCTCCACGGCCGCCCACTCCCGAAGCAAAATCCACCGTTGTCCTGACAGCCACCTCGACCTATCTAGCCCCCGCCTCTTCACCTCCGCCACCACCCACCTCCATCTCCGCCATGGAACCCGCATACGCATCCGTCACCTCCACCTCACCTCCTCCACCCTCCACCAGGCACTTCTCCTCTCCTCCCACTCTGCCTTCACCCTCAAGCCCTCGGTCCATCCCAACCTCTTCCGGGACCTCCTCACCGACTACTCTCATCTCAAAGTCTCCACCCTCCATCGCTCCACCCTCCTTGGACCAGCACCTCTCGCCACACCTCCTCCCCCTCCTCCCACCGCCTCCACCCTCCTTCACATCTCTCCTCATTCAACAAGAAATCACCAGCCCTACATCGAACCCGCCTCGCATTGATCCTCCCACCTCAGTGCCGCCAAGACCACGCCACTTCCCCTCTTCTCTTAACTTTTTCTATGCCTCAGACTCTAACTTTGATTTCACACTCCCTGATTTAGATGATAATCTGCCAATTGATCCATTTGCCTCTGATCACAGGAATGGCTCGGTTGATCCTCCTGAAGGCTCTCTTGTACTTCCTTCCCCCTCGTTGGCCCTTTCCCTCGAAGTGCCAAAGGATCCCAAGCAAGGGAAAGCCAAGGGGAAAAAGAAGAAACACTCTCAGCCTCTTTTTCCCGTGAAAAAAGAGACTTCTCTAAACTCATCTTTCAATCTAATCTTTTATCTCTCATATTTCAAATCATTACACATGAATACTTTATCTAATCCGATCTCTAACACTAATGGTCTCTTCTCCTGGAATGTCAGGGGTATTTGTAGTTCTTCTCGTCAGCGCCTAGTCAAGAGCTGGATTCGCACCCACCGTCCCCTCTTAGGCGCAATCTTAGAAACAAGGGTCAAAGACGTTTCAGCCGTTCCTCGAATCGTCAATTACATCACTCCATCGTGGCGTGTTGAGACAAATTACAGCTTCTCCACTCTGGGTAGAATATGGGTGATCTGGGACCCCCGCCTCCAATGCTCCACTTACGCTATGACGGACCAGTTAATAGCCATAGGTGTCTATGATCCCGCCACTGACTTCTATGCCACCATCATCTTCGTCTACGCCAGCAACCATGCCACTGACAGAAAATCGCTTTGGAGGGATATCACATCCCTATCCCGCCATCCTTCCATCTCATCTAATCCCCTGCTGGTAACAGGGGATTTAAACCAGATCCTTCTCTCCACTGAGCATTTTTCTACATATCCCTCTACTCTCCCCCTGGCAGGTATGTTGGATCTTCAGAACTGCATGACTGACAGTGAGATCTTTGATTTGACGTACAGGGGGGCATTCCACACTTGGTCAAACAAGGGGCACACAGATCTAATCACCAGGAAACTTGACAGAGCATTGGTCAACGAAGCTTGGATCCTCGCAATCCCTCAGTCTTCAGCCTTCTTCGACGCACCAGGGTCCTCAGACCACTCTCCTTGCCTGGTTACCATCCCTGGTGTTAGGGACCGCAAACCTAAATCGTTCAGATACTTCACATTCATCTCAAATCAACAGCAATTCCATTCCAGGATCTCTAAGACTTGGCTCTCTAGCCAACCTTTGGGGTCTCACATGTTCCAGTTTGCAATTAGGCTCAAGGCGGCTAAAGCTTGTTGTCGTTCTATAAACCGAGATGGTTTTGGCGGCATTCAACACCGTTGTGAACAGGCTCTGGCTTCCTTACACCTAGCTCAGACCAACCTCCTCTCTGACCCTAGCCCGGCCAATCATCAAGCGGAGCTCCTCGCCCGTGATTACTGGCAGAGAATGGACACTGCCCTTGAGTCATTCTATCGCCAGAAATCACGAGTCCAATGGTTTCCATATAAAATATTTTTAAATTATAAAATACGTAAAGATTTAGACCAAAACGCTTAAATTTGCTACAATTGTGTTAGTATCTATAATTTAGTTTTATTTTGCTATTGATTTTTTTTTGTTTTTCAAATGTTTGAAATAATTGAAATTTTTTTTTGATATTTGGATAGATATAGACATATAAATAGAAAATAAAATATTAGACCAAACATATATAAACTAATATTTTAGAAAAACAACCTCGGATAGGTTGGTTCCGAGGGAAGAAGTTGCGGAGAGGCTTAGAGAAGTTACGAGAGGGGAGAAAGCGAAGGAGCTTAAGAAGAACGCTTTGAAGTGGAAAGAGGAGGCCGTGGCTTGCGGCGGCTCGTCGGATCGGAATATTGAAGAGTTTGTGGAGAGGTTAGGTGTGAAGCAAGTGGTGAAACAAAACGGAAATCATAATAATCCTGTCTTGATTATTCAAGAGGTCTGAAAAAGAATGAAAAAGTCATAAATGTTTTTCTGTTTTTAAAAGATGTGTTAAAAGATAAATGCATTGTATTATGTGAGGATTAATGAATTTTGTTATTTTGCTAAATTGGGGAACCTAAAGTTTATTTCATATTAGTCGGTACTAAAATCAATTAGCCGACGAAAGCAAGTGAAGTTAAAAGTTAACTTATTGTGAATTTGTGATATGAATAATCGGATTGCCAAAATAGTGCAATATAAAATTTTAATTCACAAAATTGAGATCAACAAGGATCGTGTTCCACTTTATTTTTATGAAGAAAATGTTGACCCACGTGGCTCTCTCATTTGGACCTTTCGTGTGTCATTTGGACCCTACGTGGTAGGGCTGGGCAAATTATCCGTTAGATTTGCTCCGATCCGTGATCCGTTTTGATCCGATCCGAAAAATTCGAATATCCGTTATAAATCAAAGCAAAGCAAATAGTAAAATCTACGATTCGTCTAAAGCAAAGCAAATCATAAATACTAATTTTAAAAATCCGAATATCCGATCCGATCCGTAAATTACATATATGTACATATAATATGATATACCTACAACATATATTTGCATTTTTTAACCTTTTCAATACATTGAACGGATATAGTTATAGTAAATTTACGTAGTTACTAATTTTGTAAATCAGTTGTCTCATATTTTTATCTAAAAATAATAATAAATGTTTCGTAGTCCACCATTTTTTCTTTCACTTTTCATTTTATTTTTAGTTATATCAAATAAAATTATCTAACTTATATTATTTTTTCACTAATTAGTTTAAAATTTATACTGAAAAAATAACTTTTTGAAAAAATAAAATATTTTTCTTTCGTTTTTTTCAGTTAAAACAAATATCCGCAAATATCCGAATATCCGCAAATATCCGGAAAAAAATCCGGATATCCGTAACTCCAAATATCTAAAATTTTCAAAGCAAAGCAAATCGGAAAATTTAATATCCGTGAATAACAAATCGAATCACAAATACTATAATTTTTCCGGATATCCGATCCGCGCCCAGGCCTACTACGTGGCTCCTCTATTTCCAAAGTAAGAATATGTAGCATATTCCATGCGTTCAAGTCTATAAAATCGTTAGTGGCTTATTAATGGGTTAATTTGTGGAATAGCAAAGAAAAAAAACTAAACTAAATAAGTATTGGTCATTAATTTGCCACATTAGTCACTTTTGTTACTTATTTAGTTTAGTTTTTTTTCTATGCTATTGCACAAATTAACCCCTTATTAATTGTTGTTTTTGTTGGCAACAATGTATTAAGTTTAAGATCTTTCTAGGTTTGCATTTGCTACAAGCAAACACCACAACTGTTGTACGTTGATATAGTGGTTGTTACGCTAGGCAGTTCTCTACAACGGCCTTACGTTGATTTGTAGTGCTTTCCCGTTTATCGGGATTTGCTTATTTCCCGCAGAGGAAATACTTCTTCCCCTTCGAGAGATTATATCTACCTCTTTGAAGGTTTGTCTTTGTCCATTCGTGGGCTATGTGTTTTCTGCTTGAGTATGATTGCCAGTGAAAAGCAGGTATGTATTTACTGTTGGAACTAATTTTGACAAATGGGCCATTAATTTGGGTATTTGGTTTATAGAAAATTGAGTTAAAGTTTGAATGAGAAATTGATTTGGGTCATATTAGAAAAACCCCAAATGGTGTGGAATGAAGTGTGCATGTAAAAAGTCTCACATCCCTTAAGGGAAACTTTTTCATGTTGTATATAAGGAGTTTAAGACATACCTATGTTCAAAGCATAACACCCACACATGGAGAGACACAAGGATACACGCGCGCACCACCACCACCTAACCGAGCCGGGCTTGGGCTTGGGCTTGGGCTTGAGCATGGGCAATTGGACCAAAGGTCCATCAAGATTATTCTTTTGGGGGAAAAATTTTATTAAAAATTTAACCGAACAATCGCAACTCTTCGATTCATGGTAACCGAACAATTGCGACTCAAATCGATAATCGCAATCCTTTGGTTCTATAAAACATGCGCGCCATCATCCTCTTCGAATAACTTTTCTCTGCGAATTTTTTTTATCTCAGAAAAACTTTGATCCTCCCACAAAGTAAGTCTCGAGAGTATTCATAGATATATGTTCGTCACATTACGATTTTGAGTGTTGCGAAATCGTTTTACTTACGGTTTTATCCTGGGATTCTTAATCGTATCAAACCTTCTCACTACGAGCGATTTTTTGAATTAAAGAAAGAGAGTAATCTCGACTCCGTGTTCGTTTTATGATCGAGAATTTCTTCTTCTTCTTAATTCGTATTCATATTTCATTCGGATTTCTCAATTCGATTTTCGCGGTTCCTACATTTACCACCACGTGGGATGCTTGTATCCTATGATGGCCTTGCTTATTAATTAATACAATCATTTGTCAAAAAAAAAAGGACCGGTGGGTCATCCTCATCGCCCCAAATCTTTCGACGTCACCAACACTCACTGACGGAAATTGACATGCATAGTTTTTTCAAAGCAGGATTTTACCTGCTTAACATATGCTAGTTTGTTTATAAAACAAAATAATAATAATAAAAACATATAACTAGTGTGGAATGGAGGTATTAATATTTAGACATAATTTCAAAATGTTGTTTAGTGTACTAGTTAATACAGTACTAATCACTATGGAGACATTAGAGAAGAAAGAATTCCAAATTCCAAAGTCTCGTGGATGTCGTCGTTTATTAATAATTCACTGTTTGTAGGCAAGTACTATATAACCAGGGTCAGACCTGAGCACAAGCCAATGAGGTAGGCCTTGGGCCTCCAAATTTTTATGATTTTTAACATTAGCAAAAAACCGCCAAAATTAAGTTTTATTACATAAAAAACTTCTAATTCTTATAAATAATTCTAAAACCTTCTAAAAGAATTATTTGGGTTATGGCTCCTAAAATTTCAGGGCCGACCTTGTAATATACCACTAATATTGGTATTAGCCGTATATATTTATCGACATGTGAGCTACAATTAATGTGGTAACAGTTAGTTTCGTTGGAACTTACAACGACAAGAAATGGATGTGTCTCCGTTAAGCTAACCAACCATAGGATTATAGGGTCGTGTTGCATTTTGTACCATTCCGGTCAAAATCGAAGTCATAATGAAAAATATCAAACAAGGGAGGAGGAGGAAGTGGTGGTGGTAAGTAAGATGTATGGCGCAAAAGAGTCGTGGTTGGTTAGCAAAATATTACGTCACAATCGATGTATTAGCTCCAACCAACTATTATCACGTGAATTATATACACATACGAATTAAAGATATGAGGTGGTTTTTATATTCTTGTACAATAGAGTTTTCTATAACTATTAGATATTCAAAAAATGTTAGAGGGAAGTTTTCAATGTTTCTTAAGAGGGTTCTTAACCTTTAAATAATTAAATTTAAACAAAACTGCCTAGTTATGCTCATATCCGGTTCTAAAATAAGCGAATTAGACCATTTGCATTAGAGAGTTTATTGGGTCTATTGTAAGTGTCTAATGATTAAATTTAAGATTTGCAGATCCAAAGACACTTTTAATTGTCTTATTTTAGATATTTTGTAAGCATAAGACACCTTTAAGACCATGTGCAATAGAGACCCGTGGAAAGTGTCTAAAAACTTTTTTGAATTAAATATATTAAATTTTAAGATTGTTGAGTGTCTAAAACCAGAAAAATGATTCCATATTGGATCTTATTTTTCTGGTTTTAGACACTTAAGGATCCTAAAATTTAATATATTTAATTCAAAAAAATTTTAGACACCCTCCAAAGAGGTCTCCATTGCACATGCTGCAAGATCTCTAAAACAATGTTCAATGGTGAGTTTTTAGGACTCTTTTCATTAAATCAAAAAGAAAAAAAATTATTTGGTGAGCTTTTGGCTGAGATAGTCTCTCGGAGGAGAGACTTCTGAGCCCGTCTCTACGGGCTACGTGGCGCAATATCCGTGGCCCATTTTTTTTTTGGAATTTGATTGATAGGGTTTTGAGTATTGATTTTTTTTTCTGAAATTTTAAAGATTTGGGTATTTTAATCAAATGTCAAATCTTTTCAAATGTGAACAATATATTTGGCAAAATTATGGCAGAAGTGAAGACTGGAGCCAACTTAATTGTTTTTTCATCATGCTTTTATATGTTTTCTTGCATTCAATGTTTTTACGGATTGTAATATTACCTTTTTTAATACTATATTTTTGTATAAGTACTACTTTGATTATTTTTCATTTTGCAAACATTAAAAAAAATATATATATTGTGAAACCGACACTCGTCTTACCATTGGAGACATATTTATTAGAGCAGCTCCAATGGTGAGTTTATATGGGTATCTTTAGCCCAAAAATAATTGAAAATTAAATTAGAAATGTTTTTTGGGCTTGAGCCGGCTCAGTAGGCGGAGTCCAAAGAGACGGTCTCAACAAATGGGTGTCACGTTCGGAGTGGCTAATTATTTTCAGAAAAACAAATTCTTTTGCTAAAAACATTTCTTTCTCTCAACGTCGACGGTGATTTGGCTTCTTCTTCTTCGATCATCGCCGGCGTATCTCGTCGTCGATATCTCTCATCGGCGACGTATCTCTGCCTCTCTCTCTGTTGTTCTGTCTATCGATTATCCTCTGTCTCTCGTCTTCGTCGTGGTGGATTTCAATTTGATGAAGATGAAGATAAGTCGAGACCCATCGATCTATCTTCTGAAGATAAGTCCTCTATCTCTTCCATCTTATTCGATTTTGTGGTTTAGGGTTTGGGTAGATGAAATATTTTGTAGATTTGGTCGTTTAGAATGATTCTTTGATTCGGTTTTGTTGTTATGGAAATTTGATTTCGTGGTAAAGGCAAAGGGTGATAATGAATGTTACGGTATGCAATTGAGTTTTGATGAATATGATATTTGTAGAGATTATTGTCTAAATCGGATTGCTATTTGGATAAATCGGATAATGAAGAAATTTGTAAGAAGAGATTATTGTTAGGTTGTCTATTCTTTGATGTTTTGATGTTTAAATTGTATTGTCTAAATCACATATTCTTAATGTTTTTGCAATGTTGTGTGAGTGAATATCAAACTCCAATGGAAAGGTTTTGGTATTGGTAGAGTAATTAAACTTACGGATAGAGATGAATGTGGCTATCTAGAAATGATCACTCATCTTCATTGTGTCTGTTCCTAACCCAAAGAAGGTAAAATCCTTTTAGAACCATTTATAACTCAAGTCCCTTGCATTTTGGTGATTGTGTGTAACTTTGGAATGTAATGATTGAAAATGTTTCTACTTGCTGAAATGATTATACTCTAGCTTGGTAATGGGGAATTGTTTGAGAAAAGGTAGATTGATAGAAGCTTCCAAAGTTGGTTTTGCTCCCCAGTATCAGAATTGGTTATAGTATGTTTTGACTTTTTTTTTCCATTAGCTCTCTCTAATTTTATCAGTGGCTATAAATAAGTTTCATTTGTGTTTGACTTGTCTTTGTTTTTTGCTCATTTGTGATAGGAAACTTGCTGATAAAGTTGCAGAAGCTGGATTTTATGCGGTGGTTCCTGACTTTTTCCAAGATTACAGAAGCTGGATCTCTCTTCCATAACAAGTACTCGTGCATGATCTCACTTTTTTTTTTGTCTCAGAGTCTATTGAGCCAATTCAAACTTTTATTGTTTGTAGGAAAGATTCTAGGACAAGTACTCATCACCAATTTTTTTTTGATGAATCTTATATTGCTAATTACGGTTGAATTTGTTATGGAATTATGCAATTGATTTGTGTTATGGAATTATGCAATTGATTTTTGTTGAATTTGATATTGTCCAAATTAACAATTATTTTTTTTGAGACCGACACCGGTCTCACCACTGGAGACTGATTTATTACCAATCTTTTATTGAGTCTCTAAAAATTAAAAAAAAATAATATTAAATTATGTTTTATGAGACCACAATGGATTCACCATTGTGCATGCTCTTAAGAGTCTCTTACTTAATCTCAAACAGTAAATTTATATTAAAATTAATACTAAAATATAAAACCATAAAATTATATAATTATATTATGTTTTATAAAACCATAAAAATCTCAACAAAGCGCATGCTCTAATCTTGAAACAGAAAAAAATATAATATGTATAAAATATAATATATATACAGAAAAAGTGACATTTATTATTTAGTCCCTACACCTCCCTTCTCTTGTGTTTAAGCGCATCTCTCTTGTGCTTCCAAACATGTCACTCGGCTACGTATTTTATAAAAAAAAAAAACAGACTACAACACAGAGACAAATATTATTCTTTTGAAGATGGAGTTACATGGTGGAACTAATTTTATTAAACAAATGGACCGCTGGTTTGGATATTTGGTTTATGTAAAATTGAGTTAAAGTTTGAATGAGAAATTGATTTGTGCTTTGGCAATTGGACATTCGGTCCATTAAGATTATTCTTTTTCGAGAAAATTTTTATTAAAAATTTAACCGAATAATCGCAACCTTTCGGTTCATGGTGACCGAACAATCGCGGCCGTTAATCGCAACCCATCGGTTCTTTAAAACTTGCGCGCCGTCTCTTTTCAAGAGGTTTTTTCTCTACAAAATTTTTTTTCTAAAACAGAAAAACTTCGATCCTCCACAAAATAAGTCTCGAGAGTATTCATAGATATATGTTCGTCAGATTACGATTTTGAGTGTTGCGAAATCGTTCTTCCTTACGGTTTTATCTTGAGATTCGTAATCGTATCAAACCGTCTCACTACGGGCGATTTTTCGAATTAAGGATAGAGAGCAATCTCGACTCCGTATACGTTTTATTATCGAGAATTTCTTCTTCTTCTTAATTCGTATTCAAATTTCATTCGGTTTTCTCAATTCAGTTTTCGCGGTTCCTACAATCTTAATTCGAAATTTCCGTTCTTCGCTTATCGCTTTAATCGGATTGAAAATTCTTAGATTTTTTTTTAATGATTTCAAAATCTTCTGATTGGTTCTGGTTTGTTTAAACATTCGGTGTGATTCTGGTTTGATTATTTTTTAGCAATCATTCTGAATCTCGTGGTGGAATTATAGAGTTTCATAACTTGTGCTCACTTGAATATTTTAATCAACGTGATTAAAGCAATTTGTCAAACTGTTTAGTTAGACAGTATTATGCTTTTGTTGGTTTCTGGAAAATCACGTTGCATAATTTAGCAATTTATTGGCATTCGTCGCCGAATCTCATCTACATGATCGGCGTGTGATTATATAATCTTGTTTCCAGTTTTGTGTAAATAACCGGTTTGATTTTGGTTAGTTAATTGCTTTGCAATTTGCAATCACCGATAACTGTTGTTGTCATTATAATATTTCATAGCTTGAGTTCTATAGAATATTTTAATCGACATGTTGTGGCAATTAGTCTAATTGTCTAGATTGCGTACATTCGGTTTGGTTTAACCGGCTTAATATCATCGATTTGATAAGTCTAGCATGGCTTGTCTCTGTCATTAATTCATTGGTCACGTTTCTCTTCCAGATTATGAGAAGTGACTTTTGTGAATAAGTAACATTGGTTATTGAGTTACTTTCCAGGTTCGATTAGTGTTATGGAACATTTAATTGACGTGTGTTTAGCAATTTACTCGAATTGTTAAAATTGCAGAAGTATGTCTTTGCACAATTAAATTGGTTTTGGAATTTATTATTCTGAAAGTCTAAATTTAATTACAATTTAGTAATATATGTTTCAAAAGTTGAGTATATAAGAGTGAGTTTCTAACTTTTGTGTTAGTGTAGTAAACAAAGGAACCGAATGGTTAAAAACGGATCAAGTGAGTCAAACGCCCTAAAAAATTATGATAAAGTATGTATATAGATTTAAAATAGATTTAAACTTATATATGTCTCTGTCTCATTCTCCGATTTCGATTTCACGGCGATTTCCCGGCATGATTGACCGCAAATCGTGTGGACAACTACGGCGAGTAGATCGGCCAATAAGAGACGACGAATTTATCGAAAGAAATCGATCCAAATTCACCGATTTCGTCAGAGAAGACGATCGATCCCAATCACGTATTATTAGTTGCAGATTTCATCAAAGCCATCACTTACCCAGATTCATGCTTTCACATCTCACGACTCTTTCTCCGTCTTACTCCAAAGCAATATCAAAGCTCTCTCCATCGAATGTGGACAGATCTCTTGCTCCGTCGTCGTCGTCACTCCAGCTTTAACCGCAAACATTATCCTTTTCCTCTCTACTTCATTCAAAAATCACTGTTTTTTCATCTTTAATTCCATGAAAGTTACTGTTTTTTAGTAAAATTTCGATCTTTAATTCCATGAAAGTTACTGTTTTTTAGTCGTCTTCAGTGAGGAAAGTAACTTTTGATTCTTGTGAATTCGTTAATTTGATTTCTTGATTCTTGTGAATTCTCGTTAATTGTTTTGGGGGAAATTGGATTTCATATGATGAATGGTATCTGTCAATCTGTGAACATGTGGAATCAAGGTAGACATAGTTCAAGCTATGTTTACTAGTATCAAAATTGTTTAGAGAGACTCTTGTGCTTTTGAAATTCTTTTCTAATGCTATTGGATTTTGTTTTGATCCTCTTTCATAATTAGTACATGAATAGCATCACTTCACAGTTGTTCTATGTTAGTGTCATCTTTAGCATCGCATGAATTTCGAACCTATGATACAATTAATTGGATTATGTTGTAGGTTATGTGAATCAGATTAGTTCTTGAGCTGAAACGATTGGATTCAGAAATTGATGTTCTCTTAACTTTTGTGAGAAATTTGAGTCCTTTGTTTTCATGCTTGGTTGCAATTCCTTGTTATCCACAATACTTTCTATCTTCTTTAGATTAGTTTATCTATTGCCTAAGTAGTTGGGGAATCATGGTTTTGTGTATTACTTTGAGTTTTAGTCTTAGCTGGCTAATATGTTTATCAAGACTTGAATAGATTTTTCAAAAGAAAACAGAGCACGCTTCTGCTAAGCCATTCATTGTACATGGAATAAATTGTAAAACAAATGAGGACTTTAACACGACCTCTTCCTCTCTTTATAAAGACTTGTTTTTCTGGTGTATTGTGTTCATCGATAAAAGAAATGACTTTGTAAGTTATTAATCGTTCATGTATTACTTTGATGATTGTTCATGTTCTTCTTCATAGATTGTATTGGAATTTGTTTACCCTCCATTTGTGTTGTTTTTGCATTTTCCTTGTATCTTATCTTGTGTCAAGGACTAGTTACCGCAACTAGAGGGATCAAAAGAGATTATGTGTCGATCTAGTGAATTGAGAGGATAAATCACTCGGATTGATTTTCTGTTCTCATCATACTTTGGTTGAAGGATTGTCCCATGGTAAGATATCTCTGATTTCGTGTGTAGATGGTAGTGAATGTATAGAGGGAATTGGGATTTCATGTACTTGAAATTAGGGTTGTTGCATGTGATCAAAATTAGGGTTATTTGAGTTAATTGAATGTCTGAAGGGCAAATCCGGCTCAGTTTGTTCTGTGTGAAGCAACCAACTATCTGTGTCTATTAGGAATTCTTGAATTTAGTGGTGGTTAGCGAACTTGAAAGTTTAAGATGGTTTAATTCATGTATTCTTCACTACCATGGTTGATCTGACTCTAAGAAAACTTTAGGAGATCCATCCGATAATGTCCCCCTCGTTATCACTATCGAGTTTTTCGTTTCGTTCTGCTAGGTTTGGTCGAAAGATTTTATCCATGGCTGTCCCTGCTGAAGGAAGGAAGCATAAGAATGATTAACTTGCACTAGTTCACAACTTCAACTTTATGGCTGCTGACTTATGTCATGGAGATTAATGTTTATGTTGAATTTGGTAGTCGAATCCTCGTATGCTGCTATTATGAGTTAAACAAAAACTCACTCTTACAACCTGTGCCGGATGAATCTTGATTGTTCTGGTTGAATCATTTCTTCTTTTAACATGGTTATCTCAAAAGGATAGAAGCAATTGAATTTGGTGTTCATAAGTGCATGTGTATTCATTTCTAATGGTCTTTGGTATTATCACAACTCTATTTTGTAGTTTTTCATCAAAATAGATCTTAAAATAGTTGCCACATGTTAATCAAAGTCATTCTCGGAATAATAAATTAGTCCTCTCGGAATCACCACTTCTTGTCGGCGCAGAACCGTATCGCCGTCTTTTCGGTCGATTGATTTACCTTGCTGTTACCAGACCTGATTTGGCTTACTCTGTTCACATCTTGGCACAATTTATGCAAGCTCTGCGTGAGGATCATTGGATTGCAGAGATACGTCGAGTAAGATACCTCAAAAACAACCCCGGACAAGGTATTCTACTACATGCTAATGCTGATTTTCGTATATCTGGTTGGAGTGATAGTGATTGGGCAAGCTGTCCAATTACCCGAAGATCAGTTACAGGTTATTTTGTTCAAATCGGTGAATCTTCAATCTCTTAGAGAACGAAGAAACAAAAAACTGTGAGCTTATCTTATGCCGAAGCAGAATATCGTGCTATGGCGTTTCTCACGAAAGAGCCCATCTGCTTGAATAACGTAGAAAGCCCAATGGACCTCACATGACAAACCCAAATTCATCATCTCCTTCATCAACGTGAATCACCATTATCTTCTTTACATATTTGATAGGATCGTACATATATTTGTTATAACTCTGTATCTTCTCATTAAGTGTTGATCGATCTTGTACGTCTCCTCCAAGCTAGAGGATTGTATATATATTCGTGATGAGCTTCTCAATAAGACATCAGAAAATTCTCTTCTATCTCTTCTCGATTTATCTTCATAGAGACTTACGGTTTCTTTGATGCAAAGCTTATCCAACTCTAGAGTGCAATTTCTTTGGGAGGGTTTCATCACCCACGGTCTTACATCAATACCGGTAACTCCAATAACGATCACTATCACCATATAAGTTTCTAACCGCTCTGGTGTGACGATGCCGTCTACACGTGTACTTCTCCCATTGAAATCTACTATGAGTGATTCTCTACATAACACATTTTCTCATTTCATTGCATACCCAACAACACCAAACCCTTTAAAAAGTCACATATCCTTTTCACGAAGTTTACTTACTTTAAGTTTAACAAATAAAAAAATGGTTGTTGTTTTAAAAAAATTACGCATATTAAAAAGATATTACTATCTAATTATTATTAATAATATACTTTTTTCGTTTTTTTTATTTTTTAATATCGTTCTTTTATAAACCAACAATAACTCACTACAATCAATTAAGTATATTTTTTTCATTTGAGATTTTTCTGTTAGTATGTTTCAAATTATACAATTCATATTAAACTATATAAAAAATAATTTAAACTTAATTTTTATAAAGCAAAAAGATGAATCTAGAAGATTAGTAATCTTGAAACGGAAAAAATATAATATGTATACAGAAAAAGTGACATTTATTATTTAGTCCCTATACCTCCTTCTCTTGTATTTAAAGCGCATCTCTCTTCTGCTTCCGAACATGTCACTCGGTTACGTATTAAAAAAAAAAAAAAACAGAGTACAACACAGATACAAATATTATTTTCTTTCCTTATTCTTTTGAAGATGGAGTTACAAACTCCTTCACTACCCGCTCATGTGATGCTCGTATCTTTCCCAGCTCAAGGCCACGTGAACCCACTTCTTCGTCTCGGCAAGCTCTTAGCTTCAAAGGGTTTACTCATCACTTTCGTCACCACCGAACAATGGGGCAAAAAAATGCGAACCGCCAACAAGATCCAAGACCGAGTCCTCAAACCAATCGGTAAAGGTTATCTCCGGTTCGAATTCTTCGATGACGGTCTCTCTGAAGACGACCCCATCAGAAACGACTTCAACATCCTCCGACCACACCTCGAGCTTGTCGGCAAACGTGAAATCAAAAACCTCGTAAAACGTTACGAGGAAGTGACGAAACAGCCCGTGACGTGTCTCATCAACAACGCATTCGTCCCGTGGGTATGCGACGTGGCCGAAGACCTTCAAATCCCTTGTGCTGTCCTATGGGTCCAATCTTGCGCTTGTTTAGCTTCTTATTACTATTACCACCACAAACTAGTTGATTTCCCGACCAAAACAGAACCCGAACGCCAAGTCCAAATCCCATGCATGCCTGTCTTGAAGCACGACGAGATCCCTACGTTCATTTATCCTTCGACTCCGGAGTTTTCCGCTTTAGGAGAAGTGATCATAGACCAGATCAAGCGGCTTCACAAGCCTTTCGCGGTTCTCATCGACACGTTCAACTCTTTAGAGCAAGAAATCATCGAGCACATGTCGAATCTTTGTCTCCCTAACGTTATTAGACCGCTCGGACCGCTGTACAAATTGGCGAAAACCGTGACTAGTGATGACGTTTCTGAGCCAAGGGATGATTGCATGGAGTGGTTAGACTCGCAGGCTGATTCATCTGTTGTTTACATCTCGTTTGGGACGGTCGCTTATTTGAAACAAGAACAGATCGATGAGATCGCGTATGGTGTGTTAAACGCCGACGTTTCGTTCTTGTGGGTGATTAGTTTACAAGTAATGGGTGTAAATAAAGCGCGACATGTTTTGCCTGAAGAGGTTAAGAAGAAAGGTAAGATCGTTGAATGGTGTCCGCAAGAGAAAGTTTTGGCTCATCCTTCTGTGGTTTGTTTCCTGACGCATTGTGGATGGAACTCGACGATGGAAGCAGTGTCTAGTGGAGTCCCAACGGTTTGTTTTCCACAATGGGGAGATCAAGTAACCAATGCGGTTTACATGATCGATGTTTTGAAGACAGGAGTGAGACTTGGTCGTGGAGAGGCCGAGGATAGGTTGGTTCCGAGGGAAGAAGTTGCGGAGAGGCTTAGGGAATTTACGAGAGGAGAGAAAGCGAAGGAACTTAAGAAGAACGCTTTGAAGTGGAAAGAGGAGGCCGAGGCAGCCGTGGCTCGCGGTGGCTCGTCGGATCGGAATATTGAGGAGTTTGTGGAGAGCTTAGGTGTGGAGCAAGTGGTGAAACAAAACGGAAGTCATAATAATCCAGTCTTGATTATTCAAGAGGTCTGAAAAAGAAAGAAAAAGTCATGAATGTTTGTTTCCACTTCGTTCTTTGTTTTTGTATTTTTCCTTTTGTATGGGTCCTAGGGTGAGGCGTTCGTTATCTTTCTTAAAGGATATTGTCATAAGATTAAACGCATTGTATTATGTGATGATTAATGAATTTTGTTGTGTTGCTGAATTGGGGAAAACGTTTTTAAATTTCATTTATGCGTTATAGTTTCGTTAGATACGATGAGCCGATATAGCATGATCTAGGCATGGGAAATTAGGTATTCGGGTCGGGTACATGTTCAGATCGGTACAGGTTCTATCGGGTTTACTAATTTTGTATCCATATATGTACTTTCAGGTTCCAAATTACTGAACCACTAAAAATCCAAAACATGTATTTATATGGCATTTTTAGTTAAGGCTCACTGTTTGTTTTTGTGTTTTCCTTAATAATGTTTATAAGTTACAAATTATGTTCATTTTGTTACGGTAGATCAAGCAACGAGTCGTGAACTTGACGATTAGCTTAAACCTATATGTTTTCTACCTATTTCCGTTTTAGATCGGCAATTGACACTAATGTTCTAATCATTTTTCTTTTTATTCTCAAAAGTTTTTGTTGCATGTAGCAAAATGACTATTAAACATTTGAATGAACTATATGAAATATTTTAAGATATATATTATTAAAGTCGTATGATTATCAACATTTGCAAATACATGAATTTTCAATTAAAGTATCCGTATATAATGTAGAACTAATATTTAAATGAGTAATTATATTGGACAAAATGAAAAGAATATGAAGCAAAAAAATATAAAACATTTAGGATACCAAATCTAAAATTCAAACTACTTGAAAATTTGATAACAAAATCATATCTAAAATTCAAACTACTTAAAAATGCGACAAAATATACATAAACCTCGGCATATGGGTATTCGGGTCGGGTACATGTTCAAATCTTATCGGGTACAAGTTCTGTTGGGTCTAGAAATTTTATACTCATACATGTACCTATAAAATTTTAGATCGGGTATAGGTTCGGGTATTACAAGTTCGGTACATGCTTGAATATACAAGTTTGGGTAATTATGCCCAGGACTACTATAGTCTGTACCATGCAGAAAAAGAAGCTAAAGTTTACTTCATATTAGTCGGTACTAGAATCAATTAGCCGATGAAAAAAAAAAGATCTAGCAAGTGAAGTTAAGAGTTAACTTATTGTGATATGAATAATCGGATTGCCAAAATAGTGCAATATAAAATTTTAATTAAAAACTTAGAGATTAATTTGGACCGGTGGGTCATTGTCATCGCCTCAAATCTTTCGACGTCAGCAGAGCCGTGCCTATATAATTAGAAAAAGATATTCGCCTCGGGCCCCCAAATAATTTAAAAAATTTAGGGCTCCAATTTTCCAAATATTAGTTATAATGTATTGGTTATACAAAATTTGGTTAGTCTACCATATTACACCCACCTAAGTTTGAAACTCCAAAATTTTCCTAAAATTTTCCTATTAAGATCTTTTTTCAGTGTTATTCTTTGGGTTTTAACAAGTATTATTGTTTATTTATGTTAAAACTCTAAGATTTAGATTCTTCTTTTATGTATTAGTCTTCTTGAGGTATTGATTTCAAGTGTTTTTTTCTTCCAATTATTTTTGAATTGTATATTTCAACTAAATTCCTCCTATTAATTATTTTATGTTAGTTGTGTGATTTTGTTTTTAATTTTAATTAGAAAAAAGATATTCGCCTCGGGCCCCCAAATAATTTAAAAAATTTAGGGCTCCAATTTTCCAAATATTAGTTATAATGTATTGGTTATACAAAATTTGGTTAGTCTACCATATTACACCCACCTAAGTTTGAAACTCCAAAATTTTCCTAAAATTTTCCTATTAAGATCTTTTTTCAGTGTTATTCTTTGGGTTTTAACAAGTATTATTGTTTATTTATTAAAACTCTAAGATTTAGATTCTTCTTTTATGTATTAGTCTTCATGAGGTATTGATTTCAAGTGTTTTTTTCTTCCAATTATTTTTGAATTGTATATTTCAACTAAATTCCTCCTATTAATTATTTTATGTTAGTTGTGTGATTTTGTTTTTAATTTTTCTATCGATTTTTTATTTTGTTATACTCATCTCTCTTTATGACAAACTCCAACTGTTTATAATTAGTGTTACCATTATATTAACATTATTTATTGTTTTAGGTTTTTTTCAATTTTGCTAAATGATTAACCTATTTTATAAAAAAATTTGAATAATTTGGCTATTATATATAGAAAAAGAGTTGGTTCGACAATTTGTTTATGAAAGACTTCATAGATTTTTTTTTTGTCTTATTTATATTTTTGTTAACATTTTAGATTTTTTAGGTTGGTTTTAAACTTTATCTATCATCGTTTTTAATTAATTAATTTTATGTTTTAGAACTACTAAAAAAAACATTACTAAAAAGGCCTCAGTTTTAGTTTGTCTTGAACTTTTACAAGTCTTGGCACGCCACTCAACGTCAGCAGCACCCACTCACGGAAATTGATATGCATCACAGTCGATGTATATAGTACATTAATTAAGAAAACACATACGTACAAGCTCCAACCAACAATAATCACGTTAATATTCTTTTATATTTGAGTTGTCTTTTGCTATTAGACTAGAGGCTTATAGGACCGGTAGTTGCATTTTGTTGTTTTCATTGGTATTTTAAATCATCTATATTTATATATTTGTTGAATGGATTTCTTTTGGCTTCATTATGATTCTAATGTTAGTTTAGTACAAATAATTAATGAAAAATACATGAAGTGGGTGAAGATGTTTATGGCTTTGCATTTTCAATTCTATTCCTTACCCTTTTGCAAACTCCTCCTAATTAACTTATAGAAAAATAAGATGGTTACTCATACCGACTACCACAAAGTGCACTAGATGATTTTATTTCTATCTATATGTATACATTAATTAAGAAAACACATACGTACAAGCTCCAACCAACTATAATCACGTGAATTATAGCTCTAACCAACAATAATCACGTGAATTATATACAGATATGAATCTGATTAAAAGATACGAGGTGTTTTTTATTTATTTATTCTTTTATATTAGAGTTGTCTTTTACTATTAGACAAAGGGCTTTTAGGACCGGTAGTTGCATTTTGTTGTTTTCATTGGTATTTTAAATCATCTATATTTATATATTTGTTGAATGGATTTCTTTTGGCTTCATTATGATTCTAATGTTAGTTTAGTACAAATAATTAATGAAAAACACATGAAGTGGGTGAAGATGTTTATGGCTTTGCATTTTCAATTCTATTCCTTACCCTTTTGCAAACTCCTCCTAATTAACTTATAGAAAAATAAGATGGTTACTCATACCGACTACCACAAAGTGCACTAGATGATTTTATTTCTATCTATATGTATACATTAATTAAGAAAACACATACGTACAAGCTCCAACCAACTATAATCACGTGAATTATAGCTCTAACCAACAATAATCACGTGAATTATATACATATATGAATCTGATTAAAAGATACGAGGTGTTTTTTATTTATTTATTCTTTTATATTAGAGTTGTCTTTTACTATTAGACAAAGGGCTTTTAGGACCGGTAGTTGCATTTTGTTGTTTTCATTGGTATTTTAAATCATCTATATTTATATATTTGTTGAATGGATTTCTTTTGGCTTCATTATGATTCTAATGTTAGTTTAGTACAAATAATTAATGAAAAATACATGAAGTGGGTGAAGATGTTTATGGCTTTGCATTTTCAATTCTATTCCTTACCCTTTTGCAAACTCCTCCTAATTCACTTATAGAAAAATAAGATGGTTACTCATACCGACTACCACAAAGTGCACTAGATGATTTTATTTCTATCTATATGTATACATTAATTAAGAAAACACATACGTACAAGCTCCAACCAACTATAATCACGTGAATTATAGCTCTAACCAACAATAATCACGTGAATTATATACAGATATGAATCTGATTAAAAGATACGAGGTGTTTTTTATTTATTTATTCTTTTATATTAGAGTTGTCTTTTACAGGACCGTTTCTGAGGGGAGGCGAGACAGGCGGTCGCATTGGGCCCTCAATTTTTTTTGGATTTTTAGTGTTAAAAAAAGCCCCCAAAAATTATTATTTTTAACAAAAAGGCCCCCAAATTTTGTAAATTCTACTAAAACTACCCAAATTTGCATCGGGCCCCCACAATCTCAGGGACGGCCTGGTCTTTTACTATTAGACAAAGGGCTTTTAGGACCGGTAGTTGCATTTTGTTGTTTTCATTGGTATTTTAAATCATCTATATTTATATATTTGTTGAATGGATTTCTTTTGGCTTCTATGATTCTAATGTTAGTTTAGTACAAATAATCAATGGAAAATACATGGAGTGGGTGAAAGACGTGCATGGCTTTGCATTTTTACCCTTTATTCTATTCTTACCCTTTTGCAAACTCCTCCTAATTAACTTTTGCAAGGCTATGCATGTCAATTCAGCCTTAAAATACTCTTGAGAGATTTTTATTATTCGTTTCTTTTACTCCTGAATCACATAAACTTTTTCTCCAAATTTTATGTTCTCATTTTTATTGTCTTAAGAAAAAGGGAAATAAAAAATCTCTTTTTTTGGGTCAAATGGTTCTTCACGCAAATTTCCATTAGCCATGGCTATACTCTCTTTTAGTTGGTCCAATATGTATACTGAACTAATTGTCCCTTTCAGTTATGTTAAATGCACGGATAATTCCACTGTTTTTTTGGCTTTGACTTCATTTGGTTTTTTAAGTCTTAGATTTTAGTTAGAAAAATTTGAATGATGATTTATTTAAATTTGAGTTTATATACTTTTATACTAACATCAGTATAATTTGGACTAATTAATGAGATGATTTTTTTTTCATCAACTATAAACTACACAAGCTTTCAATAAAGTTTTTTTTTTTGGTCGACCAGTAAAGTTTTAGTACATAAAATAACGCTAAGTTTTTACATAAAGCATCATTAAGTTGTGTATTTAAAATATCTCAAAACAAACTTTCTTTTATTCTTCTCACATTTCCATAAACGTTTGGTAAAGAAAAAGTCACATGATAAAAAAAAGATTGAGGGTTGAGAGCAATCATTCTAATAATTACGGAGAGCGACGGCGAGTTTAGGGTTTCGAGGGAGGAAGGACAAGATGCAATGATGGGGGAGATTGGGGAGAAGGATAGGCCACCAAGAAAGCCACTGGATGTGTTGGGGTCGTGGGCTCAGAAGGTTATGGGGCAAAGTTTGGGAGGTATGCCGGTGCCGGAAGATGTTATCGATGATGTGTTTGTCTCCTCTAAGTTGAATCTGGTGTTTCCCGATGGGGAAGATGGAGAACCAGTCGTTACTATTGGGAGTGAGGTTCTGGATGCGATGAATGGATTATGGAAAAATTGTATGATTATCAAAGTATTAGGTCGGAACGTATCAATTTCGGTCTTAAGTCGAAAGTTACGAGAGATATGGAAACCTAATGGGGAATCTATGTGGTGGATCTACCTCGCCATTTGGTAGTACATGGCAGCGTTGAATGGCAGCCCGTGGAAGGTATTTGGTAGTTATCTTTTAGTGCAAGCGTGGTCACCGGATTTCGATCCAGCGAGGGATGAGATTACAACAACACCGGTTTGGGTTCGTATTGCGAATATCCCGGTGAACTTCTACCATAAGGCAATTTTAATGGGTATCGCGAAAGGTTTAGGCAAACCAATAAGAGTTGATTTACCAACGTCCAATTTGGAGAGGGCTCGATTTGCTAGAGTTTGCGTGGAGGTTAATCTCAAGAAACCTCTCAAATGCTCGATTTTGATCAATGGGGAGAGATACTATGTTGCTTATGAGGGTTTCAATTCGATTTGTTCGGCATGTGGTTTATACGGCCATTGATACATGCTTGTCCAAAGAAAGTTCAGGAGAATGGAGTGGTTGCGTTGGTGACACCAGTGGAGGCGGATGTGGTCATGAGGGGACCTGAATCAGTGGATGAAGATTTTACTATGGTGAGATGTGGCAGAAGAAGACCGGAGAATCACCATCATAGGCAAGTGATAGGTGGTGGAGGTGAGAAAGGAAAGTCTGGAGTTTATGCCCGTGTCGCAAGGGATCGTAATCCTCGTGATATCCCAGTGTCTAACAGTTTTGGGAGGTTAGAGCATGATTTGGAAACTTTGGAGATTCATGAGCCGAATAAGGAGAATGTATCGGATTTGAATATTCAGAGTTTGGAAAAAAGTATTGAGCAAGGAACCGGGGTGATATTTAAATCGGGAGTGAACAAAGTTGCAAATGGTGTTTAGCCCACCAAGAGGAGAAGTGGAGCTTTCATCTAATGGGAAACGATTGCGGGTGGAGGATGAGACAGTGGGCATGTAGAGCATTTGTGTAGTGCAAAATAATACTAGAATCAAAGAGGAAGGTAGTGTGAAGCAACTAGAGACTGAGATTCATTCCGAGCATGGCTCACAAGTTATGATGTTGAACTCGGAGGAAGTTCCAGGTCGAGACGGGATGGAGGATGCAAGGGAGACTCAGGTTGAATAACGATTCTCCCTGGCAACATCCTTGCTATTTTTGAAACGCATACGGGTGGTGAGAAGGCGGCAAAGATTTTTAGAGGGCTTGGTTTTGAGCACTCTTACCGTATTGTTGCTATAGGACAAAGTGGTGGCTTGTCGTTGTTATGGTGAACAGGAATTGGCGACGTAGAGATTGTAAGTTCATCGGAATAGTATATCTATGCGAAAGTGGTTAAAGAAGCGGAGGTAATGAACTTAATTGTAGTATATGCAGCTCCTACGATCAGTAGACGAAGCGGTTTATAAAACCAGTTGAGGATGGTACTTAGAGATATTTCAGGCCAGATTGTTATAGGAGGAGACTTTAATAGGATTGTTCGTATTGATGAGCGAATTGGAGGCAATGGTAGACTCTCTCAGGATTCATTGGAGTTTGGTGATTGGATCAATGAGATGTCTCTCATCGATATGGCCTTCCAAGGTAACCAGTATACGTGGAGGAGAGGTCGTGAAGGTAACTCCTTTGTTGTGAAGCGGTTGGATAGGATCCTATGTTGTGCTCAAACCCGGTTGCAGTGGCAAGATGCTCAAGTAAAACATCTTCCTTTTTTGGCTTTGGATCATGCTCCTTTATACTTACGACTTTCGCCAGAGACTCATAGTTCTCTTGGTAGACGACCTTTCCGATTTGAAGCGGCGTGGTTGAGTCACTTGGGTTTTAAGGAGTTGCTAGTGAACTCATGAGATCAGTCTATTAGTACACAAGAAGCGTTGGAGAAGTTACAAATTATCCTGAAGAAATGGAACAAGGAAGTGTTTGGTGATGTTTAGAAACGTAAGGAGAAATTAATGCAAGAGATAATGGAGGTCCACAGTTTAATTGATTACAACCCATCAGATTATCTATTTGTTATGAAAGAGGAGTTATTAAAAGAGATGGAGGTGGTCTTGGAACAGGAGGAGATGGTGTGGTTTCAAAAGTCAAGGGAGAAATGGGTAGTTCATGGTGACAAAAACACAAAAAATTTCACTTGTGTACGGTTAAACGACGGCGCAGGAACCAAATCAAAGTACTGAAGAAAGATGATGGTACTTGGCTCTCGAATGGGGAGGAGTTAAAGAATCTAGCAATGGGATATTTTGAGAGACTTTACTCCCTCCAAGATGTGCCTTCGGTGGTGCATTCACTACCATTGGAGGGCTTTGTAAAAGTCTCTAGTGCAGATAAGACTGAATTAAGTAAACCTTTTACTGTGGCCGAGATTGAACAATCCATTAGGAGCATGGGGAGTTTTAAAGCACCGAGACTAACAGTTTCCAACCTGTGGTTTATCAAAAATGCTGGGAAGTAGTGGGAGAATCGGTTACATGGTTTGTTTTGGAGTTCTTTGAGTCAGGAGTTTTACCGAAAGAAACGAATGATGCCCTTGTTGTTCTTATACCGAAGATAGCCAAACCAGAACGAATCACACAATTTAGGCCTATTAGTCTATGTAATGTTTTGTTTAAAATTATTACAAAGACTATGGTTGGGCGTTTGAAAAGTGTGATGAAAAAGTTGATCAGCCCGGCTCAGTTAAGTTTTATCCCGGGAAGATTGAACACTGATAACATCGTGATCGTTCAAGAAGCGGTGCACTCTATGCGTCCAAAGAAAGGAAGAAAAGGCTGGATGTTTCTCAAGCTGGATTTAGAGAAAGCTTATGATCAAATTCGATGGGACTTTTTGGAGAATACTCTTGAGGCAACGGGTTTCTCGGACACTTGGGTCCGTTGGATAATGCAATGTGTGGCAAGACCAGCGATGAGTTTGCTTTGTAACAGAGAGAAGACAGAAGCTTTTAAACCTTTGCGGGGTATACGTCAAGGATAATCTCTATCACCATACTTATTTGTGCTATGTATGGAAAGATTATGTCATCGTGTTGATGTAGCGATTGTAGAACAAAGATGGAAACCCATTAGACTCTCCCGCGGTGGACCACAACTTTCACACATTTGCTTTGCCGATGGTTTGATTCTCTTTGCGGAGGCTTTGGTGATGCAAGTGCAGATTATACGCGGTGTTTTAGAGAGGTTTTGTGAAGCTTCTGGACAAAAAGTGAGCTTGGAAAAATCCAAAAAAAAATTCTCGGAAAATGTTTCCCGAGATATGAGAGGATGATAGCGTGGATTGCTCCGACGGTTGGCTGGTATAGACTGAATACTGATGGAGCTTCACATGGTAATCCAGG
Source organism: Draba incana (assembly GCA_963576765.1). NCBI lineage: Eukaryota > Viridiplantae > Streptophyta > Magnoliopsida > Brassicales > Brassicaceae > Draba > Draba incana. Next base: position 9,273,359 of record OY755213.1, on the reverse strand, counting down.
TGCTGCAACGGCAGGTGGAGTGGTACATGATAGTAGTGGTGAGTGGTGCCGAGGGTTTGCTTTGAATATAGGGCGACGTTCTGCTCCGATGGCGGAGTTATGGGGCGTGTATTATGGGTTATGCATCGCTTGGGAGCTTCGAGTTCAGTGTTTGGAGCTACACTTGGATTCAGATTGGGGATGCGCATCCGCTGTCGTTCCTGGTACGTTTGTGCCATGGTTTTTTATCAAAGGACTGGACAGTCCGTGTATCTCATGTGTATAGGGAAGCTAATCGTGTAGCTGATGGATTAGCGAACTATGCGTTTTCTTTACCGCTTGGTTTTCATAGTTTTCATTCTGTTCCTTTGGATGTTGTTTCGATCTTGCAAGAGGATGTCGCAGGACACTCTTTGCCAAGACAAGTACGCTTGTAATTGTTGTTGAAGTTTAATAAATAACTGGGAGACTAGTCTCCTGGCCATTCACCAAAAAAAAAAAAAAGATTGATGATATTGGTGTTTCTAGTGCTCATGGGGATATCAATATTGATAATACAGTTTCAGATGCTCCTGAAATTTTTGAAAAAGGTGATGATGGTGTTTCTAGTGGTCTTGATATCTATGATCCAAGAAATTGGGATATGCTTGATTTAAAATCGATAGAAAGATTAAGAATAAATGGACCAAAAAGAGATTTATCTATTGTAAAAGGTCGTAAAAACGAAGTTAGTAGAAGATTCTTTCATCTTGCTACACTAAAGAACTATGGAATGGAGAAACAAGTGATAGAAAATGGCTAGTTTATTCTAAAGAATTAGATGTTGCCTTTTGTTTTTGTTAAGAAAAGTCACCTAGCAAAGAATGGAATTTCGGATTGGACACATATACTCGCTACCTTAAATGAGCATGAAAGAAGTAAGGACACATGCTTAATATGAAAGCTTGGATTGAATTACGGCTTAGATTTTTTAAAAATGAAACTATTGATAAATATGCTCAAGAACAATATAAGAAAGAAAAAGATTATTGGAAAAATGTATTGATAAGAATTCTTGCAGTTGTGAAATATCTTGCAAAACATAATTTGGCATTTCGTGGTACAAATGAGAGATTATATCAAAACCGTAAACGGCAACTTTTTAGGGTTAATAGAGATGTTAGCAAAATTTGATTTCGTTATAAAAGAGCATGTTTCCCGGATTAAAAATGATAGTATTCACCATCATTATCTTAGTCATAATATTCAAAATAAACTGATTCTTTTGATTGCTTCAAGAATCAAATCAAAAATCATTACAAGGGTAAAAGAACCAAAATACTAATATGTAGCCACGGCCCCTGACATTACTAATACACACGAAAAAACGGGTTTCGTTGTTTTAAAATGTCCTTTTAACGGTACAAAACGATATTTTTGCCAACAAAAATAGTAGGGAAATATGTAATGATCAAAATACAAAGGTCTAATAAATGCTTTCAACACTTACAAAAATGTTTGTTAATATATGTACATCCATTTTATGAACTTTTCACCCTCAAAATAGCAATAATCAATATATATATATATATATATATATATATATATATATATATATCACAATAAAAAACATGTTTGTAACATAGACGAAGGCCCTTTTCTGATAGTTAACAAATTTCCTACCATGTTTTGCTCTAGAAAATAACACCAGTCGCACTTTGTAGTTTATATTTGTGGGGTATTAGTTTACTGAAAATTCTTTTTTGGGTTAATTTGTTATATTCCAAATGTTTTAACAAAAGATTTTGGTATAATGCCTAAATGTCCAAACCACATGACATTCAAACAAACAATGCCAACACTTTTCTCTACGACAAATTTATTTTCCTTTTTCATCTAAGTTTTTCTATAAATAACCGAAGTTTGCATCTTTAACAAATAATAGTTATTTAGGTATCAAACTAATGATTGTTTTCCAGTTTACCCAGTAAATTTTAATTAGTTAACATTTGGACCCCAAAGAATTTCCTTTTTAAATCTCTCCATATTTCATGAAAATCAAAACAGCTGAAAAAGTCAGTTACTATTTAACATTAGTTTCTAAATCTGACCCCGTACTTTTTAAACGATCTTTTAGATCCATCCCTTTCTAAACAAAATATTACAAGGGAAGGACCAATTTAAAAACAACAGTAACGGAGAATTATATATTACCGTTAAATAACTGACGATCCCGGGACGTTTTAATCCAAATTTTCAAAATTCTAGCCGGAGAAGTCGCCGGAGATCTTGAGACGCCAAATCATCAACGGAGACAACGACGACTTGACTTGTCACATTCCTCCTCGAGAACGACGGTAACGGCAACGAACTCGGCGCCGGAGAAACAACGAAAATCGAAGAACCCGCGTAAATATCGTCGGTGGAAAACTCCGGTTGATTCGGTTTCCAAGATTTAATATTCGAAATCGAATCGAAAGAATCTCCTCTTCTCCGAACGAAGTCTTTGGCCGTCATTCTAAAATCGACAGAGCCGAATCGTCATCTCTGGTCTGGTCGGAGAGGCGGCCTCCGGTGAATATTATTCCTACGAGGGTGAAATATCGCTGCCGGAGGATCTCTTATCCGGTCAACTAAACAATTTTGAGGTCGGATTATTTCAGTTCCCATCGGAGTTTTTTTTTTCTTTGGGGATCAAATAAAAAGGAGGAAAAATTGTGGTGGTGAGGACGAAGAAGAAAAGGGTAAATTTGTCCTTTTCTTCGGTTCCTGCTCTGTTTATTTTTGTGAAATGTAAAAAAAACCTAAAAATCTTGAGTTTTGTTTTTGGGTGTAATGTGGAGGTTTGGAATAAATAGAAGAAGAAGAATTGATAAAAATGGAGAAATTGGCTTCTCTGTCATACCTTCGTTTCCTCTTAACGAAGCATCCAACTTTCCAATATTCTATTTCCTTTTTGTTGTTTAATTTAGTTTGTTTTGTCCGTTTTTCGTTTTCTTTTTTTTAATTGGATTATCTAAAGGCCTCATATATATAATAATATAATTTGTGGTTAATTAATACCTATAAATTTGTTGTTATATGGATTTAGAAAAATAATGAAATTAATGTGACATTATGTTTTTAAAGATTTTGATTGAAAACGAGTCGTGTGTTTTCCCGTTTGTGAAAATCTAGGTTTGGAAATAAGTGGTTTCTTGACTTGGAAGAAACACAACCTTTGAAGTAAAATCCCTCCTCTCGATATAATATCTTGAACTTGAACTTTGTTTTTGGTTTCTATGACAACTACGAATACGGGATACCAAATATAAAAAAAGGAATATTTTTAATTCCGGTTTTTTTCTTATTGTAAAAATGAGGAAGAACAAGCCAAAAAATCATTTTGAATCCCTCCAAGTTTTTGGTTTTAAAACGAGTTTAAAGCTTATTGTAGAAATGAAAAGAAAATAAAATTCCGCTCTTATTTTTTTTTGTAAAAAAGTATTTGAGAATAACTCAATATTTCCGTTTCTGTTTTGTTATTATCGGTTCTCCCTCTATCCTAGTTGCTTTCGTACATTTATGTCAATTTCCAATTAGATACTATATAATACAACTTTAAAAATAGATAATAGAGGTCAATATGAAATTCCTGATTAACTAAGGAATTGGAACTACATAAGTTTATAGTTTTCTCTCTCTTAAAAGCTCTCTATCTTCTATCTAAAAAAAAAGGATTTTCCGGTCTTCCGCCCCGCGTCGAAGCATGTCTATATGCATATAGTTTTTTATGCTTTCCTTGTTTATTTCCTCCCATCTGTTCGGAATCGGGTTCCTTGACCGGTGGGATTTTTTGCATGTAAGATATTTCCGATCTTGATCGGATATCCCTTTCGCATTTGGCGATTTCTTCTTCCGCTCTGACGGATCCTATTTTTCGACGCCATTTGGACTTTTGTGTTCATTTTCCTCTTTGGATTAGGAATTTGCCATCTCCTCCTCGGCTTAGTTAAATAGATGAAAAAGATCCGGTTTGATGATTAAGAAATACTTTGCCCTGCTCTTTGTACTTGTCTTTCTTAGCTGAAAGTTTTGATCTTCCCTGAATTCTCCCACAGAGCTTTAAGTAAAGGCGATGGAGATATGGTCAGGTTGAGATGGTCGGCGGTGATCTTTAAGGTAGTGAGTATTATCTTTTTAACCTTTGCTTGGATCTATATCTTTTCGAGGAGCTTTTCGTTAGAGCTTTTTGTTAGGGATTTTCGTCGAATCCACCCACCCAAATCCTTTCCCAATCACTCGATTCGAACTCAATGTCATTGGAATCGAACTCAATCTCATCAAACCGGATCATCAATTGAAGGTTGAAGCTTTTTGGGGAAAAATCCCGGATTCGATCGGAACCCGAGTTGAAGCTTCGAAATTGAGGTAAAATCCTTTGAATGTTGCTCCTTATATGATGTTGAGATGTAGAATTGAGTTGTTTATGCTTTATAATTGGTATTGTTGGATTTGTTGAATTTCAATGGATTTCAATATAATGGAGATTGTAATTAGCATTAGAGTTGTAAGGAATGATTACGGTCTTCATTGGTAGTAAATTGAGGAATGTAGTTAGGTATAGAACCTGGAAATGGGACAAACTAATTCACATTTCCAGAAGCAAGATGATTTTGCATTAGAAGAACTCTCTGCTCGGACAACTGGTACAAATAGGAATACTGATCATAGTGGGACAACTGGGATAAATAGTATACCTGTGCCCAGCGAGAAGGTGTTAATGAATTTGTTTATTATGTTTTGGCAGGTGTAGCGTTCAAAACATTGGATGTGGATGGTGGTGTTGGAGAGGATGAGAGTATACCAAGTGGGAATGTGGATGTGAAAGATGAAGATGAATATGATAGTGAGGATGAAGTTGAAGATGAATATGATAGTGAGGTTGAAGATGTGGATCACGGTATTGGTAAGGTAACGGTTGAGGTTCCATTTGATGGAAACGAGAATCAATATGAGAGCTACAAGATTTTGTATTCGTATTTGTTCATGTTGGAGAAGGCGAATCCCGGGTCAGTAACAAGGTGTGTATTGGATGTCGAGAGAAGATTTAAATACTTGTTTGTGGCTTTGGGAGCTTGTATTGAAGGGTTTGGAGCAATGAGGAAAGTTCTCCAAGTCGATGCGACTTTTCTTAAAACAAGACATGGTGGGATGCTTGTGTTTGCGACAGCTCATGATCCTAATCATCACTGTTGTGCTAAGTTTTAACCCAAAATAAAGCTGTAAGTGCACAGACAATCGCAGTAGTATAAAGGGTATCGAATCCACAGAGACAAAGGTTACACTATGAAATTATAGATTTTAATTTAAAGCTAAGATAAAATATAGTTGGTGATTTTTGTAACAAGCAACGACAAATGATTAAGCGGTATAAAATGCAATAAAACAAGCACTAGATCAAGGTCATTCGCCGGTGATTTCGGATTAAGGACTGAGCAACTATTCAAGATTCAATTTAAGCGCGGTCTAGAACTCAAACATAAAAGTAATATTGCCCCACTGTCGTGATGCATTAATATCTTTGTCTAACAACCTAAATGCCTAAACTGTCGTTTGAATTCAGAGATGTTGACAAGCATTATCGAAAAGGTTCAATTTGTTCACAATTGATGGCAACAATCAACTGTCGTTGGTTGCACACCAATTGCTCATCAATGGTTTATCTAGCAACCTAGAGCACTGTCGTGAATAAGTTAAACTTAAAATCATAGACTAGGCGGCCACTCTAGCCTAAGCATTACGAATCCCAATTGATGAAGACATATGATAATCTATTCTATTTGGACTACTCAAACATGATGAAATCAAACACAACAAAACAATAAAGAGAATTCATTATATCAAAAGAGATTAGGGTTTAGAATTCTTCTCAATAGAATTGTGGAATGATCCTCCAAATTGTGAATCCAAAACTTGGAAAAAGTACTCGTGAACAGTAATCGTGAACAGTAATTGTGAATAGTGAACAGTGAATCTCCAAAGGAGAAAATGAGTTTTTCTCAGCGAAAAAGGGTTCTGTTCCAGAGGTGGCTGCCTCTCTTATTTATAATTAAAAACTAGGTTAAAACTGGAGCCTCTGGCGAGCAGGTGCTCGGATACGGAAATCACATTTTTCTCCGAATTCATGAGTCTCTGGAATCGGGACCGGTCGGTCCCGTTTCCAGGGAGCTTCCACTCTTCGAGCCCTCGTGCGAGCAGGTGCTCGCTCCAAACCGAGCAGGTGCTCGGTTATGAAAAACGCCATCTTTTCTCCAGATTCGTCCCTTTTGCTCCAATGACCCCCAATGACTCCAATCCATGTTTGAGAGCATCCTAGAACCTGAAAAGACACAAAAGGAACTAGAAAGAACTGAAAAGACTAAATAAACAATACGTAAAAGAGACCAAAATACTAATATATCCATTCTCCCGGACTTAGACCTTTGTTTGTCCACAAACAAAACAAGATCAAGGATAGAAGAGTGTCGGAAGATCACATGGAATTCACTCGCTTGTTGCAAAAATCTCTGAACTTCATACTTTCATCACTTGGCCTTAGAACATGTACCACAACCTAACTTTATTCACTCACAACTTAGCAAAACTTCGGAATCCTCAATATCATCTCTTAATCAATTAATCACAATGAAAGTGCAGTGATCTTACACAAGGGGAATCGTTTCAAGGGTTGCCGACTTCTCCTAACCAAGACCTTCTCCCGTATACTCTTTTTCTCAATTTTTTATTATTATTATTATTTTTTTTTATTATTATTATTATTATTATTTTTAATTTTTTTTCTTATGGAACGAATCTAATGAGGTCACAAAGGAGGTACGGGTCTATGCATCATCCCTTGGTTCACTTCGAAACTTTTAGTTTCCCTTACAACAGCTTTTCGTGAGGTCACAAAAGAGACACGGATTTACGCATCATCCCTTGGCTACTTGGGCATGTTGCTTTGAAGTTTTTTAATGGGACAAATCTAATGAGGTCACAAAGGAGATACGGGTTTACGCATCATCCCTTGGTTCACTTCGATCCTTTTAGTTTCCCTTACAACATGCTTTCCGCGAGTCCCAAAGGAGATACGGGTTTACGCATCATCCCTTGGGTCACTTGGGCATGTTGCTTTGAATTTCTCCCCCTTTATTTATCTTTTCTCTTCTTTTTTTTTTTTGTAAGGGGAGAATTTAAAAGTTAAATGATTCAAAAGTTAGAGAGGAAAGAGTATACTTGTTGGAAAGTTGTTGTGTCTTATACGGTCGGGAAAAGTCTTGCCCAATGAACATCAAACCCCTGAGAAAGAAATTAAAAGTCAAGATTAAATACCAAATAGGGATTTGAGATGACATTGAATCAACCTAATTTCCGATAAGTATGAGCTTTGGGGGAAATTTTAAATCTACCCATAACCTGTCGTAGGAGCACCCTGCACGAGCAGGTGCTCGGCAGAGATGTGGGGTGCTCGAAACAGTACTTTGGCCAAGTTGTGAATCATACAAGTAATCCCTAGTCCGAACATAAATCCAATAGATCAAGTTCATAATTCCATTTCCAAACAACCTCTTATTGACTCGATAAACTCAAAAGCAAACTCAAGAAAAACTAAAATCAAACTCAAAAGCAGACACAACAATAAGACCGCTCCCCTGGACTTAAATCACACCGTCTCCGGTGTGAAAAAAAAATGTAGGAGATTGGTGACACAAGAAAAAGATAAATAAAATATATTATACAATGATGATAGAAGGGTGAAAGAGATATCACCGCGTAGAAGCCTTCCGCGTCGTCATCGAGCAGGTGCTCGCGCCTGATTCCTGGGGTGCTCGATTAGGGGGCTAGGCTAGGGACCGACCGGTCCCAATTCTGGACCGACCAGTCCCATTTCCAGGGACTCCTTCTGGTTTGTTGAAATCGGTGGATCAACCGGTCTGGGCTTCTGGGCGAACCTTTTTTTTTATTTTTTAGAACTGAAAACACAAATAAAATGTTAGTGATAAAAGGAACTTAAAATCGAATTATGTACAAGAACTCTTACCAATGGGTTGCCTCCCATCAAACGCTTGTTTTAAGTCGTTAGCTCGACTTTGTAGACTGTTTAGGCTCAAGGAGGGTCAAACTCACCTCCTTTAGTGTCCAGCAACACTATGTCTCCATGTGGTCGCGCAACCGGAGCATGTGCTCGGTCGGATGCTCGGTCGGGTGGATAGGGATGTTTGATTATGAACGGACCGGACCCTTTCTTATCCTTGTTCTTTCGGAACCTGAATAACCATCTGAGCCATGCTGGGAGCGTCTTCAACTCAAGCTTTAGAGCTTTCAGCTCACTCCAAGAACCATGAATAGTAGATTTTTCGGGAGCAGGTGCTCGCTGAGGAGCTCACTGATCCTCAATTTTTGTGCCCTCTCCCAGACTAAAAAGTTCATCTCCCTTATCCACTCGGATGTTAGAATCCAGAAACTTAGCGAATTCTTGGGTGTCTTCACTCAGAAAACCGTGTTCACCCTCGACTTTTGTCTATGCACTTTCAAGCGGATCACTTTCTAAGATCTCTTCAACCTCATCCTCTAACATCTCTGATCCGTCGTGGACAACAAATGTTTGCCCATCTATCATCGGTTTCTTGAGACGCTTGCTCATCTCAAACCGGACTACCATGTCTCCTAGACGGAGATCCACTATGCCTTCTTCAACATCAATGATAGCACGTGCTGTGTGTAAAAAAGCTCTGCCCAAAATCAACGGATCCTTTGGTTCTTCATCAAGCTCAAAAACCACAAAATCTTTAATAACACCCACCGGAAGCTTTTTAGACCTATCCGCAAAAACCAACAAAATCTTGGTGGGTTTGAACTTGGTGAAGCCTAAATGCTTAGCCACATAATATGGCATCAAATTGACGCTGCTTCCTAAGTCACACAATGAACAAGCAAATGTGGAAGGCCCTATTTTCACGGAGATCACAAACCTTCCCGGATGATCTTATTCTGAAGTACGGCACTACACTCCTTAGAAACCATCATCACACTCTCCTCTTCAAAAATCTTAACAGCGACCAATTTCTTCGTGTACCTCTTGGGTGATGGTATCATTTGCATGGCATCAACCAAAGGGAGCTTCACCGTCAAATCTTCTAGCACCTCCTTACACTCAACATCCTCCAAATCCTTCCTAGATTTCTTAGGGGGTACTAGGTACGACACCCTTGGTACATAAACCCTCTCAGGGTAAGGCACCCTTGGTACATAAACCCTCTCAGGGTAAAGCACCATTGGTACATAAACTCGCTTAGGCGAAGTTTCTGAAATTTTCGTGGGAGCACCCTGTGCGAGCAGGTGCTCGCTGGGAGAAAGCGGGTGCTCAGAAAAAAATTTCGCAGCATTGATCAGAACTGAATCCTGAAGTGTCCCTGAGCTTGATCCAATCTTCTTATGCCTATCTTCCTCAGAAAATCACTCTCTTGAGCCTGGTGCTCGGTAATCTTTTCCTTAGCCTTCACGTGGAAGCTTGTGATTACAGGCGGTACCAACAACTGTCCACTCCTCAACTCAATAGCATTTACTGGATACTCCTTTCTGGGATTCACCTCACCACGTCCTGGAAGAGTTCCAGCTGGTCTCTTAATAGCTTCGGCCGTTTGAGCGACTTGTGTATCCAATTTTTTCACATGCGCGGTAACAGCCTCGTACTTCGTATTCAGATCATTGTACATGTGATCTACCTTGGCACTAATCTCAGTGGACGCCTGTTGCTGGTTAACCATCAGTTGCTGCATGAGACTCTTCAACTCATCCTAAGATGTAGGCGCGGAAGTAGCTTGTTGTGGCGCGGCGAATTGTTGTTGGTTCCTTCCTTGGAAACGAGTCTGATTCTGGTTAGTGATGAACTGATTCCCTTGAGTGTTTCTGGAGTAGCACTTCTGATTCAAACCCCCTTGTTGCGGATAGACTTGGTCTGGCGGGTTCTTGACATTGGTGCTTCGGTAGGATAGGTTCGGGTGGCTCCTATAATTCGGGTTGAACCCGCGGTTTTAGTATCCTTGACCACTCACAAAGTTAACCTCCCATATCCAAGCATCTTCATCATCTTCAAACCCTTGAGAAATAGGTGCAACCCCATTCTCTTCCACATACTTAACCGGTCTTCGACTCTCGCGTAGAAGCAAATTCACCTTCGCCGTCCACTCATCAATCTTCCGAGTGTCCACACTATTGACTGTCCTAGACATATCATACTTAGGAGCCTTGTTGCTAGAGCTTGCAGCCATGTTCTCAATCAGCTCAAAAGCACCATATCTAGTCTTGGTCATAAAATTCTCATTACTCGCAGCATTTAGGGCATTCTGATAATCCCATTCAACTCCATCATAGAAAATCCCCTGAATTTGTTCATCTTTGAAACCATGATGAGGATACTCTCTACGGTACTCCTTCAATCTCTCCCAAGCTTCACAGAAAGCTTCACCAAAATGTTGTTGAAAAGACGAAATCTTGTTCCTCAAAGATGCTGTCTGGGACTTAGTGTAGAAATGGTCCAAGAACGCGGCTCTAACCTCATCCCATGTCTTCAAAGAACCAGCGGGTAAGGACTTCAACCATCTAAGAGCCTTGTTCGAGAGTGAGAATGGAAATAACTTGCACTTCAGAAACTCATTCGGTACCCCATTAGACCTCGTAGTGCTGCAGATTTCTTCAAAGTTCTCGATGTGATCCATCGGTATCTCAGCTGGTAATCCATGGAATAGATGTTGCTTCACCAAAGAGATCATATGAGGCTTGATCTCGAAATCTTGCCTCTGAATTGCTGGAGAGACAATTGCCAAACGGTTCTGATAATAAGCATGGGGATTATCCGAATCCCCTATACCCAGCTGTACTAGTGGAGCACGCGGTTAATTCCTTTGCAACTGAGCAATCTGATCCCTCAACAACTTCAACTGAGTATTCATCGCTCCCTGACACATACCAAAAACAAATAAAAAAAATAAAAATAAAAATAAAATAAAATTAGCAAAAATTCTTAGACTATGAATAAAACCAAATTTCAAAGGTAACGCAATTGGTCCCCGGCAACGGCGCCAAAAACTTGATGTGCTAAGTTTTAACCCAAAATAAAGCTGGAAGTGCACAGACAATCGCAGTAGTATAAAGGGTATCGAATCCACAGAGACCAAGGTTACACTATGAAATTATAGATTTTAATTTAAAGCTAAGATAAAATATAGTTGGTGATTTTTGTAACAATCAATGACAAATGATTAAGCGGTATAAAATGCAATAAAACAAGCACTAAATCAAGGTCATTCGCCGGTGATTTCGGATTAAGGACTGAGCAACTATTCAGGATTTAATTTAAGCGCGGTCTAGAACTCAAACATAAAAGTAATATTGTCCCACTGTCGTGATGCATCAATATCTTTGTCTAACAACCTAAATGCCTAAACTGTCGTTTGAATTCAGAGATATTGACAAGTATTATCGAAAAGGTTCAATTTGTTCACAATTGATGACAACAATCAACTGTCGTTGGTTGCACACCAATTGCTCACCAATGGTTTATCTAGCAACCTAGAGCACTGTCGTGAATAAGTTAAACTTAAAATCATAGACTAGGCGGCCACGCTAGCCTAAGCATTACGAATCCCAATTGATGAAGATATATGATAATCTATCCTATTTGGCTCAGTCACTATTCAATCCTAAATCACCATTGAAATCCTTAATCTAGCTAATGGACTACTCAAACATGATGAAATCAAACACAACAAAACAATAAAGAGAATTCATGATATCAAAAGAGATTAGGGTTTAGAATTCTTCTTAATAGAATTGTAGAATGATCCTCCAAATTGTGAATCCAAAACTTGGAAAAAGTACTCATGAACAGTAATCGTGAACAGTAATTGTGAATAGTGAATAGTGAATCTCCAAAGGAGAAAATGAGTTTTTCTCAGCGAAAAAGGGTTCTGTTCCAGAGGTGGCTGCCTCTCTTATTTATAATTAAAAACTAGGTTAAAACTGGAGCCTCTGGCGAGCAGGTGCTCGGATACGGAAATCACATTTTTCTCTAAATTCATGAGTCTATGGAATCGGGACCGGTCGGTCAGGTAATAGGACCGGTCGGTCCCGTTTCCAGGGAGCTTCCACTCTTCGAGCCCTCGTGCGAGCAGGTGCTCGGTTATGAAAAACGCCATCTTTTCTCCAGATTCGTCCCTTTTGCTCCAATGACCCTTAATGACTCCAATCCATGCTTGAGAGCTTCCTAGAACCTGAAAAGACACAAAAGGAACTAGAAAGAACCTAAAAGACTAAATAAACAATACGTAAAAGAGACCAAAATACTAATATATCAATCACCATTATCCTATTGCGTTTGCCATTCTCGATGGTGAGAACAACGCAAGTTGGAATTGGTTTTTCAGTCAAATGAGAAGTATTATTCAAGATGATCCACAATTGGTTTGGATAAGTGATAGAAATAGAAGTCTCATCAAGGGGATTCATGAGTTGTACCCTAAAGCGCAACATGGGTTTTGCATGTATCATCTATCATTTAATATGAAAGGACAAGTCGGTTCCTTGAGAAAAAAGCATGTACAGAGAAATTCAGGGCGTTGGCAACCATTTACACGGACGTAGAATTCCTAAGGGAGTATGAGGAGTTTGGAAGATTATACTCTAAGGATGTGGAGTATTTGGAAACTAGTGTGGTGGAGGGTCCGAAAAAATGGGCGCGATGCTATTTTCTGGGAGAGAGGTATAACATAAACACAATGAACAGTGCGGATTCCTTGAATAACGTGTTCAAGGACGCAAGAAAACATTCTTTGCTATGTATGATGGATAAGATAATCAAGAAAATGGTGGAGTGGTTTAACCGATATAGGAAGGAATCTGCCGGAAGGAGTGGAGCAAGCGCACGGAAATTGGTGCCCGTTGTTGAGAATGAATTGTCCACTAGATGCTTTGTTGCTAAGAGATGGCATGTGGATGTGTTGAACTCGTTCTTGCTTGAGTACAGTGTGATTGGTAAAGATGGGAAGTCTTACTTGGTGGATTTGAGGAAGAAAAGTTGTAGTTGCAGGTGTTTTGACATCGACAAGTACCCTTGCGTACATGCAATAACCGCACTTCTTAAGTACATGAGTTGGAAAGAAAGGCCCGTGGATATCCATATACATGAATTATGCTCCAAATATTATCGCACTTCTTATGTCAGGATGATTTACCCAGTCCCGCATCAGAGTGAGTGGTCTGGAATCCCTGAGCATATACAAGAATCGTGGGTGTCACCGCCAAAGTACAAGAAAAGAAAGGGAAGAAACCAAGTGAAAAGGATTCCGTCGACCGGAGAAAAGCGTCGGAAGCCTAGTAATACGTATGTGGGGATCAATATGGCGGGGAGTAGTGCCGATGCACCACAAGTTTAAACCTCTTTTGCTTTGTTTTTGTATTTCGCTTTCTGTTTGGACAACTGCGTAAAATTTGGGACAACTATTAAGCTATTCTTTTCCCAGATTTATGTATCTCTTCTCTGTTTGAACAACTGGGGAAAAATGGTTACACCTATTCCTGAGAATCTGCTATTTACTCTCTGGTGTAACAACTGGAGAAAACTGGGGATAACTGTTAACGACTAGTTTAGAACAAAATAAAAAAAATGAAATTGTCACCGAACACTAACCTCCCAATTATAATTCGTATTCTAGGAATGTGTATAGTTTCATACATATATGTTTGGTCAAAAATACAATCAAATTTTTGAATTTAATTTTCAACCATATAGAGATTTTCCCATAAAATACCTTACCCTTTTGTGTGTTGTTTCTTAATCATATCTAATTTACCTAGGTGAGTATTAGCGTAATGTTTCTCTGCCAATTGTGAGTGTTTTGATATCTCTGGCATGTACCAAAAGTAGACAATTAGAAGTGTGCAACCACAATGTCAAAGATTTTTCAGCGTTCCACTATATATGTATGAAAACACACAAAAATGCAACTGTTTGTAAGTTTGGACAACTAGAAAACTGGGGGTACAACTGTTGGAGAAAATTTTGGAAATTTTCCCTCCAAATCAAATTCCTTCTAAAACTTTTGTCTTCTCCTAAGTCAAATCAACTATTAGGGAAAAGTACAATAGCTACTTTTTCTTCTCCTCCACCATATAATCCGACCCCCTCCCCTTCTCCTCCATCACTTCTTTACACTCCACCAAACCCAAATGCCCTTCTTCTCCTTCTCCTTCTCCTTCTCCTTCTATCTAAACCCTAAAAATGTCTCGAGATCCTTACAAAAATTGGGGATTAAACCTCCCTACGGACGAAAGCTCAAGCGAGGAGGAAAACCCCACATTCCTCGCCATGTGCATTGTCGACGGGACCCCGGACGGTATCCCGGGGAAGTGTTTTTGTGGTCGGAAAGTATTCATTCATCGTGAACCAAGCGGCGATAACAAGGGGAGGATTTAGTACGCTTGTAATGAAACCGATTGGGGTCCTCAATTCCGTGACGGTCCTCACTTCTGTAAGTGGTAGGATTACTCCGTGACGGAAGAAGTGGAGGCGTTGAAGAACAAATCCTGCGAACAAAACATCCGCATTCAACACTTGGAATCCGAGAATGCCAAGAAGAGCAATGAAATCGAGGAGTTAAAGGGGAGGCTTCTCGATCTGGAGGTGGTGGTGTTGGGGAAAAAGTGTTAGATGTTTTTCCGGTTATCTTCTCGGTCTCTGTTTGTATAACTAGTACAACTACGGTTTCTAGTTATTCCTGTTGTTCTCGTTTTAATATTTGTATGGTTAACTTTTGTGTTTTAAATATTTGTTTTTGTACTTGTTCTCTGTTATTCAACAATAATAGAGAAATTAGCTATTGTACTCTAGTTCAAACCAATGCTAAAATAGGTAATATGCTAGCAATAGATCCGAAATGCAAGGTTCCAAAGAAAAACAAGCATAGTTGTTCCAAGTTTTCAATAGTTTTCCAAAACAGAAACATGCATAGTTGTACCTGTTTTCCCTAGTTGTCTAAACAGCAACACTAACAAACTTCAGATACAAAAAATGCTTATCAAAGAACTTTAAATTCCCTCTTTCCTCATAGTTATCCATGTACGGCCTATAATCTAAACTGGAAATGAGAGCGTGCTCATTCATAGAATACCGAATTGGAACTCTGTTCACGATAAACCATACTTCCTTCTTTTTCATGATTTTTGTGAATGATTACTGTTACAAATATCGTATCTATTCATAAAAAGAAGCTATCACATACTGAAACGCTGATAACGGCATTCCATCCGCAACAAGAATCGCATCACAAGGACTTTCCACAACGTGATTTCAACAATCATAAATCACAATTCTCAAAACCTGCTTCTAAATCTACATTACTCAAGCAAAAGTCTATGTCTCTACCTTTGAAATAGCTCCAGGTTGGACCTTATTAAGGACTTTACAAAGGATCTTATTAAGGAATAGAGCAAATAATCGATAAACCATACTTCTTTATAAGAAGCAAATAAAGCATCGTTGTTTTGTGATTCACCTCTCTAGTCATGTGGAATAAGTGACGAAATTGAGGATGATTGTGGAACCATTCAATCTCGTTCGCGTCGAGAACTTTCTCCAAATTCTCCACCGCTTTGGCAACGTAACAATTTGTTGCTAGCTTCATGCTTTTCTTGTAGAATTCCGGCTTTATATACATCTTTTCCGGTAACAAGGCTACGGTTTCGTCATCCGAATCCTACAACCGAGAAAATAAATTCAACAACATCAATCTCAAACCCGAAATCAATCAAATTCAAACTCCACAATTCATTCCATACACTCAAATCATTCAATTCATTACCGTTTCTTCCGCATCTTCTTCTCCTTCACCATCGCCTACTGTGCGCTCGACGGTTACGCCTCCGGTGGGCTCGACACCTTTCTCTTTGTCGGCTTCTTCTCCTTCATCGTCGTCTACTGTGCGCTCGGCGGTTACGCCTCCGGTGGGCTCGACGCCTTTCTCTCCGCCGGTTTCTTCTACTACTTCTTCATCGCCCCTTCTTTCTTCACCATCGCCGACGGTGGTGTTCGAGATGGCCATATCCACGGCTACGGTTTCAGCCGCCGGTGGATCTTCCTCACTTCCGGAGGAGAATGAAGGAGAAGGAGTTCGTAACTTAGCTCTCACCATGATTCCGATTCAATTGTACTAGTTGTACTCCTTAAGAACAATCGATAGATAGAGAGGGAAGAGAGATCGATTGAGTTTCGGAAAATCTTGTTTGTGTTTTGAAATTGAAATTTAGGGGAAAATTAGGGATTTTAATCGATTTGAAATGGTTATCTTGGTTATGGGTGCCGGTTTAGGAATTAGTTGGTTAGGTTTCGGGTTTCGGGTCGGGTTTACGGGTTGGGTCCGGGTTGACCCTGGTTGGTCTTTGTAAATAATGCCAACTTCTCTCTGATTTGGTAAATGACCACATTTTGTCCATTTAAAAAAAAAGAAAAAAAAATTTGGTGGAAATGAGAGTATTATAGCCCAAGTGGTTTTAAGGAAGAGTACAATAGCTAATTTCCCTACTAAAACATCATAGAACCTAAAGAGACATAAAAGTTGGATGTCTATTATTTGTTGATCCAATGGTCACTCTCGTTGGAAAATTCTTCACTAGCCTCCCTCCACCGTCCATCAATAATGCTGATGAGCAATGGAGTGATTTCATCTCCGGTGGTTTCAAGGTCATTCCTTTCAATGAAGAGATTATCTTGTTTGATTTCGAGAAAGAAGAAGACGTTAGGACGGTTCTAAAAGAAGGACCATGGAACGTCAATATAGTTATCTTGGTACCCAAGGAATATCCGTTGGAAAAGTCTTTATCGCACATCGATTTCTCGGTGGCTTGCTTTTGGGTCAAGGTACAGGGTTTGCCCTTATCTCAGTACACACACCAAGAGTGTGAGAAGATCGCTAAGCGGTTGAGTGTTAAGCCACTGGTCTGTGAGTACATTGATCGGTCTCAAAGAGATATTGGGATTAGAGTCGAAGTAGATCTTAGAAAACCATTGAACCCCGGGTTTTTTATTGAAGATCAACTTGATGAGCCTCACTTTGTTAAGTTCAAATATATGAATTTAGGCAACTTCTGTGAAGCCTGTGGCAAAATTGATCATATTGACTGTGGAAAAACACCAAAGGCGAGAGCTTTAACTAGTAAGTTTAAGACCAAGACTTATGGTCCATGGCTAAGGTGTTGTGATTTATCATGGCCGGTTATAATCAAGGTTGATTACTTGGAGAAGGATCCAATCGGTGAAACAACAACCGACAAGGACGAGGCGGAGTTGTTGGTAGAATTCAAGATTGGTGTTGTTATAAAAGCGAGCATGAATGGAATGGGAAGACACTGACCCGTTCTGTTCCCGGAAAAAGTGAGAGACATTGTTTTCGTCTACCTTCGTCTCTTCTCATCTCAGAGACTAGGCATGAGAATTCGGCTAATCGGTTCGGGTTCGGTTCGGTATTTTCGGGTTTCGGGTAATCGGATGTAGGAGTTTTATACCCATTAAAGAACCGAAACATATTCGGTTCGGTGTCGGTTCGGTATTTTCGGGTTCGGATTGGTTCGGTTTTAAAATTAATTATCTGAAAAAATTCGGTATCGGTTCGGTTTCGGATATTTTTACCCAAACTAAAAAAAAAATACCAAAATATCCGAAAATGTCCAATATATTCGAAATTTATATAATTTTTTTAATAAAAAATGAAACCATTCACATAAATTGGTTTTTTAATTAAACTAACCGAAAAAAATCTTAAAACTAACAAAAACAAAATTGTAAAATTCACCAATTTTATCCTACATATCCAACCTAAAACCAAAATGTTTACAAAATAATTTATGTGTCGGATATTTCGGGTATCCATTGGGTTTTCAGTTCGGTACTAGTTCGGTTTCGGGTTTTCGGTTCTAGACATATATGATCCATCGGGTATTTTAAAAAAATTGGTTCGGATAATATCGGTTCGGTATCGGATCGGATGTTCGGATCCGGGTAAAAATCCCAGCCCTATTAGAGACCAAGGTTTACGAGGTTTTATCAAGTGAGATCGAAGAGATAGCACCATTGGTTGGTTTTAGATCCTGCGACGAAGATATTGTTATCGGATCGTTTCTTAAATACCTGATGGAGAACAATAACAAGTGGTCTTGGTGTAGAAGTAGATTTGTGCCTTTAAGAGCTTCTAGCACGAAGCATATCACAATACCAATGGTGGCATGCGAGGCGATGATTCAAGAACAAAGAGATGACGAGTTAAACGGCAAGACAATCTTAAGATCTCTGAACTGATCAAGACTCGGGTCAAAAGAAACGAGGATCTACTGTCGGTATCACAATGGATGGAAAGCATCAAAGAGGCGTTGAGAGAGATTGGTGTGACTCTGGTTGAGATGGACTTGGAGCAGAGAGCTATGGCTGCTTGCGACGAGGCAATTGAGATGGAACTCTCGTGGCGTAAAGCTTCAAAGCCAGCGGAGAGAGAAAGAGTCGAGGAACTAGAGACTGTGATTGTGAACGTGCTTGGACACGGGATGAGCTCGTGTACAATTTGTAAGGAAGAGATGTTTCCTGGAGAGGAAGCAACTCGTATGCCTTGCTCTCATGTCTTCCATAAGCAATGTCTTCAAGGTTGGCTTAAGACTGCCAATTCATGTCCACTTTGCCGTTTCCAGTTACCTCCTTCGGACGTATAAGTCTTGATTTTGTTTACCTGTAATCTATTGTTTTACCTCAAGAAATAAAGAAAGTGTTATGATAGATGTTTAATGTGTAAAGAAGAAAGATTAGATTGAAACAATCAGTAATAATACTAAACAAGATAGTATTCGGACAAGAGTGCGGTTGAGATTACACAGATTAAACACAAGACTGATGCAACATCTGCAATCTTATTTGACGAGCCCGAGAAGAAGTAGATCTTGTGGCTACTGCTCTCTCCTTTGAAGCCTCTAACAATCATAGCCTGCACATAAATAGAACATACATCGGTACATACTTCTTTAACAGAGAGTTCCTATTTGAGTTTCGAATAACAACAGAAAATTAAAACGGGTAACTGAAATCTCTTTGACCTGTGATATTTGCTCGGCATGGCGAAATATATTCTTGAAGATCCGGCGTATGAAAGAAGCGAAAACTACAAAAGCAGTCATTTTGTAACTTGAGTTTCCAAAAAACCAGTTTTAGTTTCAGAAAAAGAGAGAAAAAAAAACTTTAGATTCTTACTATCAAGTGTCTCTAGCGGAGTCAGCTGCTTCCAGTTTACTCTTCGGGATACAATTCCCAGTGCGACACTTCTGACCTGCAATGTAACATGTGCAAATCATACCGTTATTTGGTTAGGAACTCGGAATAACAAAGGTGATTGATATAATCTTGATTTGAAGCCTCTTCACCTCATCGAAAACCAAATTAATGAATCTCAGTGAAAGCAGAAGTGTGAGGATAATTTCACCAACTGGAACACCGATATATGTCAACGGGAACAAGAACCAACGCAGAGCAAGCGCAAGTTGCTCAGGTGTTGTGGTTGCAAGGCAAATACTAGCACTTTGGAAGATCTGTGACAAAAAAAAACCAAATGTTCCATTAGGTGATCTATAATAAAAAAACACACAGAAAAGGAGAAACCGTGGAAGTAAGAAAACCGACTTACGATAAAGGTTAAGCACGCAGCTGTGCTTCCAACAGACAAACCTTTCCTTGTAAATTGCAAAGGCCCAAGCTTTAGTAACATGTACGAATAACCGCTCAATGACATGGGAAGATCAGGCAAGCTTGTGATTGTAGATGGTGGGGTTCTTGATTGAAGCATTGCCGGTGCACCATCAGAACCTATCCCTAAAGTTACAAAGAGGATTCCCGAAAGAAGTGACACTCTCGCCAATTGATCCTGCACATGACCAAGTTAGGAAACTCAACACAGAAGATAAATCACAAGACAGTAATTAAGCCAAGCATCACAGTTGCTTTAGACTAGTGACAGAGATAAAGAACTCACCATCCACACTTGCCTAGGGAGAACAAAGATTGACAAAAGAGCAGTGCATACAACAAGTCCTAAACGCACAACGATATTTGCTCTAGCGGGAAGAACAACTAGAGTTAATAGCCATACCTGCACATATGCAAATACCAAATTCAGCATAGCAAACGAAACAACAAATCTTCATAACAAATATCCAAAACTATGAATTAGTCTGGCAAATCTATAGCTAGTTGCTTCATAAAACCCTCAAAAATCAACCAAATGCTAGTAAATCCCAATCTAAACCACTTAACAAACATCGTTTGATTTCTAAACTCTCTTTCTCACAAAATTGGATAAAGAATCAAAATTTTGATTACCAGTTTGATTCTGGGATCCACGGAATGCAGGAAAGTGACAGGGGACGATATGAACTGTCCGATGGGACTTCCCGTCGCGCTCGAAATCAATCTGAAGATATTTTCGGCTCCGAGTCCTGGAATCGGTAACCGGTTAACCCAATTTCCGGGTTTTCCGTCACCGTCGACCGCGGCGGCTCTAACCCGGACAACCCTTTTCGTCTCATTAAGCCGGAGCGGAAAGAAAAGCCTAGGGTTCCGCTTGAGAATTGGAATCGGGAGATTGCGAATTGGATGTTTGGGGATTAGGGTTACCGTGAGCGAGAGCGTTGGAATTGTGAGATTGGAGCGATTCATGAGTGTTATTTCAGTCTCGGATTGAACCAGGCATGCCCTAGAAATTTGCCTGGCGGGAAATTGTGTACTGAACTATCTGCTGATTTCATTACTTTGGGACTAGAAGATAAGAAGAAGGAGCTAAAGAGTTAAAGACTCGTTTTTGAGTTTTATTACACACTTTGTACAATTTCACGGGTCATAGGCCAAACCAAACCCAAAACCAAGGCATACATTATTTGATGGAACATTTTGAAAATGTAACACAATTTTAAACATACAAGTACATATCACTGTTTGGGAACATTTTTGACAATTTCTTCTGTGATGGCAAAAGATGGCTCGAGAGCTTTTTGAATCTTCCAGGCGGTTCGGCCTAAGCTGCCCGTTGTTTCTAGGATTTTACCGGTAGTTTTCCCCGCATTTTCTCCAAAACTGTGGCGCGATTGTCACAAATATTGTAGAAACATGTTACATATCAATTCACTCTCCCACATCCATGGCTACTACTATATTGAATCTCAAATTTGAGGCTCGAAATTAAAATTTATACCTCTTACTAACAAGTTTAGTAGCAGCCATGGATGTGGCAGTGTGAGTTTGTACCTCCGCAGCTTCAGCAGCACCAAGAATTTTATCTATTGGATCACATCAAACGTTCCATATGTTTTTATTTGTTATGGACTTATAGTTTCGACCTCAAAAACATTAATGAACATGTGATGCTAAAAAGTGGCAATTAATGGAGCTATTCACTTACTAAAAGAATCAAGTGAAGCCAAGAGAACCTCTCCTGGAGCAGTGGATAAGAATGCCTTCCCTAACTTGGATTTAAGCACGGGAGCTATCATCAAACCGTTCACCATTTCTTCACTGTCTAACACTGCTACTCCTACCGTCTCGCTCGCCTTCCATAGCTTCTCAACTCTATGTACATGTAACATGTTACATCCAACCAAATAAATAACCATAATTTGAAGGAGACATGGACTTAATCAAGAACCCGATATTTCATTGTTTGGCGTAATTTATATAGTTTAGTGGGTTTTAGTGATTAACAATAACAAAATGTAGTTTAATTTAGAGATAAAACAATAACAACAAAATGTGTGTTTACCTTTGAAGATATGTGTTAATTTTATTCTTCTTCTTAGTTTCATTGTTGTCACCTCGATTTATTTGTGATGGAAAATCAACATTCTTTTCTTCATACTCTTTTGTGGTCGTTATTTCATCTCCTCCCTTGTGAACCTGTATTATAAGAAATCAATTAAAATCATAACAAACATGTAAACCTTCATGTTCATAAATATGCGCTAGAAATTCCGATATGAGAAATGAGAATAGTTATACTAGTATATAAAAGACATAAACCTTTTTCACTATAACAATCACTTAGATTCTTATCAAATCAATCTTAAACATCATGAGGGGTACTTATGTGTATGAGTGAGCAATTAGACCTTCTTAGAGTAAGAATTGCTACAAGTGAAGATTCCTTTGATGATTTTCCCTGTTCCTCCGGCTATAGCCTTGGCCACAACACTTTTGTATTCTTCTGCCTTTGGCGTAAACTCTTTCCAATCAATTTCATTGTTGTTCTTACTCAAAGATGAGAAACAAGAATTATCCCTCATAAACTTATCTAGAAACTCCAAGCTTTTCACGATGTCTTCTTCTTTGCCAGAGAAAGCGACGCCATACCTAAGTGGATTGCCATCTTTCATCGGAAGAGTGAAGATGTAGTCACGAGCGTTGACTTTCATCACCGGATCGTCTTTAACTACTGGCCATTGAAGGTCATTTCCGACTCGGATGACCATCTCTAGAGGCACGTTGTTGTCTGATGAAACCTTTACAAGCTTGAACTCCCCGGAGGCGAGCTTCAATGGTTCGGATGCATCCACCAGATGGACCCGGCACTCGGAAATTTGCAACATGACCTCTTCTTTTACGTTTTGGGGAGATGGGTTTTCTTGGATTGATGAGGACATCGGGTTTTGTTCGTCGTTCAAAATAGTAGTTAACTGTGCTTTGTATGCGAGAATCGTTCGAAAAATGTTGGAAGATTGAAGGTAATGGAATTAAGACCCTTGAAGATTAGATCATACTAAGACTATAAAACATTGTCTTATAGTTTGATAATGGAGAATTAGTAATTTTTTCTAGTAGGAACTGTTCAATTTGTTCTAGTAGCCTAGTAGGAACTATAAAATTATCCTGAAGTTGTCTCTCTCTTTCCAACAATTTGATAATGCTTTAAAGTTTCTATATACTTAAATTAATGGTCTCTTTTATTGAAAAGTATTGTATCTTGTTCTCAGTTAAAATGTAAACTATTATTTTCTAATGTGTATAGATTAAAGGGGTGTATTGAATCTTGCATTTAAAGAGATTTGAGTTTTAATGAGATTTTAGGTTATTTTAATGATTTTGTGTGATTCTATGAGATTTATAATAAAATTCTCTGCAATCCCACCTAAAACCATGAGATTTGAGTCTTTGTATTTTTAACAAAGAAATCCCCTGGAATTTCCTTTAAAATCTCCTGGAATTATTAAAATCAAATCCTTAGTATAATTTCAATAACAGTGGATTTTAAAGTACTTTTTAAAATCACTAGTTCAATAACAGTGGATTTTAATAGGTTTTTTAAAATTCATGGTACAATAATATAAGATTTGACAAATTAAAACAAATCACTTGAAATGTTAGATTGAATACACCCTCCTAAATATTTTTTTGGAAGAGTTTTCATCTCCTATACATAAGATAATATTGCAATTTACAGTCCTATACTGTAAAAGATGTTAGCACTTGCCAAAAAATTAAACTAGATTTGATCATATCGACATTATTATCCGGTGGAATACGTAACGAAATGCACATATCTCGAATTTTTATCGGAACAGATCATTTTCTAGTTTCATAATAGACAATTTAAGGTGGAACCGAGTCAAAGCGATCCAATGTTGCTTAATTCGAACCGTTAACGAAGACTGGTCAGCGCATGATGGAATTTGACATTTGAACATTCCAAGATTTCGTCAGGTGCTTGTGTTTGAGCGAGTAAACTGTTCTCGTGGAGTTAATGGGCGATATCATGCTCATAATGTATGTGTATATATATAGCTAGGTGCGGATCCATAAATTATTTAAAATGAGAGAACAAATATTAAACTAATAAATACAAACTAATATTAGAAAATATAGTGTTAGATTAAAATTAAAATTATATTTTACAACATGTACCCGTTTTGTGATGATTTGGGACGATTGGCTGAAAAACAAAATCCGTTGAGAGAAAAATAGGAAATAATTTTTTTTGGTGGTCAAACTTTTTTTTGTCGAATGATTAGTTAAAACTGAAGTTGATTAGGGTATAGAACTAGTTTAACATAGGTGCGTTTTAAGACTTAAGTTATTTTTGTTTTGTTAAATGGGTTTACTTCTTTTTCTTTCTTTTGAGCTTTATCTATGGGTGCAAACTTTCAAATATAAATGGGTGCACATAAAAAATTACTTAAATAAATACATTAACTTTAAAAAAAAGAGTGGATGCACGTGTCCCCTCTTCATATATACTACCTCTGCTCAATGTATATGGATAAATATCTCATATACTCATGTCCGGTAGTACTCCTTTATACTGTACTCATGTTTTGTCTCTAGTACTCTTAATGAGTAATGATATAGTGAAAACCTTTTATACCCTTAATGACCGAGTAGTAAGAAGTAAAACTGTGGTCTCGGTAAAACTCGGTTCTGCGGTAAAACTGGATTTTCGGTTTTACTAGTAAAACTAACATAATAAATAGTAAAAGCTCTAGCCAATCAGAAAATTGGGGGTATTTTTAACCTAATAATTAAAATTGTCGGATTCTCCATTTGTCGGGCTTGATTATTTCTTCTCTTGTTCGTCGTTGGTTGGTTCAAATTGGATTCAATTCAAATTAGAGCTTCAAATTGGAGCTCATCTTCAGTTCAAATCGGAGCTCATTGTCGTCATCGCCCATTCTGTTGCTCATTCCGTTCAAATCCGGTCACAAGGAACTCGCCATTGAAGCTCTTCTCAAGTTCATACAAAATCCGATCATAGGAAATTCGCCATTGAAGCTTCAATCTAGTTTAATTGAGGTGAGTTTTTCAATCTCTGTTGTTGCTTTGAGGTCACCATTGGAGATTGAATATAGTTTAATTGGGTATTTGAAGTGAATGGATTTGAGAAGAATATTAGTTATGATTCGAGTATGTATGTAGTAGTGCAATCGTAGGTAAATTAAGTATGTATGTTTAGCTTTGATAACAAACTCATTGTAGGAAATCAAGGTCTTTGAAATCCCAAAATATGCAGATATAAGAAAACTAGTACTACTGGTAAATCTATTACAATTGGTTTTACCAGGAAGGTAAATTATTCTTAATGTATGTGCAGGTTAGAATGAACAAAACAGTCATACATGTTGAGCATGGAGGGAAATACATGGGGAAAGGAGATAATGTTCGATGGAATTCAAAAGAAGCTAATGTGTATGCGTTAGTGTTAAAAGAGGAGATAACATACGAAATGTTAATTGGTAGGATATGCAAGAAGATTGGGATAGAGGCAACTACGGCCAAGGTTAAACTCAGTTACATTCTATTGGTATTGAAACCTCCAAAAATTGTAGAAATTTTGGATGATGATGATGTTGATGGTTATGTATCGACGGTGGATAAAAAGCATTGTAGAAGTGCGGTGAATGTTGAAGTAATTCGGTGTAAGAGGCAAGATTCTATGGGAGAGAACTCATTTGCTAATGTAGTTGTGGATAATTCAGTGGATCCTAATGAAGAAACAACGATAAATGAGGAACCATTTGATGTACCGATAATGGATGGTACGGGTCTGGAAGATTATGTGAATGTGGATGAGTACATGGATCTTCCATGTGATGATCTTCCATGTGATGAAGTAGTGGATAAGATTGTAGAGGAATGGGATGATGGTACATGATTGGAATTAGGTCAAGAATTTGTGGGAAAAGAATAAGTCCAACACTTGGTGTTAAGAGCTGCGTTTAAGGAATGTTATGATTTTGTATTATTAAACTCGGATAGTTGGAGATACGTGGTTAAATGTAGCGTAGAAGGGTGTTCGTGGTATTTACGATTGACCAGACCTCAATATTTAACTAATGAGCTTTGGACGGTAAAGATTTATCAAAAGATGCATTCATGCTGTCGTGCAAGTGCAAATACGGTTACCAATAAGAAGCAAGGCACTCCACAACTAGTTGCGGATGTGGTACACGAAGAATTTCCAGGTGTACTTGAAACCCCTTCTGCAAAAATGTTGTTGGATCTGGTTCTGTTGAAAACAGGAGTGAAGGTATCTTACGAAATTGCATTAAGAGGAAAATACCTAGACAGATCAGTCGTACGCAGTAGTCCAGAACAAAGTTACTTGAAGTTGCCGGCTTATTTGGAAGAAATAAAGAAGGTAAATGTTGGTAGTAAAACAAGTTTGTTTTTAGATAAAGGAAATAGATTCAAGTACATATTTATTGCATTGGATGCTTGCATTAGAGGGTATAAAGCAATGAGGAAAGTAATAACCGTGGATGCCACTTTCCTCAAGTATGGTGGTGTTCTTGTTTTGCAATGACACAGGATCCGAATCGGCATCATTATCCTATCACATTTGGTGTTGTAGATGGTGAGAATGATGCTAGTTAGGACTGGTTTTTCAGGGAGTTGATCACAGTTGTACCAGACGAAAAAGAATTGGTTTTTGTCAGCGATTGGAATGCAAGCCTCATAAAGGCAATTTTTGTGGTTTACAAGGAGGCTTATCATGGGTTTTGTGTGTACCATTTGTCTCAAAATGTGAGAAGAAAAGCTCCTAGTGGAAGTAAAGAATACGTTGGGAAAAGATTTAGGGAACTTGCTGGAATTTATACGCAAGTAGAGTTTGATAAGGAGTATGCTGATTTCAGGAGAATGTATCCAAAAGTAAGAGAATATTTGGATAAAAGTGTGAAGCTTGAAAAATGGGCAAGATGTTATGTGAAAGGAGATAGGTACAACATTGAAACGACAAACATGTCAGAATCTATGAACGTTGTACTACCGATGACTGATGCAATTGTTATAAACATTTCTGAGTGGTTTAACAAACATAGGAAGGATGCGGCTAAAGTGCCAATGACCCACAAAATGGTGCCATTTTTGGAGAATGAATTGCACCCTAGTTGTAAGATTGGGAGCAAACTAAAGGCTCATGTGTTGAACTCTTTTCTGCGTTTGTTTACTGTCATTGGCATGGACGGGAAGAGCTACAATGTTGATTTGATGCAGATGACTTGTAGCTGCAAACGTTTGGATATAGACAAGTACCCATGTGTACATGTCGTAGCAGCTGTGATTGATTACGGGAAGATGCTGGATAGAATAGTTGATATGAATGTTTACGATTTGTGCGCAAACTATTTCAAGGCTGAGACATGGGCTCTAGCATACTGCGATACAGTTTATATAGTCCCGCACGAGGCTCATTGGCAAACTTTGGATGTTACTCTTGCAAAGATATCATTACCTCCAGATTATCCGAAAAAGGGGTAGGAATCAAGAAAATAGGTTCGCAGCGGGCGGAGAAGGTAGTTCGAAGAAGAAGAAGAGATCATCGAATAACAAGTGTAATCCAGGGAGAAACTTGGGCGAATGGTTTGGACTCTCTAGTTGAATTTGATCATTATGTTGTAGTTATTTTATGAACTTCATTGTAACTTCTTGGGATTTTTGTTATGTTTTCAAAGTCTCTGTCTGAGTACTACTATGAATACTGGTATTACAGTTGTTTATGAACTTGTTAAATTTGATATGTTGTTTATGTGTTAATTCATGTTTTTTTTGTTGTCATTGTTGTTTATGACATTTCCTAATAAAACAAACAATAATTAAAGGACAAAAATATGTATGTAGCCATTTCATGGTCCACATTTCTTAACTAACAATATATATTTGTATTGTCACTTTGAATGTTAATCACCACCTCATCATGCGAAATATGCTTAATGGATGTAATTCCACATATTATTACATAAACATGTTAGGGCAATACACATAACACCATATATGGTATGTACAACTAAGTAAATAAAATGTATCCTTGGTACAACTAACATAAACTAAAATTGTCGAAAATACATTTTAGGTACAACTGACAACTAGGAACAACTTGGCAGTACAACTATATGTATTTGTGAGGTTTAATTTTGGTACCAACACGTTTTGCACGTTTCCGCAAACCTATTTTTTTTCTTTTCCGCTAAAATCAAAACCTTTTCCACGTTTCTCACTTTCTCCATTGTCTGATACAAACAAAAAAAAGATTTGTTTCTTCTCCTTTCCTCATTTCATTTCATTTCTACAACTTTCCTCATTTCGAAATTAGGGTTTCCTTTTAAGAAGAAGAAAGAGAAGAAGCAAAATTGAGCACGAAATTGAAGGTAAATTAACAAA
Source organism: Draba incana (assembly GCA_963576765.1). NCBI lineage: Eukaryota > Viridiplantae > Streptophyta > Magnoliopsida > Brassicales > Brassicaceae > Draba > Draba incana. The sequence continues at coordinate 9,245,158 of OY755213.1, read as the reverse complement.
TTTACGGATTTGGAGATAACAAGTCCACTGATTTGGAGATTTAGGGTTGGGCAAATCGATTGATTGGTCAAGTGAAATCGATTTGGTCGGGGTTGGTTAAATCTCCATGCTCGGGTTTTAGCTTAAGTTGGTTGGTGAAATCAATTGATTGGTCAAATCAATTTCGGGTTTTAGCTTAACTTGGTTGCTCATATATGGTCAAATTGATTTCGGGTTTTACAGATATGGTGAAGTTTAAAAACGTGGATATTTTTGGCGACTTCGACACAGGCTCCAACAGGAGCTACTATGGAGAGACGTCGTCGGATGAAGAGATGCCATTTTGGGGAGACGATTTGGATGCATACAACAAACCAAGTCCGATACCGACGAGGTGACCGGAAGAGAAAGGTATTCCGACTGAATGTTACTGTGGAGGCGAAGTTGTTATACGTACTCACGGGTGGGGTCATGCCTATGAGGGGCATAAATTCTATAGTTGTGGAGGAGATATTGATGTAAGCTTAATTGGACTACTTTACTATTGTACTACACATTTTGTGATTGTTGTTTATGTTATGTGATTATATCCATGATTGTTCGTTAGGATGGAGAATGCCACATTTATAAAAGGTGCGACGAGGCTATGGTAGAGGAGATTGACTTAGCCAAGACCAAACTGAAAAACCAAGAGGCCAAACTTAAAGACCATGAGGCTAAGCACAAATCAACAACTAAGGAAATTACTCAACTGAAGGAGATGGTGGTTGAGCTTCAGTCCACGGTTATTTCCCTTCAGAGGAAGCTGGTACCACAGTGTAATGCTATTTGACTCTCCTTGTACTTGTTACTTTCGGACCTAGTTGCTTATGTTGTAATGTTGTTTGCTTTGCTTCTTTGAACTACTTGTAATGTTGTTAAAATTGTATCTTTGAACTACTTCTAATAATGTTTGCACTACTTCTAATCACTAAGTACAAGGAACATTAATAATACCATCCAAAAAGTACCATACATAGAGAGTACTTAAAACCACAAATCCAAATCATAGTTTTTCACAGATTTGGATTTTTCCGAATACTACAAAGTTTTTCCGAAATAGAAATAGAAATATAAATAGTTTTTCCGAATAATACCAAACCAAAGTTTTTTGAGTAACTACTTGTTGGTACGTGCACGCATCCTTGGTACACTAAAAGCTCCAGTTACAAGATTTGTGTAACTCTTCTTTTTCCTCTTGCCTTTGCCCTTACCTTTACCAGAACCACCAGTGGTACCATCCACACCAGTGCCACCACCCACTACATCAGCATCACCAGAATCATCACCCACTGCGTCAGTATAACCAGTACCACCAGAACCACCACCCACATAGTTTTCCACAGATTCCATTCTTTTCTCCAACTTACCAAGCTTCAAGGTCACATTTTTTTCCATACATTTCATCTTCTCACCCATTTTCTTAAACCCACTTAGTATCATTTCCTTAATATCTTCACCAACAACATTTTCGATCTCCTTATCCTTACCCTTTCTCTTAGACCAACCCGCAACAATACATTTCCGGCCATCGATATCTTTTTTGAAGTAATCTTGGAACCAAATCTTCTTATCCTTCTCTAAGATTTTCTTCCAACCATCAATAATTGGATCACAATGACCGCTCTCCTCAGGATCATCCATGATTCTTCTCATAAGAGCAACCTCAATCAAGCTAGGTTCAATGATACTTTTAATATCCTATGAAAATTACAACAACCAATTTCCAAAATCAAAGATAAATCCACAAATCAATAACAGGAAAGGAAATATATCATTAACACCAACCTTAGTGCTTCCAAGTACATCATTAATTTCAAACATTTAAAAAGGGGATAAAGGTTCCTCTCACCTAACACCTTTTTCTCTATAAAGCACAAACTGAGTTTCTCAGATCTGGAGTTTCGGCGGCTCCTAACCTAAGATCTAGAATTTCGGCGGCTCCTCGCCTAAGATCTAGAGTTCTCACCATCGTTGCTTTCTTCCTCCTTGCAATCTGTTCAAGGTCGGGGCGTTACATTCTATCTATATTACCATATATGATCTTGAGTATCCTTACATCTAGAGAAACTTTCCAAATTGATAAGTGTTTTCTGGGTTTTCTGACAAAAAAGTTTCTTATAATCCACTTTGCTTCAATTCAAGTAAGCTATCAATGTTTTTAGTCCAAGCATTCTTTTGTCCATGTTGTTTGGAGTACAAGTGTTCTTATGCTCATATCGCTTTTGGGTTTTCGTTGTCAGATACTCAAGTCAACACCAATGAGACACTTTGGTTATGTGATTCTCAAACACGAAGACACTATGGACGAATATGTGATGGTGGTTGAAGAAACTTGTGGACAAAAACAGACGGTGGTGGACAAAGACGAAACTGGACGAAATTGTATCCATATAATATTATTGTCATTGTACCCTCACCCAAATAGTGAATTGTAGAAATTTTGGAAAATTTTTTTTAAAAATGATATTTTTAAATAAGTTGTTTCCAAAAAATGGTAGTTTAAATCTAATCCCTATAACAAATATTCCCTCTAACTTTCATGTTGATTTAACCCTATTAATAACTTTCCACTATTTACTTTTATAAAAGATTTAAAGCTTTTGCACCCATTTTTTTTTTGAAGTGAAATATCATTATCTGGGTAAAAACAATTTAATCAATCTATAGAATATAAATGATCATAACGAATAAATATACAATGAATTTTGTATTGAAACTGAAAACATCATTTCAAATGAAACAAAAGTCTAACACAAAACATCATTTAATATAAAACCGTTCAATCAATACTCAATCATTTTGCATAGTATAAATCTCAACAAATAAAAATACAATTGATTATATATTAAAAGTTGAAAACCCTCATTTATTAACGAGAAAAATAAAATTTGACTAAAACATCCATTAATTTCAAACATTTAAAAAGGGGATAAAGGTTCCTCTCACCTAACACCTTTTTCTCTATAAAGCACAAACTGAGTTTCTCAGATCTGGAGTTTCGGCGGCTCCTAACCTAAGATCTAGAATTTCGGCGGCTCCTCGCCTAAGATCTAGAGTTTTCACCATCGTTGCTTTCTTCCTCCTTGCAATCTGTTCAAGGTCGGGGCGTTACATTCTATCTATATTACCATATATGATCTTGAGTATCCTTACATCTAGAGAAACTTTCCAAATTGATAAGTGTTTTCTGGGTTTTCTGACAAAAAAGTTTCTTATAATCCACTTTGCTTTAATTCAAGTAAGCTATCAATGTTTTTAGTCCAAGCATTCTTTTGTCCATGTTGTTTGGAGTACAAGTGTTCTAATGCTCATATCGCTTTTGGGTTTTCGTTGTCAGATACTCAAGTCAACACCAATGAGACACTTTGGTTATGTGATTCTCAAACACGAAGACACTATGGACGAATATGTGATGGTGGTTGAAGAAACTTGTGGACAAAAACAGACGGTGGTGGACAAAGACGAAACTGGACGAAATTGTATCCATATAATATTATTGTCATTGTACCCTCACCCAAATAGTGAATTGTAGAAATTTTGGAAAAACTTTTTTAAAAATGATATTTTTAAATAAGTTGTTTCCAAAAAATGGTAGTTTAAATCTAATCCCTATAACAAATATTCCCTCTAACTTTCATGTTGATTTACCCCTATTAATAACTTTCCACTATTTATTTTTATAAAAGATTTAAAGCTTTTGCACCCATTTTTTTTTGAAGTGAAATATCATTATCTGGGTAAAAACAATTTAATCAATCTATAGAATATAAATGATCATAACGAATAAATATACAATGAATTTTGTATTGAAACTGAAAACATCATTTCAAATGAAACAAAAGTCTAACACAAAACATCATTTAATATAAAACCGTTCAATCAATACTCAATCATTTTGCATAGTATAAATCTCAACAAATAAAAATACAATTGATTATGTATTAAAAGTTGAAAACCCTCATTTATTAACGAGAAAAATAAAATTTGACTAAAACATCCATTAATTTCAAACATTTAAAAAGGGGATAAAGGTTCCTCTCACCTAACACTTTTTTCTCTATAAAGCACAAACTGAGTTTCTTAGATCTGGAGTTTCGGCGGCTCCTAACCTAAGATCTAGAATTTCGGCGGCTCCTCGCCTAAGATCTAGAGTTTTCTCCATCGTTGCTTTCTTCCTCCTTGCAATCTGTTCAAGGGACAAGGTTCGTCTTTGGGTATTTTTGTCTGTGCCGCCTAGTTAGTTTTGCTATGCCGGAGCAGTATATAAGGGTTTGATAGCATCGCACCTGTCTTATTATTGTAGTAAACAAGGTAATGAATCTATATCCGTTTGGGGGGTTTGATTTTTAAAATCCAAAGATTTGTTAAATTTTTAGGAGTTATGCGTATTTCAAAATTTTTGTTATAAGGATTATATGAATCCAATGGTTTTCTAAGGTATTCTCAAAATCTTGTTTAATGAGTTAAATTATAAGATATCCATCCACCAATAACACTAGATTCTAATAGATTTATGAAATTATTAAAAACTAAACTTTTCCAATAACAAGGGATTTCAAATGGAATTTGAAAATCCTTAAACCAATAACCATAGATTTTACTTAGAATTTAAGAATCCATAAACCAATAATGGTGGATTTTCAAAATTCTGGAAATCTATTAAAATCTAATCCCTAATAACACCTTCTTAATCTTTTTTTTGGGTGCAATTATGAGTATAACTCTCATGTTTTAATTTGGGTATTGTTCTCTTCGTTTGGACATCACTCTTTTCATTTAGGCTATTGGATCTCGCTTATGTTATTCGCTTGATGGATGTTTAAGATCATAATCATTTTGATAAAAAAATTCAAACATCAAAAATAATATATATATATATATATAAAAAAAAATTTTAACACCTTTTATATTTTTGAAGTTTACGTATCATTGATCTTCATGAAAATAAGATAAAAATTAAAAAACAAATTTCAATGAAACTCTCATATTTTGGCGTGAAAAAAATATATAAATATATATCTTATTATATAAAGTTTGATGCGTCAAACATTATAATTAACATAATCGCGACACGTGTAAATCTTTCGATTAGATTTTGACACGTGTTATTTTTTATTCCAATTAGATTTTACCATATATATTATAAAAATTTTAAATCTTTTTAAACTATAGATTTGTATTTATCATGTAGATTATAAAATTTTTTTTTTATAAAGATCAACATATATCAAGATTTTGTCAATTAATCTCTATTTAATAATTCATTATAATAGACTTTGGAAAAATAGATGTATGAGTAGCTACATAATAAAACTAAACCTAATTCTGTTAAGAATTTGAAATAATAATAACAAAAACTAAATATTTGAAAATATTTTACAAAACTATTGGAAAAGAAAAAAAATAAAAAAGAATCAAAATAACTTAACAACATTGAGGTTTCTCTATATGTAGTTTTTCACTTTTCGTGTTTTGTTTTTTTCACAAATTATAAAATTCAAAAATTCAAATAGGAATATGAGAAACTAATTCAACAAGATTTTGAAAAGTAGAATAGAGAAATAGTAAAAGGTCAACCAATTCAAATATGAATAGGAAAAAAAGTTGATTTAAAAAGACGTGATCAAATTTTATTAGAAATCAAATACGTAAAGTCAAAAACAATTAAATTTATTTAGTATAAACGGTTTTTTTCTTATTTTGTTTACTTTTCGTAGGTGGTTTTCTATTTTTTTTTTTACTTTTCAGTGTTTGTTTTTTCACGGGTTATAAAATATTTTTTCATACTCCCACGTATATGCGGATCCTTCACCTAGTATACTATATAGTCTATAGATACAATTTTGTAATGGTACATTTAAAATTTGGAAAAAACCCGAAAAATACCCCAACTATATAACATTTGCTAGAAAAATACATAAACTATTTAGATTTCCTAAAAAATACATGAATTATTAATAACTTCTTCTTTAATACTCGAACTATCAACCAATCTCTTTTTAATACGCAAATGATTTAATATCATAAACCTTACACGTTTTATACTTTCAAAAACTAATTTTACCTTTTTTAAATTCTCAAAATCGATTTATTCATATTAAAAATCATATATCTCTGCTGTTGCACTCCTTTAAAAATGAGTTTTTGCATCAAACATTATCTTCCGTATCCGACATCAAAATCAATATTGTTTATTTGATCAAACACAAATTTGATGTCACATAACTCGAAAATCCATTGATTCGTTGTGAAATTGGTGAATTGGTCAAACGACGAGGTTTCAAAGAAGGATATGTAGACGTCGATTCAAAAAATAATATTCACGGACGTGATTCAAGATAGTTCATATTCAATGAATTTTGTAATAAGAATAAATCGAATTTGGAAAAAGAAAAATAAGGGTAAAACAATTTTTTAATTAAAAATGTGTAAAATCTATGAAATTTGGTAGTTTGGTATTAAAAAGAGAGTAGTTAATAGTTCGGGTATTATAAATAAAATTATTAATAGTTCATATATTTTTTAGGGAGTCCAAATAACTTATTTCAGCATGCATTTAAGAAAAATAGACTTTGCTCGGTTGCCGTATAAAGCGTACTCCTCCTTTCTGTACTCTGCCCACACCTGCATCAAAAATTGCTTCTTTTGCTTACCATTTTTTTAGCAAATTGCTTCCAACTCTCCGATTTTGACCTTGAAAATCCCTAATTTCTGTTTCTACTTGGTCTTCTCCGACAGATAGAAGAAGCAATGTCTGAAAAAGCACTCACCGACGAGAGAGAAGAAGTTATGGTTTCTGAAAAAGGTTACATCTTGAAGAAAACCCATTTTCTAGAACCCTCCATTAATGGTGGTCTTGTAGCTGAGCTTCCTCGTCATCATCGTCTCTCCGTTTCTTCATCGCACAAAAAGCTGAGATCTTTGAATCCCAGAAACTTTGAACATGGGTTTCGAATTCCAGAGGCTTACTTCATCTCCTGGCTTGAAAAAATGGAAACTTTACATGAACCCATTTGGAGAAAAGCTGGAATCTTTGAAGCAATTAAGGTATCTACTTACAACAGCATCAAAAACCCGTCTTTGATTCTCTCTGTTTCTGAAAAATGGTGTCCAGAGACAAAATCCTTCCTTTTCCCTTGGGGTGAAGCAACGATTACTTTAGAGGATGTAATGGTTCTTTTAGGGTTTTCGGTTTTGGGTTCTCCTGTTTTTGTTCCTTTAGAAACCTCAGAGATGAGAGATTCTGAGAAGAAACTACACTTAGAGAAGATGCAATGTGGTAGTGACCGTCAGGGTAGTGTGAGTAAGCATAAATGGTTTAAGAGGTTTTCCGGTAGAGGTGGTGAATTGGAACATGAAGCTTTTCTTGTAGTGTGGCTTTCGTATTTCGTGTTTCCAAGTCAATCTCGACCTTCGATTTCAGCAAAAGTTATACCAATCGCTATTTGATTAGCTCGAGGCGAAAGAATCGCACTTGCTCCTGCGGTTCTCGCGAGTTTATACCGAGATTTGGATCGAATCCGTGGTTTCCTAGTAGAGAAATGTGAGAACAAAGTTAATATCAAGTCTTTGTTTAAGTTAGTCCAAGTATGGACTTGGGAGAGGTTTAGGAAGACTAGACCAAAAGGTTTTGTTAGAGAGATAGCGAAAGGCGAACCACGGATTTCTCGATGGAATTCTCTGTTACAAAGAAAGGTTAGGTTGAGTTTTGATGAATTCGAGTGGCGTCCTTATACGAAACCTTTGAAGAATTGGAATCCGCTTCGGTTTTACGTTGATGAACCTATCTATGTGTGTGACTACTGATGATGGTGTGTTTCCTTCTTTTGTTAAATGTGTGAGAGTTTCTCTTCTTGTTGGAGATGGTTTCGTAGAGAGTTATTATCCGAATCGAGTGGCGATGCAGTTTGGTTTTGATCAAGATCTTCCTGGTTTGGTTACTCGTTGTAGTAGCAACTTCACTGAAATGGAAGCTTGGGATGATTACAATAAGTCTCTTAATGGTTTAAAGCTTTACTTGCCTTCTCGTCTTGCTCGAGGTTCTGTTTCAAAGAGATATTATCAGTGGTGGTTGAAATCGGTTTCAGAGATGGATAAAGAAACAAGTGAATCGTCTAATGCAAGGAAGATAGTACACTATGATGATGATGATGATAATGATGATGATGATGATGATGATGAAATGACCATTGGTGAAAAAATCAGATCCAAGAAGAAGTATAGTGATGGAGAGAAAGGTAGAGGAGATGGTTCTAAAACACTTGGGAAGAGAAGTAGAAGATATATGGTGGGGGAAACCGATGAATCCGATTATGATGAAACTCCAAGGAAAGCACAAGAGGAGAGGCAAATTTGTAAGGATGGAACCAAGGAATCAGATCAAGGAGATGGAGAAAAGTTGTGTAGTGAAGTTAAGAAGGAAGAAGAAGAGATTGATGAAAGATTGAAACAGAGAATGCTTAGAATAGAAGAGATAGCATTGAAGCTAAAGGCGCGAATGACGATAACAGAGAAGGGTTTAGCTATGATTAGAGATTGGAAAACCAGAGGAAGCAAGATCAAACAAGAAGTTTCTGCTTAAACACACCATTTTGATCTTAAAACTTTATGGTATTTTACTTTTGTGTTTTGAATTATGAACAGAGAAACTTTGAAAATTTGTCTTTACTATCTCAAGTTTTGTTTAAACTTTAAAGTCTGGTTTTTGATTTAATAATATATTAGACCTGTCGGTTTATGAGAATTTGGAATCAATTTTGTGTTCGGTCTATTCAAGTTTGATTTGGTACAAGAAAAAGAAAAATTGTTTAATCTTAAAATTCAAAAAAACCAAAAAGATAATAAAAATCAAAACTTTATCTTATTCTTCTTCTCCAATCTCCCATAAGAGAGAAGAAGAATCCATGGTGTTAGAAAAAAATCCATCTTTCGAAACCTTGTTCCACCTCTATTGATGGATCTGACGGTTTTCTTCCTCCTCAAAATCGTCCAGACCTAATGCTTGAATCCTTGGATGGAATCTAGGATTTTTCCCAAATGGGTTTGTGTAAAGCAGTCATTCAAGTCTTGGTCTAAAACAAATGGTTGCTTAAAACAAACCCATTGGGCAAAATCTGGGATTTAATGTCATCTACAGAGAAAAACAAGAAGAAGAGAGATCTAGTTCTAGGTACAGCCGAGAAATGGTGTCCTGATACATGGACTTTTGTTTTCCATTGGAGGTGAAACAACTAAAACAATTGAAGATGTTATGGTGATTTTAGGTTTCTTTGTTTGACTTTTGATTTGACAATCATCACTAGTAGACTAATTTGATCAATAGCTTCCATATTCGCTTCCATGATGCACCTCTCCATGTACGACATCTCCTCTGATGCAAACGCTCCATATGAGATATCCCCATGATGGACAAGCTCTCCTCGATGAACGGTTATGCATGTACGACATCTTTCATGATGGACATACTCTCCCCGACGATCGGCTTAACATGTACGACATCTCCAATGATAGACATGGTCTCTCTGCACTCTAGAACATCCGAGAAGCGTTTTCTCTATTAATCTGCATTAAATTGTATTATCTGGGGTTCGAACCCCAGACCTGGTGTAGAAGCCTTTAAACCCTTGACCATTAGGACAAGGGGCTTCCACGATTATGTGTGCTTTATAATCAGATATTTCTATACACACGAAATCAGATCCAATTAGGGACAACTTTTCTTGAGGGTTTGATTATGTATGCTTTATGGTTTTCACATCTTCATGGCTTATCCTGTACGATACCCTTCGTTTTGACTTTGTTATGAAATGGTGCTGACTGCTGAGAAAATGGGTAATTAGATTAGTGTTGAATGTAAAATCTCAATTTACAATCCTAAACTACTGATTTTTCGATAGCATAGTTAAATTCTACTAAAATTGCAATATCAAATTAGTAAAAAAATCTAAAAGGTATTTGAGTGCGATACTACAAATGAAGATGCTCTTTTATGTATCAATCATAAGTTTGATAAAGTACAATTGATGCGTCTCGTTTAGATAAGAGAATAGAAATATGAAACTGAGCTTAGGTTTTCGTTTTGCATCGATCACTAGTTTTTAAAAAGTTACTGAATAACTCATTAACTATGATCAATTTCTTGGAACATTTCTGACGATCCCGGATGTGAGCGAAGATGAAGGATAGAAAGTCTTGCGGATCTTGAGAACATTCCATGCAGTTCCAGCCGCGTGACCCGCGGTTGCTAATACGTCCCCAGTCGCCTCCCCTGCGTTTTCTCCAAACCTGGTTTGCCAAAACCCGCCTTTATCAGTTTATTATATATCACCTGCACCTATTTACCTTGAACTATTCATTTTACAAAATAAGCATGATTACAATTTCTTTATTTTCTTAACCAAGAAAATCCGCAGAGCATGACTTAGGCCTATAATTTTCTCAGAACATAGTAAATTACTCCTTCCGGTCCAAGACTATATATATGAATTGTTTACATAAATTAAAGTTACTGAAAAATAAATCGGTGGATTTCATATCACAACACACACAGGTAGACATGTTTGTGTCTTATCATGAACACACACATGAATGAATCTCAAACGGTGAAATATTTACCTCTCACTGACCATTCTTGTTGCAGCCCTGGATGTAGCAGACAGAGTTTGTCTCTCTGCGGCTTCAGTTGCATCTAGTATTTTATCTATTGGATCAAAAAGAAAAAAAATTACATCTCATTTTGTTTTTTCACCTCACAATTAACTTTGATTTGTTTAAGATTTGACCACTTGAAAACATATTATTTCATTTATAAGTACTCTTTGTAACTTACTAAGAGCATCAAGTGAAGCCAAGAGGACCTCCCCTGGAACCATGGAGAAAAAGGCCATCCCGGGTTTCGACTTCACCACTGGAACCATTACAGAGCCGCTCACAACTCCCGCACCATTTAACATCGTCTTGCTTAGCCGCTCCGTCGCCTGTGATAGCTTCCTCACTCTATGTATATGTGACATCGATCCAACAAAAAGCCACAATATCAAAAGAATCAAGAACCAAAGATTTATTCCTCAGAATATTTGTTTAGGTTTGTGTTTACGTTTATATTTACATCTGTTGTGTATCTTTTTGATGAATCCATATAATATTTCAAAAGAATTCATAGTTATTTGCAAACACCAATTTTTTTTTTTTTTTTATAAACCATGTGAATTCTGGATCATGGGTCCATAATCTCCTCAGTCACTAAAGACAGACTTTGGATATTCCGATTGAAAGAATAACCCTTCCTTTCGTCCCAATGTTTCCACTGAACCCATGTCAAAGAGGGACCAGCCGTTACCAGTTACCACTAGACCACCACCTCCACCAATTAGTGTAAACGCAACATTTAAATGGAAGGTTACAAAATATATTTTTTTAATTGATCATATATAGATGTTTTATATTTCAAGAATATGTCTTCTTCTTCAATGTAAACCAGAGCACAAACGCAGAAATCGCGTTGGAAATAATCGAGACTTTTAACCGTTTTATCTATATATTCATATTCGCGGTTAATTATACATGTATAATATCAAGGAGACGGTGAATACCTTTGAAGGTTTGTGTTGATCCCATTTTTCTTCTCATTACTACTAGAACTTCCACTATTGTAACCTCCATTTCTCTGGGATGGACCACTCTTTTCCTCAGCCTTTGTAATCATTATCTCACCTCCCTTGTGAACCTATTTTTACCATAAAACTCATAAATCATATTATAAATAGTATATATATACATACAATCTCTCATTATATATATCAAGAATTTGTGATGTTAAACTAAACCTGGTTGGTGTAAGCATTACTACAACTAAAGATTCCTCTAATGATATGTCCTGTTCCTCCAGCAATAGCCTTAGCAACAACGTTGTTGTAATCTTCAATCCTCGGCGCAAACTCTTGCCAATCGATTCCTTTGTTAACTTTACTCGAAGTCGAATACGAGAAACAAGAATTCTCACTCAAGAACTGGTCCAGCATCTTCAGGCTATTCACGAGGGCTACGTCTCTGTCGTCGCCGGAGAAAGTTACACCGTAGCTAAGTGGATCACCGTCTTTAACCGGAAGCGTGAATAGGTAGTCACGTGCGTCGAGTTTCACCACTGGCTCGTCTCTAATCACCGGCCACTGAAGGTTATGTCCGATTCTGACTATCATAGCAAGAGTCACGCCATTGTCGGAGACCTTAATGAGCTTGAAATCACCTGAAGCGAGCTCCACGGCCTCGGATTCGTCTATGAGATGGACCCTGCATCTCGGAATCTGCAACAGAACTTCTTCAGCTCTCAGAGTTTGAGGTTGAGGCAGGTTTTGTCGGGTCGAGTCTCGTTCATGGTTTCTTGTTCTTGAAGTTTTTGATGGTCCAAAGCATCCCATTTTCTTGTTTGCTTTTTTTGTTGTTGTTGTTGGTAGTGATGTTCTCTAAGAGGTTTTGTAGTTTTCAAATAGAGGATGAGATGATTAAAAAAATTAATATCTTTTGGAGGTTTGTTGGAATATTTTTAACTTTAATCTTCTTTAGAAGTGAATAAATTCTTGCTTCCACATTTTTCCTCACTTTCGGTGGAATTTGATTTTAACCCTAAGACATAGACGAAATAAAAAAGAATAATGGGAACAATACTTATACGACGTTACACACATCTACACGGACAAATATATGTACACGTATACAAAGATATACGTAATACATACACATGTATTTGCATGCAAGTTCTAAGTAAATGTGACCTACTACGCAAGTAATACTTCATGGGTGATACGATATTGTATGAGAACTAAATTAAAAAAAAATTCAAAGGTTAACCAGGTCATTTATATTTATGTTAGTGTCGATGTATGTCCTGATTTTGAGAATGATTTGGATTCCCTGTTCCTTAAAACGACTTGGATAGTTGGATACATGCAAAATTGGAGCATATGGAGATTTTGTAGCTTCAAGACAATGACCGGTGTGAACCGCAGGATCGTGGTCCTAAGATGTAGAAGCCGACTATACTAAATTGACAATTTTGTTCCTTCCGTATAACTCAATAAATGTTTATCCAAATGTGACATCATTTAACTTTTTAACAAGTAGAGATACTTTGCATTTTATTAGACACTAAAAGAGAGTTTACAACAATAGAATGCAAAAAGTAGAAAGGCGAAATGCAGAAATCTGAAGTGGAATCTGATTCTACATTGGTAGGACACAGTCATTAATCGGTTAGGCTGACTCAGGAG